>CM039680.1:51289034-51554034 GCA_022537955.1 Schmidtea mediterranea | reverse complement strand
TACTATTTTCATCCATTTACATTTAATCCGTCAACATAAACTTTTGCTGCTATAGCATGGACTAAAAGAATTTAAATTTTGTCAATTATTTGCAGGAACATCCTCATTTGATAGTGCTCAATAATGGATCTTTTGTGGGGTTCGGAGTTGATCTATTGGCAGAACTGAGTCAATGGATGAATTTTACATTTTC
Organism: Schmidtea mediterranea; assembly: GCA_022537955.1. Taxonomy (NCBI): domain Eukaryota; kingdom Metazoa; phylum Platyhelminthes; order Tricladida; family Dugesiidae; genus Schmidtea; species Schmidtea mediterranea. The sequence continues at coordinate 51,553,841 of CM039680.1, read as the reverse complement.
AATAAAATTAACGACCTCTGTAGGATCGAAAGAGCATTCAAATTGGACAGGAATTGTGGGAGAAATTTTGAATGATGTAAGTATATATTATTGACAATCTTTGATAAAATTTTTTAATTAAGAGAGCTGATATTAGTCTTGGGCCTATGGTTCAGACGAGAGAGATCGAAGAAGTGCTCGATTTTTCAACTTCCTTTAAACAAAGAGAGATTAGTTTAGTGATGAAGAAATCCTCGCCATCAACAACTTTATTTCAATTCTTCAGCCCATTTGAAACCAATGTTTGGCTGTGTTGCATTGCCATGCTAATTATTATAACCATGGTCATGTGGATGGTTGAACATTGCCACGACAGTTTGTTGCGGTATGTGTATATTATACTTTGATATAAACTCTACAGAATTCTTTCCAAACGACGAACCGTTTCCACTGGATTTGAAAGAGTCTTCATGGATTGCCATTGCATGTTTATTAAAACAACAAATGGACATTTTCCCTAAATCTATTCCAGGACGAATACTTCATTGGCTCTTAATATTTTTTAGTTTAATAATAATAACTAGTTACACCGCCAATTTGGCCGCATACCTCACGATAAAGGTTTACCCAAATCCCATACAGTCCATTGAGGATTTGGCAAACTTACCAAAAACCAGTAAAATAATTTTTGGAACAGTTAAAGACAGTCCAATTTACGAATTTTTTGAGCAGTCTGAAATGGAGTTATATCAAAAGATTTACAAACTAATGAAAAACAATCCGAAATGGTTAGTAAATGACACAAGAAACGGTTATAAAAGAGCTTTAAATGGTAAGATTTTGCTTTTAAGAAGTGTAATTATATTCTGATAGAGAATTACGTTTTCATATGGGATGACTCTGTGAATCAATATGAGATTTTCAGGGAGCCTGATTATGAATGCAATCTTATATCGGTGGGGCGACCCTTTGGGAAACGCAGTTTTGCCATTGGTATCAAGAATGGATCAGGGCTAATAAATGAAATTAATCTTAACTTGCTGGAAATAATTGAATCAGGACAGAGGGAGAAATTAGATCAAAAGTAAATTTAAAATGTGTATTATAATGAATAATGAATAATAATAATAATAATAATAATAATAATAATAATAATAATAATAATAATAATAATAATAATAATAATAATAATAATAATAATAATAATAATAATAATAATAATAATAATAATAATAATAATAATAAAGTTAAAAGAATAAGAAAAAGAAAAATAAAATATTGTTATTACTTCAGTGTTTTGCTATTTTTCTCCTGAATGGCTTTCTCTGCAACATATTAATTAAACTAAATAAAATCATGATTAAGTAAATTAAAATAAATTGTAGAGGACCTTGCAATTGAAATTCTCAAAAAAAATAAAGAACAATAATTTAGCCCCGTTTTCTAAAAATGTGGGTTTTAATTTAAAAAAGATTTTTTTTGTGATATTTTTTAATTTACTTAGATTAATATGTGTGTTTTAATAAGATGAGTAAATTAGTGTTCTTTAAAAAATATCGAATTTATTTGTTGAATAATTGATTCTTGTTAAATTTAAAATTTCGTTCAACATTCTTTGTATTCATTAAAAACTTAATAAAGAGTTATTCAATAACCAGAGACTGAAATATGAATAGCGATATTGGATCTGATCATGAACTATTTTCCGATAATGATTCAAATAATAGTTTATATAAAAATGTTGAGTTGTCTAATGCAAACAAATTCCCCTTTATTAAGAAATTAGATAAAGATGATTCTTAAGAACAAATTTTCCTTCCTGGTTTGAGTTTTCCTAAAATGAAAGTAAACAATTGTGAAAGCAATTTAAAAACATCCAATAAAATTGAAAGTTGCTTTATTAAAGATTTCAATACTTTATTCTCTCTGGACAATCAAATAATTTCTGGTAAAGTTTCATTTTCATTGATTGAAGAAAAGCTCCAATTCAATTCACCGATATGCAACAGCGAGTACTGGCTCAAATTGAATGTTGGGCGGACACCTTTTACAGAAAAATTCCAAAATTCTCCTCTTTGCAAGACATCGTATAATTCTCGAACTAATACTTTGTTCGGCTCCAAAATCCTCTTGGGTGATATTCCAGATTGTTCTGGAAGCAATGATTCTAATGCCATTGATAGTAAAAAATCAGTGTTAGAAATTCGAAAAGGCAACTTGTTGAAATATATTAATTACAGTCAGGTAAAAAGCTATGAAAATGAACAATGTAAAAATGTCGACAGTAAATTACAAATGAAACTGATGTTTCTGCATTTCTTTTTATTTAAATGAAAGAAGCATAATTTTGAGAGTCATGGATAAGCATGAGTATAGGAAACAGGATTTGGAAGGAGATTTAATTGATCGCTATATTTCGGCTTATAATTCTTTCATTGTTTCTCCAACAGTTTGTGACATGGTGAAACTACACAGCCTTGTTGGTGTCAAATATTTTCGTGCTAAGCACAGATTTGATTCCCATTGGTATTGCATTAAGATCAGCTCGTATAATAATGATGAGATACAAAACCTAAGCAAATCAAGTAGACTTCTGCAAAATGAAATCATGATGCTTTCACGTCTAAGTCATGAAAATATTATTAAATTCTTTTCATCATAGATTGAATAACAAACTACTTCCCGATCAAACAACCAATAATAAAAAATATAAAAAATATAATTGTAACTTTATTTCCATTTAATAGTAATATTTCGAAAGAAAAAAAGTCAAAAAACTATAAAACATATATATAATTTTATATTTAAACCTTTCATTTTTCATCAGCTACATGTGATTGAAATGTCGTTATTACAATAATATATTTTTGTAGATGGTGGAAATCTGAATCTATTTGTTCAGCCAGTGAGACCCCTGTGGATGAAGCAAACCCATTATCAGTTGATGAAGTTGCAGGAGTATTTTTAATTGTGGTTTGCGGAACTATAGCTTCTTGTGGATGGTTAGCAATTCAAATTATGATTTTTAAATTCAAAACTGGTAAAATGCGAAAAATCCAGAGAGATTACCTTACAAATGAGCTGGGACAAAGGGAGCCATCTGAGGTACCCCTAAAAAAATTTCGTAAAAATAGAAATTCTTGAAAACTAATTTTTCAATATCCTTTTAATATTTGGACTTTTAATACAATTGATAGTTTTTATTTTTATATTCTTACTAAATACGCTTGGTAGTAGAGAAGATTCAATGTTATTACAAATATTGAAGAACTTTTAAATAATAATAATAATAATAATAATAATAATAATAATAATAATAATAATAATAATAATAATAATAATAATAATAATAATAATAATAATAATAATAATAATAATAATAATAATAATAATAATAATAATAATAATAATAATAATAATAATAATAATAATAATAATAATAATAAACATTGCTTAAATTTATACTATTTACTAAACATTCCTTCTAAAAATAAATGGATTTAGGAAAAATGCTCAGTTGAATTCCAAAGCTTGATATAATGTGATAAATTCAGATTTAATAAAAATATGGTAAAATCTGATCAGGAAATTAAATAATCTTTCTAGAAATGATTGAAATAATAAAATGTTGAAAAAATATATTTCCATATATTTTAAATTAAACAACAAAAAGACTATTTGAATAAACAAAAAATTCATTAAAAGTAAAACAATCCTACTGAGTAAATATAAAAACAATTGAATCTAATTGAGGCTGCAATAGATATCAGTAGAAGGATAGGATGAATGTAGCAAGACGATGGAATCAAATGTTTCTTGGGCATTATAATCAGTTGTATTATAATTTGGTGTATTTAGTACAGACAACGCATCGGCTTATAGAATCGAGGATCTCTTTCATGTTTTTAGTTGTCTGTTCCAAATATTGAGCTTCCTTAGTTGAGTTGAAAAATTCTCCAGAAAGACTGCGGAGGTAATATGCATTCCCATCAGCCCAATGATGGCAGGATGACATACCATTGTTACATTCAATCAACGGATGAAATCGGAAATACTGAATACAACTGCCCGGTGACGATAATGATTGTCCCCCACTTTTGCTGGCACTGGAATGCTAAATTAGCCAATTTATATTAAGGTACATAAGTAACTATAAGTATAGCAAACAAACTCACCCATCCTTATTAGAGTATATATAAATGCTCTAGAATTATTTTAAGTGACATGATATATCGGGTGGTTTTATTCTGTCAACTAATTCATTCATTTTAAAATATACGTCTGCATGTATATCTTAAAGTTTCGACAGTGTAAAGGAATGTTTCGTACATCATGTTATATAGACGTGCCACTTCAACATAGCTCATTTAGTTTCTCATCAATAATATAATTTTATTAAGTGTTTTAACCTTGATCTCATTAGTTATTTATTTGAAAAGTAGGGGCTACAAGAAGATGTCTCATCTGAGTGGTTTTTTAACAAACAATATATGGCTGGGTACCAGCAACCATCTTCTAAAGAATGCTGAAACTATTCTTTTCGAGAACAACGAAAGCGGAAGAGTTCATTTTAGAAAAGCAAAATATATTGACTCGGTTCTTTTACAGCGGTTTTCGTCATAAAAAAAGATGTACTTTTTAGTCTCGGGTATTTATTTGAAGACCACTTCATTTCAAAATTGCGGAAGAGCTTAATGTAAAAATGCTTCAAATGAATTTTGGAAAGTTTTAAAAAAAGACATAAAATAAATTGTAATGCGGCAGGTTCCGTGGATGAATGTTTGGAAAATATTCTTTTCGCAGAAGCACGATTGTTGGTAGATTCTTATAATGATAAAGACATACAAAATTGGGGTGAAACATCACTCCTTTTCACAACCTCAGACAAAATATCATTGATAACAAATGTGGTAAGTTACACTTCATTTGTGCACTTGTGCAATAGGTGAAAGAACGTTCCCCATTTTAATTGGGAAATACATCAATTCTTGATGCTTTAAAAACATTAAAATAGAAAATTTAAATATTTCTTACAGATAAAATATAAAAAACATGGATAAAAAAGGATTTGTTTCAAGAATGGTTGATAAATTTGAATATAAAAATGAGGAATTAAAACAAACAAATTCTAATGATCAAAGATAATGTCACTGCATATAATACGATAAACAACTTAATAAACTTCATTTACCTAAAAACACCTTTACCTAAATTAAAACCTTTAGATGTGGGTTTATAAAAGCTTTGAAAGAAAATTACAGTTTGAAGATGAAAGTTGTAGCGGTAATTATGAAAAATCGAAAGGTAAAATTAATATTCATAATTGTTTAACTATGTATATCAGACCCTAGGATCATCTTTCTGAAGACACTTTTGGAAACTGTTTTTAAAAGTCCAGCTTGATTCGTAAATAAACCTCTTTCTCAAATGATAAAACGAGAAAGAAAAAATATTCCCAGAAATTTCGGTTAACCTAATTGAAGATGATTTTCCTGCCTATAATGAAAATAGTGAAGAATAAAATGAAATTTTTATTGAGGACTGAGTTGGCGCGTAAATAAAAAAAAGGATAAGTTGGATGCGGATGATTTGAGTGCCGATTGAAGTGATATTAATACAAGTCTTGCAGATGTCCAATAATAAACTATGACACAATCGACTTCATTGATAAATTTGAAATATTTATCATTAATGAATGTCCAAAAAATCTGGGCTTGACTGAAGAGCGAATCGGAAAAAGTAAGAAAACCTAAAATAACTGACTTTTTTAGTAAACCATAGATTTATTTAAAATATTTGTTTAATTGAACAATTTTTGTTTTTAAACGTATTTTAACCGGTTCTTTCATGCTCACTGTACTGGTCATACAATTCAAGTATAATTATATTTATAATACGGTAGAATTTTATCAATACCTATAATTATTAACAACATATCAGTATATATAAGCTTAAAATATAACTATAAATTATAGTAAAAAATAAAAGAAAGTAGTAGTGAAATAGAATAGAAAAAGTTTTTTTGGTTATTCAGAGAAACCCCAAGAAGTTTAAATTTACAGAAAATGCCACACAAGACTTCAATTTCAGAAATATGTCATGGGAATAAATATTTACATGAAGTTTTGCTTTCTAAGTTTATACGAAACTTCACAATCACAAAGGACAGACAGGTTCGACTGTACAAATAATACGAATACTAACAATGGATAAAGGATGTGCGAAAATTTGTGTGTATATTTAATTTATTGATCATTATTCAAGTGTAAAATTTTTTTATATATTTTCGATAAATGATCATAAAATAAATCATTAACAATTATTCTGATAACAGTTAAAACAAATTTGTAAATTTGTAAATTTAAAATTTATTTTACCTTAATCTTTTTAGACCTAATTAATTCTAAGACCCCAAAAATATATTCTAGCACCTTATTTAGGTTATAAATAATATAAAATTAAGAAAAATATGTACTTCATAATTATGTTTTCCTGGACTTTTGACATGTATATTGTAGAGGTTATGAGAAATTTTAATTAATATTTACAATTTATAATATCCTCACGACTGCCAAGTCGTATGGCTACAATGACATATTGAACATTCATATAATAAATAATTATTCCGTAATTCTTACCATGACGAAGCTGTACCCTCTCCACAATTCAACCCAATCTTCTGGACAAGAAATATCATTATATCTTTCTGTTTGTGAATGAAAGGCATATGGCTGGGTAGGGATTTCGCAGACAACGCATTGGGAGAGCGCTTTATACATTTTAGAAACATCAACTGGAGTCAGAGATTCAGGCTCCAGTGAACTTAGCCAGTAAGATTTGTCTGATCTAATGCCAGTACTGCAACTGCCATCTCTTAGACAGTGTGCAAAGGGCATAATATTAAATGTTTGAAGACAGGAACTTGGGGTACCTTTTAAAATATATCAGATAAAATTATCAAAAAGATTGAAATAGTTTAGTAAAAATAGTTTTACTATTAAGTAAATGTTTTCTCCATTGTATATTTTTTCTTACTTATCCTGTTTTTCTTCACCTTCGCTCTATTTTGATTTACAACATCATTTATCTTACGACTTCAAATTAGTGTTTGTTATTTTCGTCACTACCTTTATTTTCAAGTGTTATTTAAAAAATGGTACCATAAACTTTTGTTAAATAAGAATCATTGATGAACTAAATGAAGGTTAACTGTTTAATGCTTAACTATTTCAGTCAGACAATTGCATTTAAATATTTTATAAAAACGTAAATATACTTTTCCAATATATATATATATATATATATATATATATATATATATATATATATATACAGTGTCGGATTTAGCATCAATGGGCCCGAGGCGCCAAACAATTATGGGCCCCTTAAACCCCTCTCAGTGTAGAACATTTTGCACTACAAACGGTGTCTCAGATTCCCGCCTTATGTGACCCACACCAAGAGAGGGCCCTAAGCTGTAACTTGTGTAGCTTATATGAAAATCCAGCACTGTATATAAGTCCTATATAATTTCCAAATTTTTGAATTTTTTATACTGTAGTTTGGGGGCCCTTTGTTCTTGCGAGCCGAACGCGCTAGCATCCTGCACTTTTACGGAAATCCATTATTGTATATATATATATATAAATATATAGTACTTTCATTTTAATTAGACTATATATCAACAAATTCAAATGAAACATATATGCAACATTAATAAATACACATGTTTGCAATGAGTAAACCCATCTTATAATGCAGGTTAGAAAGTTAAACTAATAGACAATTCATTATTTCGCAGCAACATTTTATATGCCATTGTAAAAGAAATTTAAAATGCGATCATTAGTGGAATATTTTACATGTTGAAAGTTTGCATGCAAAATTTACTATGTTTTGTGTTTATTTGTTCAATTTATTTGTTCTATTACTTTTGCACTTTTTATATTAAATGCGTTCGTATATTGCGACATTAAAACTCAATACTTGATTTTATTTTTATATTTTAGACTCCACTGAAATACACTTTCTATAATATAATAAAAAATCAATATCATTATATATGTGTAAAATAAGGTTTAAATGAAAATTTTCTCGTAAATACAGTTGTAAATTTTTTATCCAGCAAGTTGTACGTTTAAAACAATAGTTTTTTTAATTTGAAATAAAAGTTTTTATAAGTGAAAACCCTTGTATTAATGAGACATTCAAACTGAGTTGGATGTTATTCTTTGCAAGTTCAATGAGAAATTAAAAAAAATATATAGAAAATTTAAATTTTCCACACAAACTAAACATGATTAAAAATACATAAAACTTTTGATATGTATAATGATGGAATGAGATACAAAAAAGATGAAGGGAAATTATGAGGACTCTATTTTGAGTTTCATGAAAATGAGTAGATATCGTCGTAAGGTTTATTTTAAAGTTTAAATTAATTTAAAATATTTTTTATTATTTCAGGCATTTCTGTCAAATACATTCATTTTGCAATGATAAATTATGATATTATAAGATTTATTTATAAGTTATAATTAATGCATTATTCCTGTGTGTTTTCAAGTATTGCTGGAGATTCTATTTGTTAATTTGTAAAATATATTATTAATATAAAATTTATGATAACTAAAATAATATTATTTTTTAATAAAAATAATGTTATTTAAAAAAAATGAAAAGAAATCAGTAGTGAAAATTAAAAGAAGTTCTTATATTTCGGATAAGAGTTTATAAATTTTGAATAATAAACGCCCTCGAAAATTTTGAAGATTATTTCCATATTGAAAAGTTATTGTGAATACACAAAAACTCAATCAAATAAATTAATTCTAAAAATATAAAATATTTACAATGGTCACAGGGTAAAATAGTTAGCAGAAATCTAAAAATTTCAGAAGAAAAGAAATATTGGATTTCGTAAAACAAGGCGATCCTATCTAAATTATTTTAAAAATACAAATTTCTGGTGATCAATTTGTTTTTTAAAAAAATATATCTTTAAAATAAATCTAACTCACTGTAAATTAAAATATTTCCAAAGATAAAATTATTAATTTTCTGAAAATTTAGAAAACTTAATAATATATATTACGTAACATTTATAAAATTCTGGAACTAAAGTAATATCGTAGCGCTTGAATAACAATAGCATATTTTTATGAAATCAAAATACAAGCCTTAAAAGTTACTTTTTAAAAAATCTTACTTACAATAATAAGTCACCTCCTCAGTTCTGCTACTTTTTGATCCGTAAATCAGTTAACTAGTTTTTAGGTCACTTTAAAATCATTCATATTATTTATATGTCACTAATGAAATTCCAGATTTATTTACCCTCGTTTTCATAACCCTAACATAAACAAAAAAAAATCAACGAAAAATGATAAAACTATGTTGCATTCCCATAAGCATGTTACGATGTCCCAACCAACATTTCAATGGAATCCTTTATAATGAATCAGTTTCAGAATGTGTGACTTTTTTTAAATAATAATTTAAAATCAAATTTTAATAGTGTGAAATCAAAATCTCAAAGATCTAAAAACTTTTATGACACTTCTATGAATAACATCTGACAAGGATGTTCTTTAATAAAATAAGGTCCTCTTGAGAGAATAGTGAGTCTAGTTACCAGAATTACCCGGTGCTTGCTTTTGTCTTACTATAATTGTTATGGTAAGCGCTTTTTTCTAACGCTAGATCGCAATAATCTTATTACTTATGTTTAATAAATTTAATATTATTACTAATGTTCAGAAGTAGCATAAAAGATTTTAATTTTAAAGATTTGCTTTTTAACGATTTAAATATTCTTTAAAATCCTTCTGTCCCATAATACTGGATAGTTTTGATTTCGTGTCTGCGGATTATAGTGAATATACGGCTCTACCTCAATACTTTTTCTTATGAGTTGAATTAATCATACGACTTTCTAAAAAACATCATTTACCATAGATATAACCGTATCTTCTTGTTTTATTTCATCATTATTTCATAAAATGTCAAAAAGCCTCTGACAGTTATTTAAAGTGATTAAATATTTAAAATAAAGATTTTTATATGTATTTTTAAAGTTTTATCTTGTACAATCATTCACTGCCGTATAAACAAACAATATTATCAATATTTTTATTGTGGAAATATATATATATAGATATTGGTCTATAGTCTTATAAACATGACGGAAAAAGAAATAAATAATAAAGTTAAAATATAAAAGTTTTATAGATTTTCTGATGTTTTTATTACCAGATTTAAAAAGAAATTAAAATTTTAAATATTTTTTGGTTCCTATCTGACTTAAATATTTTAAAACATTTAAGACTAAAACTAAGGAATTATAAAATACTTTTCTTAAATTGAAAAATGTTCATTTATTTATTTAAGTAATTAAAAGTTTAAAAGCATACCAATGTCCATTGAATGCAATTGACCACCACCATTTACCATGACAAAACTGTAACCAGCATAAATTTTTTGTGATTTTCCAGGGCATTCGAGTTTTTTGGTATCAGAGTCTTGAATATGAAACGTGAATAATAACGTTGATGTTATAGTAATTGAGGCTGGCCTGCCAAAAGATCCAATAGTTCCTTTAATACCTTTTTTACCAACCTCGCCAGATTTCCCAATCTTTCCTTTTATACCAATACTTCCTTTATCACCTTCTTCACCTTGAATTCCTATTTCAGAATCTGTTACACCAATAATACCTTTACTTCCTTTCTCTCCCTTTCTTCCCCTATCAGGTAACTCTCCAAATTCACCTTTCTGGCCAACATTTCCCTGGTCCCCTACTTCACCAATTCTACCACGTTCACCATTAGTTTCTTTTCCAATCATGCCTTTGAATCCCTTTTCTCCTTTTTCTCCTTTGTCTCCACTAACTCCTTTTTCTCCTATTGGTCCTGGGGATCCAAAATTACCTTTAACACCGGTAGTTCCATTATTTCCATGAGGGCCTTGTTCTCCTCTACGTCCTGTATATCCTTGTTTACCCTTTTCGCCTTCCAACCCTTTCAAACCAATAACACCTTTTATACCTTTTAATCCTTTATTTCCATTTTCTCCTTGAAAACCTTTAAAGCCTTTTGGTCCTATACTTCCGTTGTTTCCTCTGTCTCCTTGATCCCCATTTATTCCATGATCGCCTGAATACAATTTAAATTATATATAAATAATTATTTATATCACACCTTTCGTTCCTCGTCGTCCTTCAAACCCAATATCACCTTCAATTCCCTTATTTCCTGCTACTGAAAAACCTTTTTGACCTTTATATCCATGTTTCCCAGGTAAACCTAAAATATGTCTCAAAATATTTAAAGTAAAAGATTAATTACCTTCGATTCCTTTTTCACCTTTAATACCCGTTAAACCTATTTCACCTTCTATACCAACCTCGCCAACTTTTCCGAGAATACACTCACCCATTTTACCTTTATCGCCTTTAATTCCCACGTTTCCGATTTCGCCATTTTCACCGGGATCTCCAATTTGGCCTTGCATTCCTTGTTTACCAGGATCTCCTTGTCTTCCTAAAATTATGTAAAGACTGCTAATTTAGAAATTTAAACCTTGAGCTCCTAGTTCTCCAAAATCTCCTTTCTCTCCAATGTTTCCTTTAGGTCCTAAATATCCTTTATTTCCTTTTTCACCGAAAAGTCCCATCACACCTCTTTGACCTAAAAGATAAATATAATGTCATATTTTTTCATTATTACCAAGTTACCTTTAATTCCTTTGTCTCCAGTTTCACCAACCTCTCCATCAGAACCTTTTTTACCAGAATCTCCTAAATCTCCACGAATTCCAATCACAAAATTTCCTGGAACACCTTTATTCCCTATTTCTCCTTTCATTCCTGGCACACCGTCCTTACCTAGATCTCCTCTTTCTCCTTTAGATCCTTGAAAACCCGAAATTCCAGGATATCCAATATTACCCTTATCGCCAATTTCTCCTTTGATACCCTAAACTATTTTAAAAATAATGATTACAAAAAATTAAACCTTATATCCTTTTTCTCCTTTCGGACCAAGAAAGCCAATTGGTCCTTGATTACCCTTGCTTCCTTTAAGACCGAAAATTCCTTTTTGCCCTAAAATTCCTTTATCTCCATTTTCTCCAATAAAACCGGTTGTTGGATTTCCTCTATCTCCTTTAATGCCTCTAATTTTACCATCTCCCATATTTCCTTTGTCACCTTTTCTTCCAACAGTTCCCTGTTCACCCATTATTCCTTTTTCTCCTTTAGTAATGGGTCCCAGCTCACCTTGATTTCCATTCACTCCTTTCAAACCTTTAGATCCAAAAATGCCTAATTACTAATAAAAAATTTTAAATTCAACAATTAAATACCTTGTAATCCTTTACTTCCTTTCAATCCTTTTAAACCAGGTTCGCCAATTATTCCTTGTTTGCCTTCTTCTCCTTGAAAACCACGATCACCAGCTTCTCCTTTATTTCCTTTATTTCCAGGGTTACCTTTATTACCTTCTACGCCTTAATATATTTTTAAATTGGTCTAATTAACATATTATTAACCTTGCCGACCAAAATCATTACTGGGACCAGGTTCACCTTTATCTCCTTTTTCTCCAATTTTCCCTTTGTCCCCCAATGAGCCTTTCTCGCCAAAATTACCTCTATCACCTTTACTTGGGATTCCAATACAATCACCAATACTCCCTTCATCCCCTTTGATACCTGTCTTTCCTAAATTGCATTTAACAAGCTGAAAATATCAAATAAAAATATCACAAACCTTGAGCACCTTGAGCACCTTTTTCTCCAATTTCACCTTTAATATCTTCTGCGTTTTTAGGTCCTTGTTTACCTTTATTTCCTTTTGGACCTTGATATCCTTTTTCACCAGGATCTCCATAAATTCCTTGATAACCTATTTGAAAATAATAAAAATAAATTAAATAAATACCTCATTAACCTGTTGAGCCTTGAATACCTTGTTCTCCTACATCCCCTTTCATTCCACGTTTCCCTGATTCTCCAATATCACCAGGTTCACCTTGTTTTCCTTGTTCCCCATTTTTGGTTACCCCAATTAAGCCTTTATTTCCTTTTACTCCTGGCGAATAAAAATATTAAAAGATTTTTAAACTTGAAATAAAATATTCTTTGAACTTTATAAAATAAATAAATTTTGAATTATGATTTTTAAAAAATTTTCGCAGGCGTGACCAATTCAAGAATTTTTGAATTTATTTGAAATTAGATGTAATTCAAGACATGAAATTTCACGCTTTAAATTATTTTTTTAATAATTGATATTGGTATTTGTAAATGTAATCCAATATAATAATGACTTAATATGTTTATAGTTTTTGTTTGAATATAACTCACTAAATGTTTCTTTATTATTTATATTTTAAATATAATATTACAATTTCGTGTTTATTGTATTTAATCTAATATCAAAGATTTTATTATTTCAGTTTACAATTCAATTGGATTATTTAGATTTTTACAAATTTAAGACTTCATTTTAATTGAAATTGTTGAGTTATAATGATTACAACTAGTGATTGCAAAAAATCTTATAAATTTGGATAATGATATTAAGATATTCAAAATAATCAATATCGGAATTGGAACATTTTTTTATGTTAAAAAAATCTTTTAACATAAAACGATTATTTAATATATAGAAAGATTTTTTTCATTCTATTTTTTAATATTCTATACAAAATAATTAAGGAAATTAAAAGTATAACAATTTAACCAAAGATAGTAATTAGTGATGCATTATTTCACGCATTACGTTTCGTTTATCGATAAAAATTGTGCACGTAAGAAGCATAACATACTATGGGATTCATCCCGTAATCTTGACTTTATTTTTGTAAAAAATCGACCAGAAGCTGAAAATCTTTGTTCACTCTCCACATTTGTCAGAGGCACTATTAAAAGATAATCCTTTCATCCTCAAAAAAGTATGATTAAATATAAAATTTTACTTAAACAAAGAAAATTTTAACATTAAAACATTTAAAATAATCCAGGGTCTTATATAATTTACTGAAAGGTCGAATTAACTGACCTTGGTGTATTTCATTACAAACGCCATTAAAAATAACCTGAACGTTCGATAACAACTCTGTTCTGTGTCAGGACTACAGTTCTTTATGTTGTGTCTGGACTGCAACAAGTCCACTAATTAACACTATATTTACCAGTATATTCGATATACCTAGTTCTACCATATCAAAGTGTCATTTTTACGGGCTGTGTAGTTCTAGTGTTAACTAAGTCAAATTATAATAATTTATTATTAAAATATACTTTTACTTTAGTTAAAGACAAATATTTTATAATCGAATAAACAAAAATAATATCAGAAGATTTATAGATAATCAGCTGACTTGAACCCAGTGTAACGAAGTTATTAAAATAACTAATAATAACTGAAAGAAAAAAACACAGCTGTCACTTATATCTGATACTCATAAATAAATATTGTATCTGTATATGCAATAGCAATATAGCATTGTTGCATTTTCTTTCCAATAATCATGATGCAAGGAAGAAAAAGAACACACAAGCCATTCAGAAAAAAAGAAATACATACATAGATCTACAGAGTGAGAGAATATTTCAAAAGGATTAAAACCAATGATGTTGAATTTGTTGTAAGAAAAATACGTTTAAATTATTACTGATGGAGAATTTTTATGTTTAAATTTAAAAATAAAAGTTTTTAAAATATTATATATGTATATATATACTAATTCCGATATTAAAAGTTGTAATTCCTATATTCCGATATTGAAAAATAGTGCCGAATATCGGAATTCCGAGATTTCGATATTGCAATCACTAATTAAGTCTGTTTGATTTGTCATTCATGTGTATCGGTAACAAAGTAGTAAAATATAAAACGGCATTTTGAAAGCAAGCATATGTACTACTTACAAACTCAAAATACTAATGAAAATGGAGGTAAAAATCATGCGGAATTAGTATAACATAAATTAGCTCGCCAATAAAACATTTCTACTCTATATAACACATCCCATGAAACATCAGTAAAGGCAAGTTTTTTAGAAAAAAAAATATTGCAAAATCTGGCAACCCGTTTTCAGAAGCAGAGTTTTTAAAGAAATGTATGTTGGACGTATGTGAAGTACTGGGTGCTGAAATGAAATATAGTCTCTCTCATCAAACTATTTCCTGTAGAATAAATTAAATAAACAATTATCGGTCAAAAAAAAATCGTCATATTTTAATGCAATCGTATTAGATGACAGATGTGACGTTAAGGATAATTCACAACTTTTAATTTTTGTTCTCGCGATAACAGAAAATTTTGAAATTATAGAAGAGATTCTATCAATGATACCTATGAAAGGAACTACGACTGGAAAAGATCTTTTCAAAGAAGTTGAACATTTGATAAGTGTTACTACCGATGGCTCCCAGAATATTATTGGGGAAATTTTGGACTAACTAAAAGAAATAAAGATTTTATATGCTCAATTGATCCATCTAAAAACAGTGTAATGATCACTTTCATTATCCATTAATATACATTATGTAAAAATGTTTTAAAAATTGAATATGTGACAAAGGTAATTATTTTAAACTTGTCGCTCAATAGAAAAAAAGCACCGACAGTTTATCAACCTGCTTGAAGAACTTAATGCTGAATACAACGATGTCCTTTATTACAATTATGCCCGCTGGCTAAGCTTAGGAAAAATACTTAAGCGCGTGTGGTATCTTAAGGAAGAAATAACCATATTTTTATTTTTGAAAGAAAACGAAGATTTTTTGCAACATAATGAGTCCGATTGACTGTGTGACTTTGCTTTTTCAGTTAATCGTTTCAATATAATGTTGCAATGTAAAATTCATTTGCACATGATTTGGTACAATGCCTAAATTCGTTTAACCTCTTAAGTAGCTATGACGGATTTATATGTCATCAACATATGCATTACAAAACTCATAAAACGAATATATTCGCTTGCGTATAATATACGTATAAATATATGTTTTTATGCCCAAGACGTATATATACACTAGTGGATATCAAAACTCACCGCTGATGTGCGCATTTCTATTGACGAAATAAACCACTTAAGAGGTTAAAAGAAAACTGGAATTATTTGTCAAAAACTTATCCAAGCAAAACTGCAATCATTTTACTACGTTAAAAACAATGATTTCAAATATATCGCCAGAGAAGATGAGAAACTTAATCAACAGTATAACAGGCGGTATATGCGGAAAATACCATGTTTTTTGGATATATTTAAAAATCAATCTAAAATTCAAAAATGCCACGTATATCAAAAACGAAAGTAGTAGAAGCATCTCAAATATTAACAACTGAAATGATTTTGGGGACAAAACTTAACGAATCTTATATGGATCAAGAATATGAAACAGTGGAAAGCAGCATTTCTTTTCTTGTAAAGTACAGGATAATAAAAACGAAGTGAGGTGTATAAATTGTACTACAGCTTCATTTACGTCATTAGTTCGGAATAAAAATATACGGATAGATAACAGTGGTGTTATAAACGACCTTGCACGTACACTGCATCGATTAGAACGGGAAGTTACTTTTATAAAAGTAAGTTAAACTTGACTTGAAAACACTAATTTTAATTTTTTATATAAATATGTTAGTGAAAATGAATTTGTTGATGTTGATAGGGATACGGCAAGTGTATGGGGTGATTTGGACAGGGAGGCGATGCATCAACAATGGTCAACGTTATAAGACACAACGTGATGCCTGGATTCGATAATAATTACAGATCAATGGCAAGCCTACAACAAGGCAATTGAAAATTTGGGAAATGTTAACCCGCAACATACAATTTATCACTCCTGTTACTTCGTTGATCCAAATATCGAAACGTGCACATGCAAAATATGGAAGGATTGTGGAGTAGACCGAAATATTTCCTCGAAAAGAAGAAAGGATTGGCTAGATAAAAACAGTCTGAATATTTGATTCAATTTATTTGGCAGTATGTTATTCCAAAAAGAAAACGAATTAATATGTAATGGTGCTATTTAGGGTTGTCAACTTTTATCAATAAATCCTATTTTTACGGAAAAGGACATTTCCGTTACCAATTTTTTGCATCATCGATACTATAAAAAATAAAAAACGTATTATTTTTAAAAAATTTTAAACCAACATTAATCTTTATTTTTAAATGAATATTTCAAAGTTGATTTAGCATTTTGCAGGAAATTTTTGTCTTTTAGAACGTTTTCCGAAAAATCTCCTCAACTATCCTTAATTCTAACTTAATTCCTAACTTAATTCCAAAGGATATGTCCTTTTAATATGTAATTTCCTGAAAAAAGGACGGCTGGCAACCCCAGTGCTATTACAAACACATAATTAAACATTTTATGTTGTTGTTTGGTGTATTTGTGTTAATTGATTTGAAATATATTTAAAATATAGTATTTTCTTAAAAACATAGTGTTTTCCGCATTAACCTAACATGCGTATTAAATGATTTAAATCGTCGATTAGATTGTTTTCGATCGATTGAAAACCCCTTGTCAATAATTAGAGATCCACATCCAGTGAACATAGATAATGTACAAAATGAAATTCAACTAGAACTGATGGGTTTACAATGCGATAAGAATTTGCAACAAATATTTAGAGAAGAAAACATTATATGCAAATTTTATGGCAGCTTGGATAAAAAAATCTTTCAAACATTACTAAAGTCGCAATGAAAATGTCGGTACCGTTTGGATCAACATATATATGCGAGCAAACATTTTCACTCATGAACAGTATAAATCCCCCTTACGGTTCAAATTAACTGGCGAGAATTTAGAAGCTGTCATGAGAGTGGCAACCTCAAGAATGGAACCAGAGTTGAAAAAATGATTGGAAAACATAAAAAAACCTTCACTTGTCTCATTAAAAATTGAAAACATGTTGTTCTTTTTTACTTTTTTACTTAAAAATATGATTTATATGTATATTGCATTATAATTATTATTTTAGGTAGTTAATTTTTAAAAGAATTTATAGAAAGGTTTTTGATATTATGAGATTATGACATTTTTTATACCTTTAATAAATCTATATAGTAATATTTATTCAATTACAACGTGTGTTGTTATTTCATATTTTCATTAAATATATTCAACATTTGGCCCGCCGGGTGTTTATTAATATAAGTATGGCCCACCTTCGAA
Organism: Schmidtea mediterranea; assembly: GCA_022537955.1. Classification (NCBI taxonomy): domain Eukaryota; kingdom Metazoa; phylum Platyhelminthes; order Tricladida; family Dugesiidae; genus Schmidtea; species Schmidtea mediterranea. Next base: position 51,535,655 of record CM039680.1, on the reverse strand, counting down.
AACGTTTAGACATGCCTGAGATGGATGTCTAATCTGAAAATTGACTTATGGATGTCGAATCAATCTTCAGAACGTTTATTCTACAGGGTGTTCATTTTTACTTGCTGTTATCCTGGAAGTTTGGTTAGTGAGCAATAATTTAGAAGGAAAATCTAAATTCCCCCTTCTACTGATACGATATCTTTAATCCCTTCGCGGACGCACTTTTTAAGATGCTGTGTAAGTATGGCGCGTATACATGTCATTGTCCATTTCAGGGTTAAAGCATATTTTATAGTTTAAACTATTCTTTATACAAGTCAAATATAAAAGCATAGTAATGTGGTGTTTCAAAGGCAGATGCGCCTTCTTTGTTGACGATTGCACAACTTCCTATAATATGAATTCATTAGCATTATCAGTAACTACTTCAAGTGAACTGCCAAATCTGTCAAAAGTTATTTGTAGAATTTTTCAAACCGTTGCACTGAAAAAAGGTGTCCAAGAATTTTATAAAGCTTTTTCGAATTTAATTTGTGAGCAGCTTCGCTATGGTTCGCACATTATATCATGCATTCATTTTATGAAAAAAATAAAACAATTGGAAGCAGAAAGAAATTTTCTAAAGGAAACAATTACAAAAATGAAAGATTTGTTGATATACCACAAAGAAGGTCAATTCTTACAACTAAAAATCACGAGTATAATAGAACCTTTCATACGAGAGGGTAATGGAAATAAACTTACAACATTCAAAGGTAACGCGATTCATGGCATCAAACTGTAGACTCAACAATTTACATTAATTAGAAAATTGGCTATCATATTGACGGTAAAAAATCATTCGATCAGTACTGTAGTGTAAAACTTTTATTGAACTTCAATCAGGAAAAGAAAATTTCTGAAAAAGAAAACTAAATCTCATCTTATTTGAAATGAGTAAAATACTGTGAACAGTTTTATCCTCTTGATTTTAATTCTAAATTTTTAAAATTATGACAATTTGGCTTTAACAGAACATTGTAAAAAGGATGATATAAATGATTGGAGCCAAATGCACAAAAGAATTCTTTATTTGTGAAGTCAATGTAAAGGGAAGGTGTTCGCTGATGAATTCGAAAACTCCTATTTAAAAATAATATAGTTTAAATGTTATAAGTGTGATCAGCTAGTTGAAATATCTATTTGTATTACATTTGTATATTCAAATTTACATTAAATCATATCATATTATATTCAATTATATTAAAGTATTTTAAATTAAATTAATTATTTGTGACCGATAGCTATATCAATATTAGTAATTATCACGCCTCAGTTGTTAAAATTTTCAGATTTTGAGAGAAATTTTGAATTTGCATTTTGTGAAGGGATTATTCATCGTACAAATCTGCTTTGGTGAAAGCTTTCGGTTCAGGCCCATATGCGGCATATGAAAATTTTAGATTGCAAATGTTGGCAACTGGATGAATCAGTTGACTTCTATTTCGGCTCTCTGAAACGCTTTGCAGAACTGGCGAAAATCATAAACAACAGCGTTTGTTGTGGGTCTTACAATTGGCGTTTCAAAATCTTTACAGGTGGTCGAATACAGAAATCTTAAGACCCAAATCGAAAACGTTCGAGTTATGTAGGAAGGAGAGGTGCCAAAGGAATCTTATACTCGAAGTCAGAGGCCATGAGAGTTAGGACTCGATCTTTTTTTCGGCATGGATGCAATTGCGCAAATGGGAGGAGTCTTTTTCGACGGAAATGGAGTATCTTTTGGAAATTTTTGATCCAGTGCCAATAAAGTTGGATAATGGCGAGGTTGAGGTGTCTGATGAATTATTTCGTAGCGCTTGCGCGTTACTCGTGTAGACAAATATCTTTTTTGTCAATTGTAGATTGTAGGCCCACCAGATATTGTACCAGGAAAAATCTAGCTCGTGACGACTCAAATTCTGTTTGAAATGCATTAAAATATATGTTCTTCGAACAAGGTCCCGTAGAAAAGATTTTGATAGACAATGGGCCGAGTTATCGCTCTCAAGAATTCAGAAACTTTGTACATGTGTGTTGAGATCTCGATTTCTTATTCCTCAACTTATTGGTTCTTATATAAATAAAAGACAAAATCTGATATTTACCACGATAAATTTTTACAATTGATTTGCGGTTCTCTTAAACAATAACCTCTGTATCAATTGAGAATAAATAAAAAAAAGATGCGTACTTTTGTATTGTTATTATGTTGTATAGTGCGTGCTATGTTAAAATTACTGTAACAATTAAAAGTATGTGCTCACTTTGTTCTGCGAATAATTTATGCTCGTATTCGGGGTTTATCCCTTCAAGACGATATTTTTCGCTAAACGTTTTTGGGCAAAATACTGAGTTTTACTTCAGTATTTATACTGTTTTCGTTTATCAATATTTATTTTACTTTGTATTAAGTTGGATTTGTTTAAATATTTATTTTATAATTCTATAGTGCTTAATAAAAATATTTATTTTATTAAATTGATTGGAATATGTTACCATTAATTATTTAAGTACTTTAATTGATACCTATTATTAATACTAATTTATATTAAAATAATTGATACTTATTATTAATACCAATAATAATGATTCCCATAATAATTTTTTTTATAATAATAAAGATAATGATTTTCCCCTTATTAATACTAATAATAATAATAATTCCCATAATAATTTTTTCCTTTATGTTAAAATGTAACAGAAAAATGCACATTTGAGTGGCATGTAAAAAATGTTTAAAATATATACCAATTTAAAAGTTGAATTGCTATCTAACGGTTAACTCCTAATAGTATGACTCATACTATTTAATAGTATGATAAAAAAATTGTTTTCTTAATTTAAAATTTAATATGGTTATACTATTTGAATTAAAATAAATTCAATCAATTAAATATAAAAATTTATTTATTCATCAATAACATCAAAAACATCTGTTTCAAATTCAAAATCATCTTGTATCGGAACTAAATTTGGTCGTATGGAAGCTTTGTATGCATTTTTGAACCTATCACCATAAATATCATTCTTGGATATATGCCAATCATTAAAATTTTCTGCAAACCCAGCAGATTGAATTGAATTCTTAATGTTTTGAATAGACGCGCAATGCCAAGCACTATTGATCCATTGATTGATACGATTTTTATCGGGAGCTTTAGGATTTCCTCCTCTAGTATATACAATTTCTTCCGAGGTTTTCCAAGTGTTAATGAAGACATAAATTTTATCCTTTATTTCTTTAAAAAATCCCAATATCTCCATCTTGCAAATAGTGTGTTAACCCACCCAGCATTACCTCCATTTTAATATTTCTTCTGCAATGCTCTTTTACACTTGCCAAAATATGAGCACGGCAAGAATCCCACACAATACACTTGCCTGGACCAACATCAAATAAAGGAAACATCACGTTTATCCACGAAATTATCAAATACGAGCAGCCATCTCTATCTGAAAAAAAGTTTCTAGCTTTGTAGCATGTGTGTCCTAGCTCCATGTAAGAAATTACTTTTTTCTTAAAAGCAATCGTAAACTTCTTTTTCGTGGGATGATATTAAATCCGGTTTAATATTAAATTTTGAATAATATGGAATTAGTTAAAAACTGATTAATTAAAAATTTTATAAAATTTTAATTTCTTTTAATTCCATATATCATTATAAGAATGATCATACTATTTGTTAGTATGACCTTTGGAAAAAAATGGTAATAGTATTAGGAATAGTCATACTAATAGGAGTTATCCGTTAGTTGAATTATTTTTAGTCAAATTGTCCTCGTTGAACTTCTTTGTCAAATTGAGTTTTTGCCAAAATGTTGTTAGTTGAATTAGTTTAGTTAAAAAGGCCGGTAACGAAACATTATGCATCTAAAATTTATAATAAAATTGATAATTTTATTTCTTTAAGTATATTATTAAAATTTTAACAGATTTAAATTATTTATTAACTTATATCTATTATATCAGAAGCAATAATTTCACTGGAAATAAATGTCAACTATTTTTGAAAATAAAATTCTAAATTCAATGGAAAAATAATTAAAGTACCTTTACTGCCTTCAAATCCAATATCTCCTTTCTGTCCTTTTTCGCCAGGTTCGCCTTTAAATCCAATACTCCCTGTTTCCCCAATTTTACCATTTAATCCAGCCTCTCCTAGTGACAGGCAGTATTATAATTATTTTTCTAATAATTACCTGGTTCTCCATTAGCACCTTTAATTCCTTTCATCCCACTTTTACCACTGGAACCCTTTTGACCCTCTATTCCACTTTTTCCTATTATTCCCTTTTCACCTTTTAAACCGACCTTTCCCGGAATTCCTGGTTCTCCAACAGAACCAATTTCTCCCACATCTCCTGTGTCTATATTATTTTCAAAAGCATTATTCAAATATTAAATACCTATTGAAGTTTGATTTTCAAGATGAGTTACTATGCATTCGCCAAGATTCCCTTTTTCGCCAGAAACTCCTGATAATCCTTTATTTCCCTTATTTCCTAATTCACCTTTTTCTCCATATATAAGAGTAAAAGATTTGCCTGATAAACCTTTATCCCCAATTTCTCCTTTTTCACTTTGAGCTCCTGGATCCCCAGGGTCTCCTTTGAAGCCCTAAGACACATATGTTATATTTCAAATTTGTTATAAATTTACAATTAATCCATTTGAGCCGATCCTGCCAAAGTTTCCAATTTTCCCTGCTATCCCCTTTTCACCTTTTTTACCAAATTCACCAGTTTCTCCTTTATTTCCATTTTGTTCTCTTACAGTATTAGTCAAGTTATTAGACGATCCTGGTTCTCCTTTCATTCCTTTAATACCAGATTTTCCAATATCTCCAGCATCTCCCTAATTAAAATTCAATAAATCTTTATATAAAATTAATTACCTGCTTTCCAACTTTTCCAGATTTTCCAAAGCTACCTTTAATTCCCTTTAATCCTTGTCGCCCATCTTTGCCGTTTATACCTTTTTTCCCTTCAATACCTTTATTCCCTTTACTTCCTTTAGACCCAATTTCTCCTTTTTTACCAATAATGCATGAATTGCACATTGTACCATTCTCCCCTTTAAATCCTTTACTCCCAGGTTTTCCTGTTTTTCCTGGAAAACCATTTAATCCAGAGATTCCTTTAATTCCTTTTTCTCCAAATTTTCCTAAAACTCCGTCACCAGCATAACCTTTCCTGCCTTTGACACCTTTTTTTCCTTGGTCTCCTGTAACAAATTAAACTAAACCTCAGATTAGACAAATACCTGTGATTCCAATCGCACCAGCATCACCTGTTTCACCTTTCCCACCTTTAATATAATATGAAACCTCTCCTTCTTCTCCTTCATCTCCATTTATTCCTTTAAGACCTCGAGGACCTGGTCTCCCATTAGTTCCAATAATTCCTAAAAAACATTCCAATATTAATATCTATTCCAATATCAATCTTTTCGTTTACCTTTATCACCAATAGCTCCAATTCGGCCTTTAGGTGCATGTATGCACGAAGCACCTGGGTCTCCAATGTCACCCCTTTTACCTTGATTTCCGCGAAATCCTTTGTTTCCTTTTTTGCCCATTAGCCCAGTACCACCGTTATTACCTTTATCTCCTTGAACTCCTATTTCACCTATCATTCCTTCTTTCATTTTTGTACAATCTGTATTATCTCCTGGTTCGCCTCTATCCCCTTTTAATCCTCTATTTCCATCTATTCCTGCTGTTCCTCTCTGACCTTTGTAGCCAATTTTTCCTTTAGATCCTAGATATCCATCTATGCCAGAAACTCCCTAAATCATTTTATTTTAAAAATAATAGTGATTATCCTGCCTTTCGTCCTTTTGCTCCATGGCTACCAGTGTTTCCTTTGGGTCCCTAAAATATAAATTTTTGATGCTATATAAATATAATCTCACTATTTTTCCACGGAAACCTGGATCTCCTTTAGGCCCAGAATTTCCAATATTTCCATCTATACCCTAGATTATTTTGCTGAATTATTCTTTAAAAACAAAACTTACATAAATTCCTTGAATTCCTTTTCTTCCAGGTAAACCTTTTTGGCCTTGAAAACCCTAAAATGTAATAAACAAACCTATAGCAAGTTTGTGTTACTTTATCTCCATAATCCCCATTTTTATTAGAACGTGTTCCGTTTAAATATGCAAGATAACAATTAGATCCAGGTTCACCGGGAATTCCCGATTTGCCTTTGAATCCTTTTATCTGCAAATTACTATTAACAAATCCAGAATCCCCCGGGATCCCTGGCATTCCCCTATCTCCTTGAATGCCCTAACAAACTTTATTCTAATTCCTCTAATGTCAATTTTAATGGTACTTGACTGCCATGATCTCCAGTTTCTCCATTATCACCAGGTTTTCCTTGTAATCCTCTTTCACCTTGCAATCCTGGTGATCCAGTCTCACCAACTTCACCCTTGATAAAATATATAATCAAAAATTTAAAATTAAATCAAAATTGCATTTTAAGCTAATGTAGTTTTCATTTTGGTGGTTTTTTATAAATGAACTCTTTCTGGTGGGACAATATATCTCATATTTATAATTTTCAGAGACTGCTGGAATTTCATGATTAAATATATATTTTCAAAACAGCTTCCTTTTCAAAGTGATACGCTTGTTTGAAAATGGCTGAATTTATGATTTAGACATCTACATTCAAAACCAATCCAACCATCAGAACAACATTTTAACTGCATTTTATTTTGGCATTTTTTACAGTACATAGTTTCATGAATGAGACGACTCTTCATAAGAAAATTACAAATATTTTCATTTGACATATTTGATATCTTTTCCAATTCAATTTCAAAATTCATATGGTTAAAAATTAATTATTATTATAATTAAACAAAACGAAAAAAATTGCTTGCCGGCCATTTTTTTTCCTTGATCAAATTTTTTATGTTTGTGAGGAAACTATTACTGAAACTGTAGATTTTTGTCTTATTCAAGGTTTCTTAGATTGTATTTCCCTGATATAAATACCCTTTTATAATTAATACATAAAGTTGTAGATTTTACAGATCAGCTCACTAACTTCACAATTTAATTTTACAGCTTTAATTTTATTGTTGTTTACTAGAAAGATTGATAAAAAAGATAATATAACATGACTGTATAGAGCAGATACAATACAAAAATCTAAATACTGACTTGAAATGGTTAATAAACCACAAACTCACAAAAATCATGTTCCAATGCTGGTGGGTCTTTCAATGGTAGGTTCAGTACTGTATAAAATGTTTTTGATTAATTTTTGATTTCTAAGGAATTTGAGTGTCAGAATTCTTTTGAATTTGTTTATTTTATAATAAACCAAACTGTTGTTTCTTCTGATTATATGGTATCATTTGATGTCACTATTGTTTACAGATGTTCCATTAAATGAGTTTATTGATCTTTGTTGTGATTTGTGGAAAGAGAATATACTGGATAATCATACCTTAAATGAAGTTGTATTTTGAGAATTGCTGATTTTTGCCATCTCTTATGTTACATTTCTTTTCAATGATAATTGGTATCAACAAGTTGGTATCACCTTTAGCTTCCGCTATTGCATCAACTTTCTTTCAAAAATTTTTTCAGACACTTTTTTTGAGAATTATTGGATATTAAATTTATATTTTCTATATTTACAAAATCTGTCTGCTAAAGTTAATCAATGTTTTTAAATTTATTGAAACTCAAATCTTTAAATATTGCTTTCAAATATAAAATGGATTAGCCCTATTTTCAAAATAAACTTTTCATATAATAAAACTTAATTACAAGAATATTTCTCTATTTCATAAAGTTATATAAGTGAACAAATTAATTAAATTCGGTATGCAAGGTATTGTATGATTTCTGTATGGTTTTTACCTTACAAAGTACAAACTAAGCCGATTTTGTGGGGGTTGAAAGCTTTAGTTGAATATGTGATGTGAGCTTCCAATTTATTAAATTTGTTCAATTACTCTTTGTTAAAGACAATTTCGCTTAAAATAAACTTTATATCCTCTGCAACAGTAGTGAAGATTTTCGAGTAAAATTATAATTATTATTTTATTATTATTATTATTATTATTATTATTATTATTATTATTATTATTATTATTATTATTATTATTATTATTATTATTATTATTATTATTGTTATTGTTATTAATATTATTTTTACGGTTAGAATTAGCTGGAACATCTTCTAAATTATCCTGTAAAACATCATTAAATGAATTTATATTCCAAAATTTATTAATATCACAATATCGTTTAATATTTAAACCCACTTTCAAACATTGAACGAAACACTTCCAACAAAAATTTATCACAAATTCAATATTTAAAATTTTAATGAAAGTTAATTATGCATAAATGTTTTTAAAATCAATTTCTCATAAATATTTTATTAAATATTTTTACAATTACCAAAAAATCTTATTTCAAATTTACATAAAATTATTTAATAAATTGCTTAAAATAAAAAGAATTTCATATTTAAAATTTTATTCAATGTTAATTAAGAACATATATTTTTAAAATTCATTACTAAATTCAAAAAATTATTAATTATAATTTCAAATATTTTACCAGTAGAAAACTGATTTTATTTTTTTAATAATTTAAATTCATTTTAAATCACTCTGACAAATCATCCCAAACATTCAATTCTCTGCCGAAAATACCTGGAACATCATCATCATTATTATTATTATTATTATTATTATTATTATTATTATTATTATTATTATTATTATTATTATTATTATTATTATTATTATTATTATTATTATTATTATTATTATTATTATTATTATTATTATTATTATTATTATTATTATTATTATTATTATTATTATTATTATTATTATTATTATTATTATTATTATTATTATTATTATTATTATTATTATTATTATTATTATTATTATTATTATTATTATTATTATTATTATTATTATTATTATTATTATTATTATTATTATTATTATTATTATTATTATTATTATTATTATTATTATTATTATTATTATTATTATTATTATTATTATTATTATTATTATTATTATTATTATTATTATTATTATTATTATTATTATTATTATTATTATTATTATATTATTATTTTATTATTATTATTTTTTTTTTTTTTTTTTTTTTTTTTTTTTATTATTATTATTATTATTATTATTATTATTATTTGTACAATTTCATTCGGTCAAATTGATAAATTGACATATCATAATAAACAAAAAATATTTTAAGTCGTATTTTAAAGTTTTGTATCGTTGCTTGATTTATTTCTATTTTAGTTTCTTTTCATTTTTATTTAAAATCTTATAATTTACCATAAAACCCTTTTCTTTGGTTTGTGAGTCTCCCGTATCACCAATATCGCCTTTTATACCTTTATATCCTATTTTCCCATTTAATCCTTGTTTCCCAATAAGTCCCACATTTCCCTTTTCACCCTTAAAATAAAATTATTATTCTGTTCAAATTAAATTTCTACATATATACTTTTGTCCCATTACATCCCTTGAGTCCAGTATCCCCAATGCTTCCTTTTGAACCTGGTTCGCCTGAATCACCATCTTCCCCATTGATGCCAATGATCCCAGATAGTCCCTAAATTATAATATGAATGATGGGGACATAGAAAAATGAAATGGCAATTAGATTAAATAATGAGTTGAGGTTTGCTTAAGCAAATCTTGTAGAATGCAAAATATAATAACTTATAAGAAAATGGGTCTAATATAAGCTAATGAAATTTTGTGGATATTTTAAGTGCTTTGTAATATTTCAACTTTCCATAGGTAAGATAGTAACAAAGAAGACCAATGTAATTATAATTTATTTAAATATGATTTAAGTTTAAAATTATTTATTGAGAAATTGAAAAAAAGTGATTGATCAAAGTCACTGCAACCACATAAAAATATTTGCCGAAATTAAGAAACTTAAAAATCTGAATTTAAATAAAATTTAATAAATCTAACATTTTTAATAAACAAGCATAAATCACCTGAAATTTATAACAAATAAGAATATTTAATTTACATGAAAATATTATTAACACTAAAAAATTAAAAATAATAAAAATTCCTTTAAAAAATATAAATTTAATGAAAAAAACTAATTATTTTAACTTATCAATTGCCTATAATATTTGGGATTTCTTATAGTAATTTATGAAATCTGGTATAGCATAAAATCTAAAAAACTTGTTTAAGACTTCAACAGAACAATTTAAAAAAATATTAAACGAAATGAAATGATCGGTAAATATATATTTAAAAGCTTTGAAATTATTATTACTTACGTGGTCTCCTGATTCACCTACGATTCCCAACTTTCCGATATCTCCTTGAATTCCTTGAGAACCGAACATTCCGATATCACCGGTAAAACCTCTCCGTCCTTTAACACCATCGCGACCTCTTTTACCATTGTCACCCTATAGACAAAGCACCACACAACACTTAAAAACACTTTAATTTCATATACTTTTTGACCATCATTTGGAATACATCTGCAGCTGGATCCATCACATCTTTCTCTACAATTACTTGCATTCTGAAATTTATAAATTATTTTCATATAGTTATAATGGCGATGATTAATTAAAAATTAATTCATGGAATCAAAAATTTAAATAACAAGATATTTTTTGGAAGGAAAAACTGAAATTAAGCAGTAATTAAAAAATTAAATATGTATCAAATGATTCCAAATTATTGCTGGTCCTTAAGAGGTATCAATGCAAATACATAAATTAATTAGTAATTTATTATAGAAATTGTACGCCATCAGGAATCACGAATGAGAAAATAAAATTCACAATTTGGAAGAAGAGACATGTTTTCATACTTTCGGTAAAATAAACTATTTTTTTCATTTCATTACTTTATAATATATAATCAAAATATAATGCAAAAAATATTTCTTTTCAGATTTCTTTTTCATTCAAGCAATATTATTTTTTCAAAACAAATTGTCACGCACGTGTACGCTTGTCCTATATGGTACATATCATTTTTCAGTCATATATGGTTTTTAAATTTATTTCAATAAAAATACTCTGAAACTTGTTCTTACAAATCTTGAAAACCATTAATGACCTCGAAAATAAATGAAAAAATAGATATGAAAAAAAGAGAATAATTTATGCGATCTGCCCCTTTTCAGTTTAATATCAAAATTAGGTTATGCCACTATTTTTAAATGAAATTAAACTGAAAACGGGCAGACCGCATATAGTGTGAGAATAGATGCCTATTCCCACTTATTATCAGTAATTGTGTGGGTCGCTGGCTGAAGTGTGAGAATAAATGGATTTTGTTTTAATATATAATTTCAAACAAAATAATGGCAGTGTTTTGACATCGTTTTAATCAAATTAAATTTAATCAAAACAAGATTATTATCAATATTGGATGGGCACTGGATGTTTCATAAACTTAGCTTACTTGGCTTCATATATTAATGCACAATGGATTATGATATTTTTCATGTAATGTCACTTCTAGCTTCTTGGATGATGGATCTGAAATTCTACAAGAACCTTGTAAATGTTTGTAATTATATTTTAATATATACAATCGTGAACTTTGTGCATCTCAGTCTACAGTGAAAGTTTACGTGTTGCGCCTAATTTATCTTCTCATCCAAATTATCAGAGATCTAACATACCAAATAATGAAGATTCCTTGCATCAAATTCACTAATTCAGATTATCGTATGATGAATATAAAATTTGCTAATATAAAAATAATTGAAAATGATCTTATGAATCTTCTGCCTAATAATTATATTACTGTTAAAAATATTACATAATTAATTTAATTATGTTGGGATATTCGATTGTTTGTCGATGGATCAAACTGTCGATCCAACTCCTTGTGTTCAATAATCAATTGGAGGATTGTAATTGAAAGAAATTTGGAACCGCGTAGCGACATACGTGATAAAATACCATTGTGAAAAATACCTAACTATAATTGATTGTGGACCTTCAAAACTAATGATTCGGCGTCAATTGAAGAATAAGAGTTCCAAAATTTTAAATGAAATATTTTGTGAATGATCTGCTTCAAGTATAATTATAATGGAAAATTTTACAACTTTCAAATTGGTTGAAATGATAAAATTGATTTATAGATTTGCTAATTGTCCATCAGGTAATGAAATTGTAGGAAAAAGCCACAAATTTGATAAGACAATTGCAGAAAGAAGTGAATGTTCCATTGTAGAGACTGTTCATTGGGTTAACTTGACGCTATCTCAAGGGTAAGATCGTTCTTTTGATCAAATTTTTAGATATAATGGACTAATCCAAACCTTCGCTGACGTAATAGAAATATTACCAATCAGAAAAACTTCAAATAGTTGAATAGTTAAAAAAAGAATAGTTAAAACAGAATGCGAATTAAGATATTTCGTAGATTTTAATGGTAAAAAACCCCAAGCCAATTCGAGATATTCGATTTCGAGATTAAGATTCTGAAGAATCTAGTGTGGGATGTAGTGATGCATTTAATTTGTTTTAATATGATGAAATAAACGTGTAGTCTCGAATTTGAATTAGATTGCACACCAGCTATAATCAACAATCCGTGCGATAGCTGATAAAGGGTGCAAACAGCTCACATTATCATATAGAAATATTAATTAATTAATTGTCAAATATTCCTAATTTTCATTTCAAATAGTTTTCAGAAAGTAAAGTTTGGAACTGAAACTTAAGCAAATCAACAGCATTTTTATAAGCTTTAACATTTAATGTCGTTTATAAAAAAATTTTAGTGATTGGATTACAAATTATAAAAAATAATATTGCATTCCCTTTGTATAATGCTATCGAAATAGCGCTGGTTGCAATTATCAACATAGGCGGTGCATACGAATAAATATGAGGAAGGAAGAGATCGATTCTGCAATGAATTGTATTAAAAATTTTTGACAAAACATAATAAATGAATTCAGTTAAAATTATTTATTCAACAGTGTTCGCAAAGCGAAAAATATAAAAAGCTAAATATTTGGTCGAAAACGCCGGTCTGTCTTAGCGTAATCATTTCATGCATAAATAATCATTGACAACAACTTTATTCATGTAAATATCGTTGATAAAATAATTACGAATTATTTTTTGATGAAAAATTATAATTACTAAAGTTTTTTACGTATTATTTTTAACTTGTATTTTGATAACCAACAGTGTGTCCAAAATGACATTGATGTAATAAGATGGATTGACAAAAAACCCATTAAATGCTGTCAAACATGCATTTAAATATTTCTATGACAGATACGGTTAAAAATTACTACATAACTGGGAATCCTTTTCTAAAACCAAATGCAGTCATCGATTATAATCGGGGGGTGGGTGGAGTTGATAAAATGACCAGTGATTGGCTTCCTTTCCGCTAATGTGGAGTTATTAAAGATACAAAAAAAAATTTTTTATTTGGCCGATATGGCATATAATACATATGCATTGCATAAAAATATGTCTAATGTGCAAAAGTTGACATATAGTTGCTATAGGATAGTTATTGCGGAAAACATGTTAGAGAATATTACTCTATCATCATACAAGAGGTGAGGAAAGACATCTGGAGGAGCAGCATGGCCTTTACGATTACAGGCTGTACAAAGAACGCATCTCCCTACACAAATTCCTACAAATCTGGTCAAACATAACACGTTCAGGCTTTGTAAAATGTCTTAAAAGTGAATCACGACTGGAATATGAGAAATGTTTGGTGACTCTCCACTTGTCAGAATGTTTCAAAAAATGCCTGAAGATGAAGATTAAACAAATATCCAAATAATAAAAAATATATAGTTTTATGTTGTACCGTTTTAATTTTATGTGAAGTTTAGTGTTAAGGTTTCTTTGAAATAAAAGTTGTAATAATTAAATAGTGTTTTAATTAACCAATTAAGTCATATTATTAGTGGTGAATGGGTTAATTTTTATCTATAAATTTTTTTTTCAAAAACAAAGCAATTTAGTCATTTAATACATTTGAAAACAACAATAACAATCCATATATCCTCATTTAAATATCCTATCTATTAAAATACACCAAAAATTCAAAAGTCCACATCATTTTGACCATTAATTTTCAACGGTTTTATCAATAATGCAAGATATTGACCTGTGTATTCTAATAATTACATTTTAATATTACATAAATTCGAATAAATTGAGTAATAAGATCTAATTTTAAAAATATTCCATAGCATATTTACTAGAAAAATATTGAAATTACCGAAAAACTAATCTGGTTAATCCCAAATGATAAAAGCACTGCAAATGACAAAGTGAATCTGAAAAACATTAACATATTTAACATTAGTTAATTCTCATTACTCTTGAAAAATTACCTAAACATAGTTTTCATTTCTGAAAAAATCTAAATATTAAACTTATTAATAGAAAACATTTTAATTTATTTAATGTTCAATAATATCATAATTTATAAAACATTTTATATTAAATCAGTTTTTGATTCTTTCGCCATAAAAAATAATACCTACTGTTATCATTTTCATCAAATATCTATTTTTTCTTTTCAGATTACGAAACAAAAAATAAAAATTAAATTTATATATAATCTCAGATTTTGTTTAATTAGTAATAATTATTTATATAATTTTAACATTCTTTTTACTAATAAATTTACTAATTTCTCCTCATTAATTGAACATAAACTATTCTAATATTCTACAATTTAATTTTTAAAGAATAAATTTATAAATAATAACGCTTTTTGGATAAAACTGAACTTTCAATTTATATTTTGCTGCTTACAAATTAGTTTTTCTTTTAATTATTGGAAGTATATTTATTATATATAAATTATATATTAATTGTTGTTTGCCTCTTAGTGCAGATAATAGTCAATAATTAAATAATTATTAATTAAACAAGAATTTAAAAAGAAAATTTAGTTTAAATTATCACAAAACAGATTCATTTACAAAAAATTAATTGATTTCACAGTTGTTAATTAAAGTTATTTATAAATGTATATCTTATTATGCTTTAATATTTAAATAAACATTTTCGGGAAAAACTTTGTTTATTTTAAAATTAATTATTAAAGTTTATTAAATTATATAAATTTAATAAAAAAGAAATTTATGACCTTTGTTTGAACTAATCATTGTAATCATACTTTGAAAGATAATTGTAAATTATTGTTTTTTGTTTTCAGTAGTTACAAATAAAAAAATAGACTTACCAAACGTAAACAAACTAGAAAATTCTGATAAAAATGTTATGATAATTTCTGATGATTTATAAAAATAATAAAATCACAATTTTGGCATTTAAACAATGATCGAGTAAAAAAGTTTTATATTGAATTTGAAAAACCGATAATAGCTATTCTGGTATGTTTATGTGAGATTCAGACATCTGCATAATTTTCAGGTGAATTTGTTATGTCAATAAATGCATACTAATTCGGGATTTTTCCCTAATCTGAAAGGGACAAATGGATACCGAATTATTGTGGCACACAAATCAATTTCACACGTTAACGGTGGAACAGCAAAATCGGTAAAATCAAATCTAGTTTCAGCACTGCTGTCGTCATAATAATCGTGTATTTTCAATCACCATGATTAATACTTTACGGAAATTATCTTACTCAGGCTTATGACATCGAAATGGAGGTTGTAAAATAGTAAGGATAATTAATATTTTGTCACACATATTGATTCATTTGCATATATTCTAGTTCAGGCAGGAATTCTTAGTAAAACAGCTCACGGCAGCACTGAATTAGGGAAATTTTAATAAATTGTAAATTTGAATGTTAATAAAATCCATCTGAAATTTTTGTTTGTTGACAGCCGTGTTTATAAACGCTAAATTTTAAAACGAAAGATTACATGTTTTTATTATCCAAATATTTAATATTAGCAGTTTGGTATTGTGAATCATAAAACGATTCAAAGATTTAAGAAACATAAATGCGATATATCATGTAATAATAGGCATTTATAAAGTTTACAAATTCAGTAGGATTTCCAGCATACCAAATCTTGGGGGTTGTGTATAAATGACGTCCGCGATTTTTACGCCCTTTTCCTTTTTCACACGTAACAAAACGTTAGACCCCCTTCAAATATAACGTCACAAATCTTTGGTCCCCCTAAAATTCCGTAAGTCATATTTGAAAATGAACATTATTCAAATCAATTTATTTTAATGCTGCACTCAAATATCGTATGAGAAAACTTTTTAAAAAGAAGGCCCCGGAAGGCTGAAAGTAGTATAAAATTCTGTTGAAAAAAATACAAAATGGAAGATGTGACGTCACAGTGCTTAAACACCCTCCTCCCCTTAGTCACAAATGTGTGACCCATCACTTTAGGTGTTTGACGTTGTTTATGGATGGCCCTTGGACACATTTAGATTTTTTTAAAGAAAATTTTGTATTTATGTGTATTAGATGGATGTATCCCTTCAAGAACAGAAATTTTCGGTTTATAATAAAAACATGAATAAAAATATCAAAATCCCTTAAAATTTTGAAAAAGTAAAATTCAATATTTTTTGGGAGAATAGTGGTAACCGGTAGCAAATTAAATTTTGAAGACGAATATAATACTATTAGAGTGGTCAGGGGTATATTGAAGGGTCATGTGGCCAAAAACAAACTAATTAATTAAATTATTTGACTACGAACCCATTAATCAAGAGCTGCCGAGCTAAGCGTCAGTGTAATGGGTTTCCCAGGATTATTAAAATGGGCAATAAATTGTCTGATCAGTAAAAATTGTTTTCTTAAATTTGATCTAAATTAATGGCAACCTAAAATTATAAAAGTAACAGACAACAAAATAAGTTGCCAGTTGGTCGAAGAGAAAAATTAACTATTTTGCTAGCGAAGTGAACGTGAGAAACGAATAAAGAATCTGATCAGATTGCAGTTGATTTGTGAAGTGATACCCTTAAGGTGTTTACTTATGTTGGGCCAGAACACATATGGCCTTGAAAATGGTTTAAATGTATCAGTAATATAGCACGAAAACCCAGCACCAAGATAACTTAAAATACAACATACAACATCAACTAAACACTCTAAAATTTGAGAGAATATAAATAAATATAAAATCAAAAAACATAAAAGTAAAATAAAATAAATACAAAATGCATCAAGAACCACGTGAGATTTAAATAAAAAATAACATAATAACACGAAAATTTGACCGAAAAACGACAAGTTATATAAAGTAAAAAATTAATGAATTAAATGAGTAAAAATAAAATATTTTTGGTTGAATAAATCCAATTAAAAATTTTAAAAATAAATTGCCAATTTAAATTAAGAAAATAATAAAAATATAATTTAGATAACACAAATAATTTCAAGGTCAAACTTTGTTTTATCGCAATAAAAATAACACGCAAGGTTAAGGTCAAGTTGTAGGTATATATACTGATGTGTTTTGAAAAATTATCAACACTTATTTTGCAGTTTTTACTTTGCAGTCGTATTTTTCTGAATTTTAGTTGGTGTGCGTTACAACTGTGAGCTGTGCATTCAGGCAATTAACACTGGTAAGTGTTTTGTCTGGACACGACAACTCTCAGTTGGTGTGCATTGACTTATGATTTAAAAGTGAACGTGTACCTGCTATATGAATGACTTTACTATGAATTTATTGATCGATAATGATTAAATGACTTGTGATAATGCGAGTGGACTATGTTTATGGTAATTTATGAACTTCCGATTACTATGTGAGGTTCCGAATAAACAATTTTTATGCATCGAAGCTTTTATCCAATTTATATGGTAATATTTATTTATTTTTAGGGCCCACAGCCAAGGCAAACCGCAAGATAGCAAACTCTACATACAATTCGAGATGTGTTAGCGCCGATATATCCGCCAATATTTCGTGCTCGTGAAGATTTTGCCGTGCGTAACGCTGGAATTCAAACGTCAAATAATAGAACAAATAATAGTGGGTCTTTTGGCTCAACTTTCTTACACTCAATTTCGATAAAATCGACATAAAATTTTAAACAACCATTGGCTCAAAATCACTAACACCGAGTAGTCCAGTGGGCACTCATTAAATACAATGTGAACATAAATAGATCATAAGGACAAAGAAAGGGAAAGGGTAGCGGGGGAAATTGTGAAATCGTTGCAACAGTTAAAATGAAAAGCGATCGGAAAAAGATTAATCAGAACGACCAAAATCATGAAAAAGGAATAATTTAAATAATATGTAAGAACTAAACAAATTAGTTTGAGTTGAGAAGGAAAATATGGGGGAAACGCTGCTTAAATTTTCCGAATTAATTAAAATACTTAATCGAAAATTTTAAAGTAAAAGTGGAGCGCGGCTCAATTGTTTGTATATATTCTGATAAAACTGAGAAATAAGGTCGGATCCCTACTAAAAATTTAATAATAATAATGATAATAGTAATGATAATGGTAATTATAACAATAATAATAATAATAATCATAATCATAATAATAATAATCATAATCATAATAATAATAATAATAATAATAATAATAATAATAATAATAATAATAATAATAATAATAATAATAATAATAATAATAATAATCATAATAATAATAATAATAATAATAATAATAATAATAATAATAATAATAATAATAATAATAATAATTATAAATATAATGGTAATGGTAGTAATAAGAATAATAATAATAGTAATAGCAGTGACAATGGATTAGAATAATACATATAATAGTAACAATGATAATGCTAGTAACAATGAAAGTGGACATAGTAGTGATAATAGGGATAATGGTAAAAGAGATACTGTGAGGATATTTAACATAACAAAGGGTGTACAGGTCATGGTAAAAGTCGATAATATGAACAACGATAAGAAGGACTATGGGAATAGACATAATGATAAATGATATAACAGTATGGATTAACCTTTGAAGGATATAGAAGAAAAATGGGACCTAAAAATCGAAATCAAGCACAGGCCTTCTATCGGCAGCTCGTTGGACCCATGGATCGTTCGGTCAACTACAGCATTAGCAATAGCGATCACTTTTTGCGGATGATCTACCCACTCGGACACAGTTCCAACGTTGCTTAGCAACGGTTGCCGAGTGGTAAGCAAAAATATTTGTATGGGGTTGTCTGGGTAACAACCGTATAGCTTCAAAATCTCAACACCCAGAAACCCACACTTAGATATTCAAGAATTGTATCCTGTGGTGAATATTTGTGAATAAAGATTTCTTTGTTGGGATTTTGTCTTATTGATTATTGAATACGAGGAATCGGACCGAGAGATCTATCCATCGACGAATATTAAATATCCCAAAAAATGGAAAAATAGTAACATTTGTAATTCATCAACATTTTGACTGTCCCCTATTATTGATAGAGCAATATTTAAAGGAGAATTATGAGAAGATCATTGGAAATTTATTTATCGTGCCCGAACAAACACATTGGCTAATTTTGCAAAACCATATATTAAAGGTGAGAATAGATTGTGTAGACGTGGTCATAACCAAGATGAAACGTTGCTACATGTTTTGCAAAATTGCAAGGTTCATCTAACTCTTACACTTAATTGTCACAACGATTCCCTGCAATATGATTCAAAGTCAAGCTGCTCTTAAAATCAAACTTCCGAGTATGATTTAAAGCGCAAAGCCGGATCAGATGACCGATGATAATCAGTCAAGCTAGAGAAATTTTGAGGAATGAAACCTTATTGAGATAAATCTTTTCTTAAAATTAGATTATATGAAACCGAAAATTTTATCTTTATCGTTCATTCTAATCGATTGGCTGATTCCAAGCAGAATCTTCTCAATTCACAAAAATAAAGAACTTTGTTATATTAATAAAATTTTAAAAAGTACTAGTGAGTTATTTTGTTAGGTCTACGACTTAGTCATAGACGTAGTTGTAGGCGTGTTAGGCGATGATCGGAGTGGATCGGTGCGGATCTGTGTGAGTCGGTGATCGATGATCGTTGGTGTGTGTGTTTGAAAAGTTCTAGGATATGTATTTTCGGGAATATTCTGGAATGTGTATGTGGAACTTGGTAGGTGTTTTGAAGGATCCAGAAGGTAGGTGTGTGGAAGGTTCTAGAATATTAGGTAGTCAAGGTGTGTTGGTCCACAACTGTGTGACATCATAAATGCGAGAAATATTAGGTAACCAGGTTTGTATAATAAGTGTGTCTCCGGTAGTGACTGACCAGTGCCCACGTGACATAATCATGCGGTCATCTAGTAACAGTGGACAAAGGTCAATCTTCAGATAGTAACAGCGTGGGCAGAGGTAAGATGTTACATAATATTACGTAAGCCTAGGGGATTGTATCTGACGGGCTCACATCCTACTACTACTATATATTCATGGATTTTTGGGTTGTCATCCTAATCATATTTTCATTAAAACGACTTTAATATTGGCTTACTAGAGCTTTCGTTTATAAATGTGAATGCATTTTTCAAATTTCATGAATAATAATTTTGGAAATAACTTTTATAACATTCCCCCATAGTTAATAGCCATAATGAGTCTTTATAAATTGACCAACGCCTCTTTTATTTTGATTTATTTCTGTTTCCACCCAGTCAATTTTCTTTCGTCAAAGATTAAATTTTAGTTTGTTGATTTTTCATCTTAACTACATGTGCCTTTATTTTCAATATACTTTCCATAATAAACAAATCTTGAGAATTTAAAGACAGTTAAATTCAATTGAAACTCTGTTTCAGTTTAAAACAAGTAAATAACAAGACAAGCTTTTTATTTGATTTTTTTTATTCGTTTAGAATTTCATTTAGTTTTCGACTGTTCATCATTGTTTTGTTTTAATTTAACATTGATATAACGTTGACATCTAAATGAAAATAAATGAGAGTTTGAATGTTGAAAGCTTAAATATACGAAAAGTGGAAATAGAGTTTAACCCTGTTTTGTCCAAGATTAATTCTGTGTATAAAAATAATTTCACGACAGATTCAGACTTATACAATTTACTCCATAATTTTCAGGGACCTCTCTTACTTTTGGGACTTTTAGAGAATGTGTCAAAATATGCGGTAAACGTTTGGTGATGTTTTTAAAGCTCCAAACAAAATTGAAATACAATCGACATTAAACTTAACCAAAACAAATCAACAGCATATATGCCCTAAAGGGTTGTGTTTTGTAAATTAATGTGAAATATCAAACTGAAATATCAAAGCAGTAATGGGCCTTGTGTAGTTAGAATAATAAAATTAACTTCTTATCAACTTGTTAGAAACTTGTGTTACGTATCGACAACATCTTGGGGAATACCTTTAATTTAAGCTATTTTACAATAAGTTTCCACACGATCCACTTCAATTTCAAGTTGTATTTCTTTGCCAATTTCATCTTTAGTGGGATTACAGAAAAAATCACCATGAACACGCATAGGAAAAATAAAATGTAGTTAACAACTAAAAATTCATTACTTAATTAATTCCATAGAAAATATTAAATATATGAAACTAATAATTGTTTCATTCTGACGTAACGGATCGTTTTGACTTTATATAACTTGAGGATCCTGATACGGATGCCTTTCTCTTTTCTCCTCCGCTAACATTAAAGACTCTTTTCAAAGATGTTGTCGTTGGACTAGATACCCACAAATCTGGTAACTTGAATGACTCATAACTCTCAATAAACGGCTCTACGACATTCCATACTTCTCCAGATCGTAAGATACTTACAACCAGCTCAATATCCGGTGACATAAACCTGTCTTTATCCAAAGGTCTGAAATTTATATTAATATTAAAATAAAAAATAAATGAATTAATAAATATTTATACTTTATGACGTTTCTAACTAATCTTGCAACTGCTTCTAAAGGTTCGGTTGACTTTAATGGTCTTAAAAGCTCCAAGGCTTGAATGGCTGCAAGTAATTCTATGGCCAGTACTGGAAATAATAAATTATTTAATATAACAATTATGCTTAAATAAACCATATTCTACATTAGAAACGACTTCTAATGCTTTACGAGCACCAAAAGCTCCCATACTGACGTGATCTTCTTGTCCTGCACTCGTTGTTAATGAATCTACACTTGAGGGATGAGTAAGAACTTTATTTTCTGAAACTAAAATGCAACAATTTAATTTATCTTTTAAATTAAAGAGTGAATTACACTGTTTAGAAGAATAATTCTAGGTTTAGTATTCCTTAGACTTCAAATGTTAATTGGATTAGTTATGATATTGCATTAAAGGTCAAAGAACAAAAGTTAATCAGTTAGTGTATATTGCGTTACCTAATACAATATGTTAATGATTGCTCAAATACACAACTATTTAAAGAGTTATCGATCTATGTTATGCTAATAAATCTTAAGATGAAAATTGGTTTTAAAACTGAATTTACTTTCAATGAAAAATTCTTTGTCACACTTTTGACCTTCATACTACTCATTAAATTCAGTAACTAATTTGATTTTTCTTTTTTATGTGTTTGGTATAAATATTTTTGTTTAAATGAAGGTTTCCTCATTATTTAATAAATAAAACACCTTTGATCAACAATAGTTTTGACTGTTATAAGAATCAACTTTTTTAAGATAGACCAAAAACATGTAAAAAAATTGGTTTTCAAATTATTAAACTTAAACATTGAAATAGTTGTTTGATTATATTTTTTTGTCTTCTAATTTTACTTGAGTGACTAAGATAAATTTTCTGATTTTCTAACGTTCTACATATTACATTCCATTTTTTGTATTTCTGTGAGGTTCTTCATGGAACTTAATATATCGCCTATCTCGTTTAGATTTGCATTTTACAAATTTTTAGCAGTATTTTTGGATTTTTATTTATTTTTTAGCTTCATTTCTTAAGTTACTAATTTTAAAAGTCCAAAATCAAAAGTAAAAGTAAAAATCTTTTTCTAATTTCAGAATTCTCTTTCTTTGTACTAATTCCAAGTTCAAGTAATTTTGACCGACTAAATTACCTTGAATATTATCTGCATCTTAATGTTTCTGTTAGAATAATTTCCTTTTATAAACCTGTCCGATAAATTCAAGTTCAATTTATAAACTATATTAATCTTCATTTAAAGCTTCTTTCATTTCGACGAGTAATGTCCTTATTTATTGCATAAGTACCTTTCGTTACATGATGATAAAATATTAAAAGATAACGTCAATAAAAACTCTTCGTACGATATATTTCGGCAGCATAACTGTCATCTTCAGGTACACAAAACCAACTAAAAATATTATGAATTAACTTATAATTTAAACAAATTATTTTTTTATATTAATTTAATTTTCTAATAAATAAACACTTAAAAATTATTCAAATACTTTTAACTAATTTTAAAATGTTATTTATATAAATATTAGTATTTTTTATCTATATTATAATTTTAAAGAATAATGTAATTTATAAATTAAATTATTTTAATAATATTAAAAAAGTTTTTTTTTAAAAAAATACATAAAAATGATTTAACATACTTAAACTATATAAAAACATTTAAAACATTCGTAGTGACAGCACTTTTCACATTAATCTTTGGATCCAATGACCTTATCAGCAATGCTTCACATATCACGCGTTCCCAATAATTATAAAAACTTTTCAACAAAATTCTAAAATCAGACATTTCTATTTCACTTTTATAGCCTTTATTGTGCTCACTAATATTGCTCAAACACTTCAATCGACAATGCTCTAGAACTCAAGTACAGAGATGACGGAAAGTCTCTCCAATGTATGTGACATTACACCATTACATGTAAATTGATAAACGAGATCAGAACACAATCCAACCGGAGTTTTTGATTTATTAATAAACATATTGCGTACCTTACACGAATTAGAGACGATCTTATACTCTAAATTTCCTATCAGTTTACCCAACTTCCTCTTATAATTTGTAAAGCTTTCAGAGTACGGCAATACTAACACATATTTAGGCTCAATTTTTTTATATCCATTTTTACCATCACCCAGATCAACATTCAATTCACACCCATCCGACAAATTACATTCAGACTTTCCACAACATGGATCCTTAGGATTTTTAATCAATTTATCAACAGTTTCTTTTATCATCAAAATAAAAATGATTTAGAATATCCATTCTTTATCAACAACTCAACCAATTTATCAACACTTTTTACCGAATTAGCAAAAGTAGAAGATAAAGCCCATGAACGATAAATCAATCCTTTCACCATATTTCTCTTATACTTAAATTCACAAAAGCTTTCTGGAGAAGTATAAAGACCAGTATCAGTTGGTTTTCTATAAATCTCTGTCTCATACTGTTTATCTTTGCGTTGAATTAACAAATCTAAAAACGCAATTGATGACTTTCTCTCCGTTTCACATGTGAATACAATGTTTTTATGTAAACTGTTCATAAAATGCAAAAACGGTTCTACATGTTTCTGGTTTTCAAATATAAGAAAAATATCATCCGCATACCTTTTATAAACAAAAGGTTTTTCAAATTGGAAAGAAGCAATTTTCTTTTCCAAACTAGCCAAAAATATTGATGCCATCGTTGGTGCTAAAGGGGAACCCATAGCGACTCCATCTATTTGTTGATACCATTCATCATTGAAAAGAAAATTGACATTTGAAGTAGCAAATTCAAGAAGTTTTTGAAATGCCCTTCTATCCAAAATGTGATGTTCCGAATCATTTTCATTCCACAACGCACAGCATAAGTCAATCGTCTCAACCAGTGGCACATTCGTAAACAAACTACAAACATTTTACTTTATTTTACTAATGTAAAATTGTTTTGATATTCGAGATTGTCGAAATTTGATACGCTTACAGTTACAGAGTTCATTGTAGTTGTGAAATCTTGATTGGAAACAACGTTATTTTTGTATTTAGTCAATAAAATGTATATCATGTGTAATTCATTGTTGTTGATTAATTCACGCTTAAGTATAGAACTGCAGTTGCCAATATAATATTTCACCGACCAAATCGCAACTCATCTGATTCTTCACTTGATTTTGTTTTCATTGACATTTAATCGCCTAATTTCACTGACGAGATGAAAGCAATGGAAACTAATTGGTTGTTTTCTCGTTTTGTTCCTCAAGCTCTACTCTTTCCTATGTTTTTCTTAAAGTGAACCATTTCTCGTTTGTTAGGTCTATATATTTTATACTTACGTTGTCTTTCTTTAAAACTAATTGTTGTGTAAGAGACAATATAAGAATTTGGCCTTTAGAAGTCAGTTTCGTTACTGCTAAGATGAATGCGAGGGTATTTTTGCGAATGAAATAACCAATATTAATATATTTTAACATAAAAAATAAATTTAGCGTTTGTTAATTAAGTACTATAATATCATCGTTTATTCAACCAGTGTTTCTAAATAATGATCTGACACTAGAATTATATTCCGGAGGGGGTAGTCTACCAACAACTTTTAATGACAGGTTAAAATATACTTAGGCGACACTTGAGTAGGGTTCTTTAATGAATATTGTTAAGGATACCTAAATAATATAAATTAAATATAATAATCGGGGGAAATGGGTAAGTCGGAGATTGTGTCGTTTTGGAACTATAAAAGGAAACAATTGAGGAAAAGAAATGAAAATCGAAAATCGAAATAACAAATCTATAAAATAAACAAAGAAATATAACAAGGTCATGCTTAATTAAAAAATGCTTATGAAAAAGACAAAAACAAAAGCAAAACAGTATCAAAATTTAATGTATATATATTTTTGGTTTGTTCGAGATAAATGGAATGGATTACCAAGGAAGCTGAGAAAAAGCATTTTTAAACATTCTGTATCTCGATACCTATCAAACATAATAAAAAGAACTAGAGATAACGTACGGGATAAAAGAATCTAAACGAAAGTCAATATAAGTAAGTCTCATAGACATGCAGACTATAAAAGAAAAGACAATTTGAATAAGAATGGAATTTAATTTCTAAAGGACGAAAGTTGAAAAGAAAGAAAAGGAGACGCTAATTCAAAAAAGGGAAACACAATTTAAAAATAGGTTGCACAAATGGTTGTGAATTCGAAGTTGCATTGTTAATATGCTATTTCTCTCGGAGGGTTGCTCAACTCATTTTAGTAATATTTAATTATTTGTGTCGGCATAAATTGGCAGTCAATTGTGTTAATCAATACAAGTTAATATTGTATGAAATTTGTCGTTATTCGTAACAACACTCTTTGGAGTCAGATCAATAATTAAGTATTTCATATTTCACCGACAAATAATTTTACCACATATTATAAACTAGAAGACTGAAATGTTGAAGACCCCTTCTGTTTCAAATATTTTAAATGAAAAATTTTTCAGTCTTAAAATATTTAGTGAAATTACATTTTATTATATCCTGTTTTAATAATAAATTTAAAATTTTTACCAACCTAATGCTGCAGCCGTTACATGTGCCAACATGAATCCAGAATTCAACCCACCGTCTTTCACGAGAAATGCGGGTAAACCACTGTAAGCTATGTGAACGGATTAATTTCCATGTCAGATGTATTAATTTAAACAACAACTAATTTCACCTGGATTTACTAATCTTTCCGTTCTTCTTTCTGACATATTTGCTAATTCATGGATACCGATAGCGAGGTAATCAAGAATCTTAGCCGGGTATTCACCGTGGAAATTGCCGGCCGAAACTATCATTCCACTTTCGGGAAATACCAACTAATAATTAAGATTTCATTTTTAAAATTTCTTTAAGAAATTGCATAGGTCATATAAAATAGACTTACTCGAAACCACAATTTTACTTAATCATAACAAAGTGGCAACCAGGCATAAAACAGAATATGTTTTATTTGTATATAAGATTAAAGTGAGAAGACGTACACGATTTGACTTGATTCACTCTAAATTAAAACCGTTTCGGAAAATATCCCGCATTGCACTTGTAAAGGTATAACATTTTCATAAATTTTCTGTTTCCTTTACTTCATATTAGATAGCACTTTCCTATTAAGCAGAAACAAATGTGGTATCCAATCACTTGTAGTACAAATGATATTTTGTTTAATTAACTTACTAGAAATAAATTTTATTTTCAATTTTTATAGAACAAAATGCATTATTTTGACTCACAAATAAATAATTTAAAAAAATTCTATCCGCTAATGTGTTAAGTGATTTTTAAATTTTGATTTGAACATGTTCCGCATTCCAATAAAAAATATATGGTAACTTTATATTAGATAATATTTTGATTGTCTTCACAAGTTTTAACATACTTTTCGCTGTTGCTTCCGTTTTCAAATAATGATTGTTCTGATTCTTAAAAAAATGATTTAATTGATTGTGCATTTTCAATGGCTTGACGTTTTAATTAGACGTTTTCCATTTTTGTGCTCCACTTGGATTTACACGTTTTCTTTCTAATTAAAAACAGATTAAATTTTCATAAAAAATTATGAAAACTCAAAATTACCAAAAATTAATCCTAAACTGTTTGATGATTGTCAAAAAACCAAAATTGGTGAAAAGCTTTGAAAAATGAGAATTACTCTAAATACTTTGGCACTATTGACTATTTTTGAAAAGAACTATAAAAACAATAATTTTTTCTATATAAAATTTGATAAAATTTTGAAACGTGAAAGTTGCTGTTTGAAATACTAACACCTTTTCAATAAAATAAGTGTTAAATTGTCATTACAAAAATGTCAAAATTTTGAATTGAAAACATAAAAAAGGTTTTTAAAAGTTAGAATAATTTTCAGGATTAGTACTAAAATGGAAAATACCCCTGTCACATAACCCTTCACATCCTTCCTCTGTTAGAGCCTGGTAGCAACAGATTACCGATTGTTAACTAAATTATGCGAAAAGGGATATTTGGTCATAAAAGCACTGAAATTTTAATTTACAAAACATAAATAAATAAGTAATTGTTCAGTTTTGATACTGGGAAAAGGGCCAGTTATAAAAAGTAGTAAAAACGTGATTAGATGTATTATGTACAAAAGGGAAATAAATTATAATAAATTTATTGAAAGAAAAACCAACGAAATAAACTTAAATTGCAATTAATTTTCATTCTCCTTCCAGATGTCAAGCGAGAGAAAGTTTCGGCGAAAATTGTGAAAATAGATATTTTTGGAGATCGGCTATTATTAAAACAAACTGTCTAATAACAAGGAGAGAATTCAATAATGTATTTTAATATTTTGAGCAATGTCAACATATTACAATCATACTCATAATATTTAATATATATAATATTATAGATTTAGTATCCATATTTATATTAACGATAAAAATATAGTTAGATTCATTATATTTTGAAATCCACAAAATATAATTTATTTCAAAATAAAAAGAAATTCTTTAAAAAATATTCCTTATTTCTTTTAGTACGATTTCTAATCCATTTTCAGGTATTAAAACATTAAAAATAAATAAATTAAAAAATTGTTTATAATTTTAGTATATTGTTTTGTGCAGGTACATATACTATGAAAACTGAAACGGCAGTGACTCTCAACCTTAATAAAATTGTAACCCTATTTATATAATATTGAAAATCAAACTCACAGGATTATCTGTTGCGCTGTTCATTTCCGTTGTGAGGATTCCTCTGACAAAATCCAGCGTATCGAGGACAATTCCGTGAACCTGGGGACAACACCGCAAGGTATAAGCATCCTGAACTTTACTACAAAATCTGTGGCTTTCTTCAATTAGAACATTCTTAGTTAAACTATTTTGAGTAATAAAAAACCTACCAGAAATTTCTGATGGATATTTACTATTGTGAAGCAATGCTCTCAGTCGACGGGCCACTTTAATTTGACCAGAGTGAGGTCGGACTTCATGAATCGCTGTAAAAGTATTTTTAGTTGAAAATAAATAAGTTTTATTTAACCTGTATCAAAAGCTCTCGTAGTTCCTTTAAGAACTTCCAAACTTAAGGCTGCAATAACATCGGCTTGTCGAGCAATATTTGAAGCTCGAGCCAAAGCTATGATATATATACAAATATATATAAAGGATTAATAAGGAAATTTCTTTATAAACCTTCTGCACCAATACATGTAATGAATTGAGTACCGTTTATTAGACATAGACCCTGATAATATTTATAATAATAGTAATAATAATAATAATAATAATAATAATAATAATAATAATAATAATAATAATAATAATAATAATAATAATAATAATAATAATAATAATAATAATAATAATAATAATAATAATAATAATAATAATAATAATAATAATAATAATAATAATAATAATAATAATAATAATAATAATAATAATAATAATAATATAATAATAATAATAATAATAATAATAATAATAATAATAATAATAATAATAATAATAATAATAATAATAATAATAATAATAACTAATTAAATAAACATTGCAATGATTTATTTATAAGAAATCACCACTCAAACACAAGTGTTATGATATTTTTTGACAATTTTCCTGTTCTCATCACTCAAAATAGAAAAGAACTACATATATTAATTAAATAAATTATTCAAAGTTAATTAATTTAAAAAATCGGGCAGCGATAGAAATAACATCAATAATGTCTGTAATAATGATGAGTTTAAATCACAAGGTTTTAAGGATTATAAAAGGAAGATAAGCAAGCAATTCGTCATTTTATATTATAAGATCGTTTTTAATTCGTATTGGATTGTGGTCATCAATTTACATGCACTAGGTCTCATGCCACATAGATTAGAAAGACTTCCCTTCATCAACGTACTCAAGTTCGTGTACATTGTCACCCGAAGGGATAGACCATTATAAGTTAGGTCTGTACGATTAGAATATGTATATCTAATTTTAAAATTTTTAACATTTAAAAAAAATTATTGGGGAGTGTTATATTTGAATTATATGTTCAAATAATTCTTCAAAGTTTTCTACAATAGAACCTCGCCTAAATTTAAGAATTTAATAATCTTGTAAAGAAATGTAATAATATGTTTCTAACAATACTTCATTTACTGAATTAAAATATATTTTTGTATGGGAATGCGAACGCGACGAACTTACAGGAAGTTTCTTTAATACCAAAGTTGTCACTTAATGCACTTGCAATAAGTCTTTCCAGTGTATTGAATAGACGAAGGGTTTTTGCGTTGGTATCAAGGCACTGTTAGTCCAACTCCTGTTTTAAAAATCTTATTAAATTTTATACATTTCGCCTAGTCTCTATTTCTTTTTTTCACAAATAAATGCCAAAGGGCCATAGTTTCGTCCATGTTTGATTACCATATTAATTGGTAGAAATATCTATTTATTTTTTAAAACCATGGCATAAAAATGTAAATAAATTTATTGAAATTAAGTCAAAAATATCTTGTTTAGAACTTTGGAATTTATTTGAATCGACCAAAATAATTTTTAAAAACAAAAAAATTGAACTTCAAATAATAAAAATAAAAATTATTATTATGATTATTATTGTTATTATTATTATATTTTGATTAGGTCTTTGGATCCAAAATTTTATTATTAAGTTAAATTATTAATATTATGAGGACTTTTTTTGTTTTTCACCTCTGATTTCTTTATAAGTTACATAATATTTTCTACAAAATTTGACTATGAATCAGATTTATTTAAGGTATGCTTTAAATAAATCTGATTCATAGTCAAATTAAATTATTAAGTTAAATAATTTTTAATTTTTATTTAATTTTTGTTGACAGTTTGTTTATAAAACTTTTACAACTATAAAATAAAGTTATAAAATATTTTATAAAAATCATTAAATATATTTGTTGAAAATAATCAAAAAATAATTTATTATTTAAATTAATAACTATTTGGGAAGAAATCGGTCGAAATTTATCATAAAACGTGTGTTGGAGTGGCAAATTTTGATAAATACTAAAATAATACTTCTTTAGTATTAAGTTTCAATGGAGTGAGCCCACAAGCATCCAAGGCCTGAAATATTTAGCAATAACTACAAAACATATATTAGAATAATAAAGGATTTTGAATTCATAAAAGACTGTTATTTAATATCATCACATTTTACTAGTTATTCGATTTTTACTTTATAAATATATTTTTTTCATACTTGCAATATTCCGACGAATACTGAGTATAGTTTCTGTAAAAAAAAGTTACGAAATGAGAGTTAAAAATAAAACTATTATTTATATTCGAAGACTAATTAAAGATAAATGATAAGTATGAATTTGTAAATTTTCTTCAATTTAATTTATATTTTATATATTTTATGAATAGATTAAAATTTAATTTGTATAAATTATACTTACTTCGATCTCATTACACAGTTTTTGAGCAAAAATCTTTGAAAAAGAATATACAATTATCCCTTTATTACACTAATACGTAATTCTGTATGTATTGAGCACATTATATATTGTTCTTATAGCAAATTCAATTTGGAAATGGAGTAATCAATCAAAATAAAACAATGATGCATATAATGCTGAATAAGCGTCTTCATAATAGCTATAATCGCATTAGAATTCTCTGAATATTTTTCTTATTAAATGAAGAGAAATACTTTTATAAATAATGAAAATAAATCTGTATTTTATTTAATTTTATCAACATATATTTTATTAGTAATAAAATCAATATAGCTTTAATGTTTTTTGAGAGGCGTTTATTCATTAAAAATGAAGTTTAAAAACGTAATTTAAATTATAAACACAAACATGTTTTGAATCTATCCATCCTGTTTTAGGACTCCAAACTCTTCCTTCTCCCATCAATCCAAGTGCAAGATGGGCCAATGGAGCCAGGTCTCCAGATGCTCCAACGCTGCCTTTAAGAGGAATCCATGGTACAATACCAACTGAAAATGTTATGATTTTCAATATTTTTGAATGCCTGTTCATATAATAATGCTATTATTATTAATAAGCTCAGAGAAATTGAAATATACGACAGTCAAAATTTACAAAGATTCAACAATAATGCTATTTTAATTATTATCTTTTGACCGAATACGTATATTCTTGTATTTGAAGGTACGAATTAAGAGTTATTAGATGCATGGTAGACGGAGACAATGTAACATTAATTCCACTATTCTTTTCCTCCTTACGAGAAAGGCCGGAATGCCTCCTTATAATAAGATGCAAAAGATATTAAATTAAATTGTTTTTCTTTCCCCCTATTTCCTCTCTCTCAATCCATCCTAAATGTGCAGTACTAAACCAATTTATTTTGATATTTATAGACAAAATCCTTTAAGAGGTTTATGCGAGGCTTTTATTTTCAACTGTAAATTTGGATTAAAATCAAATAGTGCAACACTGAAGAATCCCTTTCTGAAATGCAGAACTATTTATAATTTTAAAAAATAAGGCAGTGTAATCCTTTTATTTACGTATTAAGATATTTTTGTCCAATTAGCTCTCAGAAAATTAAAATAAACATTAAAAGAAACCATTGAATGCATCGACCAACTTCTCAAGGGTTTCAATGGTGATACCACTGTACCCTTTTGCCAATGTATTTATCCTCAAGGCGAGCATCATCCTGGCTTGTTCAACATTCATCGGGCTCCCAACACCAGCTGAACTGGATCGAACCACAGATTCTTGCAATTCTCTAAATGAACACTTAATTAATTTGGGAGGATAAAAAATATGAAAATATAAGAGCAAATTATATTTTAAAATGTTTCCTTATCACATAAAATTCACATTGAACGATTCAAAATAAACAGGTGTAAACAAAACAAACAAAAATTATTCACATTGAATAATAATAGAGATCCTCCCATGAATGATTCCCACTAACCTCATTTTAGAAATATCAATTATCACATCAGAAAATTTCCCGAATCCCGTAGTGATTCCATATACAACTAGAATAATGAAAATTTTACAAAATTTCATAAAATTCTTGCCTTTATTTTCTGCAACGATCTCATCAACCAAGGAACGACTCTTATTTACTTTCGTTATACAATCTTCGGACAGCTGAGATTATTATTATTATTATTATTATTATTATTATTATTATTATTATTATTATTATTATTATTATTATTATTATTATTATTATTATTATTATGATTATTATTATTATTGCTAATTTTAGAATTCATCAAAAAATAAAATTTAATTAAATATTGACATCAAAACAATGAATTTTCAATCACTTTTATGGTTTATATTTGATGAAAATTTTCTATTTCTATTATTGTATTGAGCTGAAAAATTAATTCTGTAACATTTTATTACCTTAATGGTGTAACACCCTTTGCCTAGTGCCATCAAATCCTCTGGGGTTAAAGACACTCCATCGATAGTATAAATCTGAATTATATTTTATATTAAATTTTCAACTATATTTACTCACTTCTTCAGATATTTTAAACTCTTTCGGGCTGAATGATGTTGTGTTAAGAAAATTATTTGTTTGTTAATAATAATAATAATAATAATAATAATAATAATAATAATAATAATAATAATAATAATAATAATAATAATAATAATAATAATAATAATGATAATAATAATAATAATAATAATAATAATAATAATAATAATAATAATAATAATAATAATAATAATAATAATAATAATAATAATAAAAAGATAACGCCAATAAAAAGCTCTTGGTACGATATATTTCGACAGCATAACTGTCATCTTCAGGTACACAAAACCAACTAAAAATATTATGAATTAACTTATAATTTAAACAAATTATTTTTTTATATTAATTTAATTTTGTAATAAATAAACACTTAAAAATATTCAAATACTTTTAACTAATTTTAAAATGTTATTTATATAAATATTAGTATTTTTTATCTATATTATAATTTTAAAGAATAATGTAATTTATAAATTAAATTATTTTAATAATATTAAAATTTTTTTTTTAAAAAACAATACATAAACATGATTTAACATACTTAAACTATTTAAAAACACCTAAACATTTGTAGTCACATCACTTTGCACATTTGTCAAATTACACTCAGACTTTCCTAAACATGGATCCTTAGGATTTTTAATCAATTTTTCAACAGTTTCTTTTATCATCAACAATAAAAATGATTTAGAATACCCATTCTTTATCAACAACTCAACCAATTTATCAACACTTTTTACCGAATTAGCAAAAGTAGAAGATAAAGCCCATGAACGATAAATCAATCCTTTCACCATATTTCTCTTATACTTAAATTCACAAAAGCTTTCTGGAGAAGTATAAAGACCAGTATCTGTTGGTTTTCTATAAATCTCTGTCTTATAATATTTATCTTTGCGTTGAATTAACAAATCCAAAACCACAATCGATGACTTTCTCTCTGTTTCACATGTGAATACAATGCTTTTATGTAAACTGTTCATAAAATGCAAAAACGGCTCTACATGTTTCTGATTTTCAAATACAAGAAAAATATCATCCGCATACCTTTTATAAACAATGGGTTTCTCAAATTGGAAGGATCGTTGGTGCTAAAGTGGAACCCCAAACTCAAAGCTATCCTTACATTCAAACTCTGATCGCATTAACGGTTTTAATAATCCATCTAAAAACTTTGCTATTTTATACTGGGCAGTAGCAAACATCGACAAAACTGGTCTCATAGGTACACCATCTTTATGGATTTTTAGAAGCCCATATAGTTTTGCTGGTTGGATCCTATTGGACGAATAGACTTACCTACCTCTTTATTAATAAGCTTCTTCTCAATAAAACCATTTAACATTTTTTGTACAAACTCTTCATCCTTAAGAGGAGGCAATTTTTTATTCTTCCGACCTTTTTGTAATTCTAGGGATCCATGTTTTGGAAAGTCTGAGTGTAATTTGACAAATGAGTGTGAATTGAGTATTGATCTAACTAATAGTAAAAATGGATATATAAAAAAATGGAGCCTAAATTTGTGTTAGTATTGCTGTACTCTGAAGGTTTTACAAATTATAAAAGGAAGTTAAGTAAACAGATGAGAAATTTAGAGTATAAGATCGTCTCTAATTCGTGTAAGGTACGAAATATGTTTATTAATAAATCAAAATCTTCGGTTGGATTGTGTTCTGATCTCGTTTATCAATTTACATGTAATGGTGTAATGTCACATACATTGGAGAGACTTTCCGTCATCTCTGTACTTGAGTTCTAGAGCATTGTCGATTGAAGTGTTTGACAAATAATAGTGAGCACAATAAAGGCTG
Source organism: Schmidtea mediterranea (assembly GCA_022537955.1). Lineage (NCBI taxonomy): Eukaryota > Metazoa > Platyhelminthes > Tricladida > Dugesiidae > Schmidtea > Schmidtea mediterranea. The sequence continues at coordinate 51,500,417 of CM039680.1, read as the reverse complement.
TAAAAGTGAAATAGGAATGTCTGATTTTAGAATTTTGTTGAAAAGATTTAATAATTATTGGGAATGCGTGGTATGTGAAGCATTGCTGATAAGGTCATTGGATCCAAAGATTAATGTGCAAAGTGCTGTGACTACGAATGTTTAGGTGTTTTTAAATAGTTTATGTATGTTAAATCATGTTTATGTATTGTTTTTTAAAAAAAACTTTTTTAATATTATTAAAATAATTTAATTTATAAATTACATTATTCTTTAAAATTATAATATAGATAAAAAATACTAATATTTATATAAATAACATTTTAAAATTAGTTAAAAGTATTTGAATATTTTTAAGTGTTTATTTATTACAAAATAAATTAATATAAAAAAATAATTTGTTTAAATTATAAGTTAATTCATAATATTTTTAGTTGGTTTTGTGTACCTGAAGATGACAGTTATGCTGTCGAAATATATCGTACGAAGAGTTTTTATTGGCGTTATCTTTTAATTAAATCGTTGCCTAATTTATTTAATTATTTATTATTATTATTATTATTAATAATAATAATAATAATAATAATAATAATAATAATAAAACTATATTTTAATATGAAGGATACAAGCATTCGGTGTCAGTGTAGAGATTTGGAACAGCTCCAGATTTATTATTTAGATTGTTTCCATCAACATCTAAAAATATCACTGTCAATTTATACCAATTTAATTCGACAGAAAAAATAGTATAATTTACATGATTATATCATACTATGGTCCCACTACAGTTAAACAAAACAGTTCTTTATAACAGGAATGTTAATTTATTTAGATAATTAAAATAACCGAAAGACAAATATTGCAATAGTATTGTAAACATAATAATTAAACAATACAATAATAATTTTTAAATGAAAATAATATTAAATTTACTTTTAAATATTTTAGTGATAATTAAAACAACAAATGTTTTATTCTTTGAGTCATGTTTCAACTTCTTTGTCTTTTTCTCAAAACATGAAATCTATATATTTTTCGCAAACCTCTGAAATTGTTGACTCAATAATTTAATGTGACTAATGTAAGTATTTGAATAAATTCTTTCCTGAGTGTTAAATAGTCAAAAGTATTTTACAAATAATTTCAACCAGGGTGCAAATAGGGTGCAACTAGGGTGCGTACATAGTTATAAGTACATGTACACACGCATGCTTTATTGTAGAACAAATGCAACTTAATAAAAGCAAACTATAAAATACAAACAATTTTTATGCAATAGTTGTCGAAGCAATAAAGTATCCCGATACAGTTACATCAAACGCATTAAGCACAGAAAGGGAGTACAAGTTTATTATTTTAAATTTTACAATAGCTTTAATTTTAATCACTAATATTAAATTATAATTCATGTTATTTGAAAATTACTCTTTCCCTCTCAAATGAGCTATAATTTGTTCAATTTACCAAGTATTTCTTCTTACTCTTTTTTTCTAATTCTTTACAATTATTTTGTTAAAAATAGTTCTTTGGTAGGAGCATAAAATAAATGTCAATCATTCAATAAATGACAAAATCAGCCTTTGGTGCAAATTTTATGTGAAAACCTTTTATATGAATTAATTCTCTGCAATTTTGTTATAATTATTATATAATTTATTATAACACATACCTAATGTAATATATTCCTCGGGGACCAAAACTGACACAATTAGGTCTTCTGGGTCTAGTAATGCTGAATTTTTAGTTCTCCGAATAGCTGTAATGTCTTTCATTTCGATATTCTTTGCCAGTTTCTTGAACTTATTGTATTTGACAATCGCCGAATCCACCAAATTCTCGATGGAATCTCCATCTTTGCAAGAAACTGTCATCCAATCACTCACTAACTGGACGTAAATTCTCATTTTTCAGTTTTTTTTATCAAATCTATTTACTAAAATTGTATTTTTATTGCTCACTAGTTGAGCTATCAGTTTTATGAAATTTAGATAATTGCGGTCAGTTTAAGATCGTTATCAGTAAATTGTGCAAAATGTATACGAAACAAATTATACAGAACGCTTGTCAAGTTTTAAACTCAAGTGACAATTTTCATGATTAAGTGATCAAGGTTTTTCATTTCGTTCCAGCGCTGCACTTTAAATTTTGATTATGTTGTTTTGCAACTTACAATTACGTGTTCCTCTAATCGCAGTGGATCATTATTTTACATTTTATCCGTTAAATTATTTGCATAAATGATAAAGATCCTTTGCTTATTTTGCCATCGCTATAACAGGAAACCACAGATCAATGTTATTGTTGAATAACGAAATAAATCATAATTAAATATATTTAAATTATGGTTAATTATACTTATTAAAACAAAACATACACACAAAATCGCAATTGATGCCACCTAATGAAACATTAAATAAGACTTAATAATAAATCAAAAAACTAACGTACACCAAAGGATAATTGATCATGACATCTATTTAAAGTTTCTATAATATAAATGTGTGTATATCAATGAGAATACTGACATTAATTTAAATGCATGACAGTAGTTAGATGTGTGTACTCCAGATCCAATGTAAACTCCTCGACTATCATATATTGGAAGTCAGACATTAATGAAATCCTCGACTCATGGTAGAAAATATCTTTTCTAACTACCCTCCATAAAATCTTTTAAATTTTGCTTAAAACCATGATTACATTATCAATTTTAATATTCTTTACACAGCCATTATATACTTCATTGTGATTATTTTCCATGTTTTCATTATATCCAGTGATGAATATTAAAATGTCACTTATTAATAATAATATGTTGTTTTAATATTATATTGTTTTTAAATAAAAAGTTTAAATTATGATTGAAAATCTTATTACTGGCACAACGCTAAAAGCGAATCTGTCAATGAAGTTACTATGAAGCTACAAAGACAAACAAGCTAGAGATATTTTAAATTTCAATATCCGAAAATTTATTGGAAGAAATATTTTGGAAACTGAACAATCTGATTGACTCGGAATCAATAATTTAAGTTTAATTGGAATTTTTGATTTAGTATTGACTGAAGAAGCCAATATCCTTTGAAAAAATTTCAAGAAGATAGGCTTAACTGATGAAGATATAAGAAGCTGGTTTATTGACATGTTTACGTCACAAAAATCAATTGTAGATAAAAATTACGTTTTTCATTGTGGTATTTATCTCATTGGATTTATCGCATCAAATCTTGTTAATAATGATCATTATCAAAGAAAATTTGTTGTCGAAGTCAGATATGTCAAGAGAAGAAAGGAGAATAGGGGCCAAAAATTTTGAATCTCGAGATTTACCTGGAATCAAGCAAATTGTGAATGTAAACGAACATATTCCAATGTTATTCAAAATAAAATCCCACGATGGTTAGTTAAATCGCCAAAGAAAGTGCTTACGCAAACAACAGGTATTTTAATTTTCCATACAAAACAAACCATTGCAGAACGAAAGACAACTTCATGCAAGCAGACCGATAATAGAACATCCTAGAATGGAAATTATTGATGACAACCTAATTTTAAAAAATTTGAAGTTTTTTATAAATTTGAATAATTTATAAATCTCTTAACCAAAATTGCAAACGTCCACGGTATTTCAACTTTACAAGATGAAAAATACAAAATTTAGGTTTTCGAAATTTTCTAGAAATTGGCGCAATCGATCACATAGACATGCAATTGTCTTTTACAGAATGTGTACAAAAACTGTAAAGTGGTATGAAAAATTATTTTTTCACTTGATATATCTTGCTGCATGCAACTCGTAAATAATATACAAGAAAAAGACAAAATCAAGCATGCCACTATATGATTTCAAAAAAGAACTTGTTCGACAAATGCTAAAAAAATATAAAATTGATGCTTCAGTTGGTAGATCGTCATCTCAACCTAATCCTGCAAGAATGGTATAAAGACACTTTCCTGACTATGCTTGTGGTTCAAGTGGTTCAAGAAGACAAGAAAAAAGATGCGTTGTTTGTTCGAAAGCAGAAAATGAAGTCAAAACTCTTTATAAATGTGAACAATGTGATGTTGGCGTGCATATTACCACTTGTTTCAAATCTTATCACACAAATCTTTCTTACTAATATTATATCAATCATATTCAACTATTTTAGAATTTTTATAACATTTTTTGAAAATAATTTTTTTCTAACACTACCGATTTTTCAAATTTTTTACTTTAATTGAAAAAAACATTCGGGACCATAAATTTATCTCCTGGAAGATGATTTTCTCTTATGTATTTTAACCATTGAAAATCTGGAAGTTTTGAACTTAATTGTTGCAAATCTCCTCCAAGCGTGGTCGGATTATACCCTTCACCATTTTGTTTAGCAGACTTTGTCTTATGTATTTTAGTTCTTTCATATAATGGTTTGCGTGCTTTTGAAATACGTTAATCACAAAATTTACAATAATATTGCTCACGAGACATTTTTATTATAAAAATCACACTATATGATATTCATTTCAAAGTCTTTTGTTGGGCCAGAACGTAAACGGCCTTGAAGAATGTTTAAATCGATCAGAAACACACATGCAAAAATAACATGCAATTTAAATAAACCTATTAAAACACCAATTAAACCATATAAAATATGAGAAATAAGAGAATTAAATATAAATTAATAAACATAAAAATAAATTAAAATATTAACAAAACGCATCAAGATCCGCACGATACCTACACAAATACAACAAGAAAACACAACAAATTCGACGAAATTGAAAAAATCAATTAAAGTTCATTAAAGTGAAATTTAAATTGAAAAATTTGAATTAGCAATAATTCAATAAAAATTCTAAATAAAAAATTATAAAAATAAATCAAAAAATATCAAAATTAAAGAATAGAATTTGCTAGAAAATAACAAGGTCGAATTTTGTTTTACTGCATCAAATTTCACACACCAGAAAAATAGGTATATATACTGATCCATTTTCACATCTAACTTAACCATTTTTCAAACCATTTTTGAAAACTAAACCATATTTTCAAATCTTGAAGTCAATTTAAAAACTGTTTTCGACCATTTTTAAACTGTTTTAGAAAGTTATTTTCAGACTACTTTGGAAACCTTTTTAGGTGAGAAATATTTATGGTGGAACCCTCTTTCCACGTCACGTTCCTTGCATCTCAGTGGAGCTCTGCTCGGCGTCGGCGTGGAGAGAGTGGTATTTATGCTATTTTATGTTAAATTTTACATATTTTGGAATGGTGAAAGGGGTAATTATGTTATTGTCCTTTATAATTAATAAATATTATTTACATAAATTGTTTTATAAATTAAAATGTCGAAATTTTTCCGGCCCACAGCCGACACATAACGCAAGAAAGCAAAATCTACATAGTACAGAGGCATGTAAGTGCGTGGAAAATCGCCAATGATATGTACCCGTGAAGACTCAGCGTGCGCAACGCAGCGGTCGTAACGTCAATATTCATCCCTATAGCTGAATTGAGGAATAAGAAAGAAGTCTCTGGCTGCTTCCTCGTTTCTCAGTTCCGTAAAATCGACCTAAAATCCTATTACATACGGCTTAAAATCATCACACCGAGTAGTCCAGTGGGCACTCAATAAATATAATATAAACACAAATGCGCCTAGGATCTAGTAAAGGGAAAGGGTATGGGAATAAAATAAAAATCGAGATCGTTGATATAACCAATTTCTGTGTTAATTGTCAATTTAAACTCCTGGTTTAAATAAAATGCTACGATAAAAGTTAATGGTTCAAAGAAATTATACAACTTTAGTGATAATAATAAATTAAATTTCACGTTTAAAATGAAACTGATTGCGAGGAGTACCCCAAACTTCATGTTAAGTTTTAAATAATTTAGACGAAAAAGGTAAATCAACTCGTTAATTATAACTTACGGTAAATTTGCATTAGCGGACGTTAATTGCGAGCAGTAATTTAAATTTCAATTATGGTAGATGAACTTATTTTCGAGGGGCAAAACGACTCAAAGGTCTACTTCTAGAAGCAAAGCAAGGTAATAAAACTAAGTAAACTTCATTGCCAGAAATAAATTGAATTCATAGTTTAGATATGTTAGTTGAAGCCAGTTTCGACAAATAAATTAATTCAATGTCATGGATAAGATTAGGTGAAACTTAATTTTAATAGAATTAATAGTTCGAAATAAGATAAAAGTTACTACCACCGTCAACATAATCCTACTGAATAGGAATCATTTGAATCATCGACTTATGTCCAGTAAAATCAGAGAATCCAAGTTAAGGTAACCATTAATCGTTAATATTTTACGGCTAAAAATCAAAGTGAATGTTAGATAAAACCAATTCATGATTTAAACTTGTCGATTAAGGATTTGCGATCAAAGATAAGTAAATTCGGTAAGAATTATCAATTAGCAGGAAAGAACTCATAGGTCAGCTTTCTAAAGATTATATTTTAATGACGAGTAACTAGTGATGGGATTAGGTAAATCGAATTAACTAGGCGATTTAAATCACGCGGACTTTCGTAATAAATAAGCTGAAATATTCGAAGTCAATAAATACACAAATAAAATCCAAGAACAAAGTTTCATAATATGACAAGTCGATCAGGAAAATATAAATTTTTATACAAATAAGTCTTACGACCAATCGAGGTAGATGCGAAATGTAATAATTTCCAACAAATAGTAGATAGAATATCCAAATGATAAGAGAAGTTGTCCATCATAATTCCTAGCAAAAGTGCGTATGCGACACTAAAAACTCAATAGATAAAGGTACTAAAATCGATTGAAATGATAACTTACCATAGTCGATCTGGTCAAGCTTCGTCGGATTCGAAATTGTGAAATTCTAAGAAAGGAAGTAGATTAAATAAACACGGGTTATAAATTTACCAAGCGGAAGTGTATCGACCTAGCTGACTGATCTGCGGGTAATAACCGTCGACCGGAAATCGTACCGCCAAAATAAACAGATTCGCCTAATCCTGAAATTCCGTAGACATAATCAACGCTGTAAATGTAAATACTGACCATTTGGTGACGGATGCGTATTTCCGTCATCTTAAACGTGCACTTAACTTAACATGAATATGAATTTCCAAAAGCCGAATAAATAAATCATGAAGTCGAAAATTTGAATTAAAAATTAACCAATAGGTGTATGATGTAAGGACCCATGTCAAGCCCATCTAGGTAGGAATCATGAATTGAGATTGACTAATTTAGATACTTTAGGAGCGTGAAATATGCGTAAATAAATGGAAACCCGTTCGTAACTATGAAATTTGGTTGAACTAGTAACTAGTCCTAGGCCTAATACTGACGATAATTTAAATGTGGACAAAATCTAACGTTAAGTAACTAATGACATCTGTATGAGTTCGGTCCAACCTTGACCACAAATTTGACAAATAACAGTATGTGACCGAACACAAGTATCGACTCGTCTCAGCAACCTAACATTGAACAATACGTAAGCCCAACAGCAATAACCTAGTCATTAGCGAGTCGGATATTAAAATCGCGCGAACAATTTAGATAATTCGTATTATTCCTTCGTTCATCATACGCCAGTAGTTGATCATAATGCATTATTTTCAGCCAAACATGTCTCTAGAATGGACGGACACCCAATCGACCGATGCGCCATGCCGAAAGGAGTCACCCACACGGACAAGAATATTCGGAAAAATTCAGCGACAGTGGCCGTACCCTGCCACTGGGAGGGCGCTAGGTCCAAATAACGACCCTGATGGACTCAATAGACAACAGTACCCAGCTGCCGAGATATTCTCCAACGCACAGGACCTCCTCACCCAATGGGAGCGGGTGCAGGAGCGGGTGGACTTGCAAGTAGTCAAGGCAAGGATGTATCTCGCAAACGTGATGGAAGACATCCTTGCCGGGCGGATCGCAGTCGCCTATCCACCTCGCCCAGTTCGAGACACCAGGCGACCATATACCGTGGAAGCCCTCCAGCGAAGCCTAGAGAGGTATTGCCCAGACAAATGAAATAACAGGGACAACTTAATGTAGTAACTGATTAAAATAATTAGAAATTTGTGTGTTTTTTCTTTTTCTCATGTAACTGGGATTAATTCGTGATTTGTTTAATGAAATCAATGATTACTTAACCTGACCAATCATAAATTGAAATGATCTATTTAATTACAGTGATGTCCTCCCTAAGAATCCTACAGACCGAATTGAACCACGCAAGACAAGCAAATGAGGAATTACTTGCCCAAGTTATTCAGTTGAATCGCGAAATCCAACAGATTAAAGCAACCTGGAAGGAACCGGGGAAAGTAAAGACCTTGTACCACCGCCTGACCGCAGCACAGAAGGGCTGGACAGAGGCGCGGCAGCTCAACCAGAGCCTGCGTACGCAAATACGAGGGCTAGAAGTCGCGCTAGCAGTTTGTCGGGAGGGGGAAGCGGTAACATACCCGCTCGTGTTCGCCCCGTCCCAGATGGTGCCGAAAAACACTCAGCTAACAGATCAGCCTACTACTCAGCCCATAAATCATCGGCCAGGACGCAAAGAGCGTGCTCGACGCCGAGCAGCCAACCCACCTCATTGACTCACATTGAACCCCTACATGTGTTGATTTCAATAAATTCGTTGTAGTCAAATCATTTCTCATAATAAGTATGCATAGGTGTTAATCGGAACACTTACCACCATCTCTCCACCTTCAATCATGAACACTACTACACATGGGACGGAGCTAAGCGAGCACAAGTCTTCTATCGACAGCTCGTGAACCCGAGGATTGTCCGAGCAATTATAGTATTAGCAATAACACTCACTTTTTGCGGGCAGTCCACCACTTGAACACATTACCAACGTTGCCTAGCAACGGGTGCCAAGTGGCGATTAGCATCATTTTGTATGGCGTTACGAGGGCAACTAGAAGGATAAGCAAGATTTGGAACCCTGTAACCAACCACTTTTAATTGTAGAGTTGTTGCATTGATTTCAGTTTCCATAATTTCAGGTTTCACAAATTTTAAAACCCTATCGAATAAATTAGGTTTAGGTGGTGGAAATGTCATAGTCAATTATTATATATGGAATTTGATGGAGTTCTTTAATAAATTTACTCCGACCAACTGGCGCTTGTTAGTAGCTAAACGTCGCTTTTCCTCATTAACAGATATGCACCAAGATCAGCATGAAATTAACATAAACATAACAAGATAATATAAAGATTTGACTGAAAAATGAACAATTCTTAAAAGTTAGCATATAGCGAATAAAATAGAATATTTTCAATAAGAATTATTCTATTAAAAAATAAAATAAATTGTTCATTTAAAATAGAAATTGACAAAATAAGAATTAGATATTACAATTAAAATCAAGGTCAAATTTTGTTTAAATGCATCAAAAAGAACACGCAAGGTTAGGGTCAATAAACAGGTATATATACCAATTCATTTTCACAGAATTTTAATGCATACACTTAGTGAGCAAAGTCATTTTTCACACAGGAACTATTCAGTCGAACTAGAGAAGCAACTATCGCTGTTAAATTTTTTCATAATACGAGCTCAAGCATTCTTCTAAGTAAGCACTACTTGAGCGTTTGTATGGAAAAATGATTGTTGAGTATGCAAATGAATGCTGGAAGCGAAACATTATGTACTGATTATGATTCAAAATATACGTTTAAATGAAAAGTATTATATCTGTCGAAATTTTTCCTGCCCGCAGCCGAACCACACCGTAAGTCAGTAAAATCCACATAACAATTCGAGATGTGTAAGATTATCTAGGTAAATAAAACACTTGAATATAAGTCTAAATAAATAACGATAAAATTAGAGTACTAGATCAGAAAAATTGAAATCAAAGATAACTAATACTTCTCAATGCTAGAAATTATTCGGTAAATAATGAGTAGAGTAACACTTAAAGTTATAAAAATGGCACTATTAAATTATAAAATGAATAAATAAAAATCTTAACGAACCCGAAACCGTATAGTAGAGAAGAAGAAAAATAATATCGATGGTGTTTATAAGTAACTAGGGATGATAAATAATAGTTTTAAAGATAGAGAAGGCCCAGGATAATAATCCATTAATGTAAATAGTAATCGAGGAAAATAAGTAAAAATATAGTGATGCCTCCAAAATGAGTATTACTGCCGGATTCTCTACTAAAAACACGATTGTATCTAGTCAAACTTAAATTAAATATCTTAAAATATGTAAATAACACAACCCATTCAATAAGATAATCCATGGAATGAGTACTGAAGTAAAGTATTTTCACCTAGTAGAGAAGCCTTGTAAGGGACTCCGCTAATCGAATTTAAAATGCGACATCATAATATCATCCCTCCCGAGCGTATATATAGAAACAAATTATAAACCCTAATCACAATCAGCGCAAATCAGTCATGAGACAACTATAATTACCCACTTTCGAAAAAAGAATACAAAATTACTATTAGCAATGATCCAATAATCCATGACATAATCACACCAAATTCATAACATTGATACTAGACATAAACGATGACAGTTCCATTCGGATGAGTAAAGAACTTTGCAGCAGCTTGATGAAGACATCTTGATAGATAAACTCGAGCGGGAGTGGCTCTGTCGTTTGCCACCGAGATCTAATGAGAAGTTGAGATGACTATTCACCGACTGACACCCTGTAAAAAGTTTAACGAACTTAATCAAATAATTAACTTACAAAGAGTCGCCAAAATCAAATAGTAGAGTGCCGTCGACACTCCTTTGTGATTCCACAATCGAAACATCATTACGACCATGTCTAATAAAAAATCATTAAATCAAGTCGACGCGACATTCATAATACCAAAGAAAATTTCCAACGAGACTTCCGAAATACTACTAGATAAATAGAATCTATTAGTTAATGTTTTCAGTGTAGAGACAACTGACGATGCAATCACAAGAAACTGAATTAAGGCACCCCATAATGATGAGTCACCTACAGTTGCCACATTCAACACAACCAGATTATTTCTAAATGTCAATTCATCAGCAAGGGAGAAAAATTCTAAAGAAAAATCATCGATTTAATGCCAATAAATATCACATCCCTCACCCATGAATTAAATACCTATAAATTGCTGGAAATAGAGAAATCGATCCTTTTCTCTTACAAAATGGACATGAAATCGAAGGACAAAAATAAGGATGGAATTGTGATGGCTCCGAGGACAAGCGATGACAAGAAACAGATCAACTCCGACGGACAAAACAGGGTCGTACTGAAGGGGATATCGGGGAATATGATCATGCAAGTAAGTATAGAATTCCATTTAAAATTAGTTTTAATTAATTTTGTACGAGAAAAATGCAGAGGTCGGCCGCTATCCAAGTACCCTCCAGGAATCTCGACACACGACTAATCCAAAACCTACAATGATGAAATGCAATCCAGATATAGACCAGCACTTATGATGCCACATGAAATTACGCCTATTAAATAAAATTGTTCAAGAGAAAATTATTTTTTTGACTTAAACTCTATGCACTAGGATGAGCCATTAATGTAGTTTCTATATAATGACCTACCATGAAATCAACTACACAAATGCTGACACCCGTTCGAATAAGCGCAATCGTTTCATGACTACACATCTAACAGCGGAATAAAGCGTGGACCAAGGTTGCTAATGCGTTTTGGGCCAATGTTTTTGTATCATTACGATATTACTGACAAACCACCAATAAAAGAATTCCCACCGGACGTCGATGTATTTCTGCAACCCGGTCGCAAAGTGAAAAGTGAACTATAATTAATTAACTTTTAGCTAGGGATACGATAGAAGTAGAATGTCCTCTGTCATGAAATGAACTCTAAAATGTTCTTAGAAATACGTGCAAGAGGTAGTGAGAATAAAATTTGTTAGTCCATGTGTTATAAATAAAGTAGGAAATTCATTAATAAAACATTACTCCAATCATATGACCCCTCAAATTCCTGACGCAAATTCCATAAAGATCTAATTTGAATCGTTTAATGAATTATTGAGTAACAAAGAGAAATTTATTTATCAACCTGATGAACTATGTAATAGAGGAGACTATGGCACCAATCACGATGCTTCAGTGGACAAATCGAATCAAATCCTCAAACATTTTTCTTAAATTCTCTTATTTTTAATAATCATAATCCATATTGATGATGTGATTTAGCACGAAATTCAACTCTCGCGGACGAGTCATGGATCGATGCTTCAAGAATCACAATCAGATTCCCGGCAAGGACAGCGGCACGGTGCAGGCAGGCGATGTGGGACTCCGGTTATTCAATATCCCGCGTGAAGCAGTCAAATGAGTATCGCATATCTCGGAACGACGAAGTGGAGCCCCTAACATCGCAATTAAGCGCGAGCCAGGGCGAAACCCTTCCCGAGAGGCTCGGCAAAGGGCTGAATTTACGCTGACCAGGTTGGAAATACATCAACGGCAAACGAACTGGCAGGTAGCCATGGCTAGGAGTCGGTTGGATCGGGTAAATGCGGACATCGCCGCGAATCGAATTCCAAGTACCGATGGGTACGCACCTCAGTGCAGGGTTTCGTATGAGCTCGAAGATCCCGCTCTAGAAGGGATGGAAGCTTCCTTGGACGTGGTAGTGCCAAAACGGCTGATTCCATCAACTACCCTGGATGGTACCAGGAGATCGCCTCAACACCAGGAGCACCCATATTCTCGCTATAGACCGACGAATCGATCAAATTATCGTAGTTTCAACAGACAAAGAAGGTGAAATCCGCTGAGGAAGCCATAGTGTATTAGTGTTGGGGTATCACGAAAAAGCACAGTAAAATCGATAAAACACAAAAGGATAAAAGTGCAATATTAATTAAAAAATTTATAAAAATTCCAAAGTAATATTGATCGGGGGAAATTGGTATGGTTGAACGCCAAATTGAGAGACGAGTCCAAAACTAATAATAAAAATTTAGTGAGGGGTCCCTAGAAAATAATACAAGATAAAAAAGGAAATTAATTAAGAAAAATTAATTACTAATGGGAAGCCCGAGTCAATGGGAAGCCCGAGTCAATGGGAAGCCCGAGGCAATGGGAAACCCGAGAGATAAGGAAAACCCGGCTCATAGACGGAATAATATAGCAGGATAAATTAGACTTAACAACATCAAATGGGCGCCACTGAGTTACGGAGAGGTAATTATTTCATAATTAGTAATTTGGTAATGGACCAAACGTTGTTGACAAATGTCGGTCTGGAAAGTAATTATTATTGATAATTTAATAAAGCAGAAAATATTGTTGACAATCGTTGGAAAACAGTCTGAGCAGCAGTATAAAAGAAAGAGGGAAAAACACGAAAGGACAGTCATTATTACCCGATACGAAAGAGAGGCATCATTAACCAGATACGAAAGACGGTCATTATTATCCGATACAAAAGACAGACATTATTAACCAGACACGAAGAGCAGATATTATTAACTAGAGTGAATCGACGTGAACGAGCAGTAACTAGGTTAGTAGAGGAATCCAAATCCAAGTAAAAGTTATCTATCAGAAAGGGTGGTTCTCCCTTGGACAACCTACCCTAAGATAATCAGAGTCATACAGTGGTTAAAAGGTGCAAATCAATTAGTGAAATTGTGATTACAAACATTGAAATAAAATGGATTGATCTGTCATTGTGATAAAGTGCAAATAAAATTATTCTGTGTTGGGTTTGCTTATTTGATTGAAAAAGGACACGAGGAGTCAGAGGAAACCGACTTTCAATAATAATAACCCAACATTAGTAATAAACCTTAGAATTGTCAAAATTTTGAATTTTAGCAATATAGTACTAATAATTAACACCTAATAATTAACATGTTAAAACCAGTCGTAACAGTCAAAACACATTAACTTAATCAAGACCCGATAAATTTTTGAGAGTCAGTAAGCCTCCATGTAGCCGACGAAATGAAATCATACAACTCGCTATTTTTATTGAATAATTTTAATTTTACGTAAATTCGTTAATAAATGATTTTGTTTAGAGATATGAATTCGCTCATAACTTTAAGTAAAGAATTGGTAAAATCCCGCCGTGAAAACGCGGAGCTACACACTCAGATGATCCAAATGAGTCGCGAAATACAAAAAATCCGGGTGGCATGGATCGAGCTAAAACGACCTACCAGAGACTGACCGCTCTCAACGAGGTTGATCGGAAGAAAAACAGCTGGTCCAGAACCAACGGACCCAAATTAGAAGCCTAGATGTGTCACTGTCGGCTTGCCAGGAGGGCAACGCAGTGACCTACTCGCTGGAGTTCACTCCAGCCCAGATAGCCTATCGGGATACAAGCCATACCACTAAACCGGCAACATCTCAACGACCCCAACGACGGCCGGGGAAAGTGGAGCGGGCAAAACGACGCTCTCAGCAGGAGATGGAGCAGAACTCAAAGTAGTAAACCCATCGAGAACTGACTCACAATTTATATGTTGTATTGTCTGAATAAAATATTTTCATGCTTATCTTGTGAATTTATTAACCCTACTTTGTAAAATTGATAAGTTAGAAATGAAGAAATAATCGTATCAGAAATCTTATAAAGCCAAGTTCATACAGAAAAGACCAAGGTTGCAAATCACGCGTAGACCTTCTGTCGGTAGCGCGTTGAACTCACCATGAGGCCGGGACTTAGCAGTCTACAGTTACAGCTCAACTTTGGCGGTCTCATAACCAATGGTTGCAGTTCCAACATTGGTTGGCAAGGAAAGCTTGTATGTAAAGGGGTCAAGGTCAGAAACCATTAACCCCACAATACCCTATGAACGTGTATCCTTCTCATCTAGAATTCATCACGCCTTTTCATTGCAACGATTGTTAAAAGCAGAAAATATAAATTCTGGTATTTGAATATTTATGACTAACCTGAGACATACTTTTGACAATATTTGTATTCCTACAAAATCTTACATGTTATACGCCTAGAAGGAGGTAGGTAAAATATATCATTAGGGAGCATCCATTTAAGATGTCCCATAAAAAAGGGAGGGAGGATGTCTTCGCAAAAGGGACAAATGGGGACACTAAAGAGGGGGTTCAAGTGCTTATGACATCCCTGGCCACATTGGTCGTTTAAATATTATACATAATAAATTAATGATTTTTAAAATTTTTCTATTATCTTTTTTATATACTATATATGGTAAGTAAGCAGCATGTCTCATGTTCCTTATTTTGCACATTTGATCATTTTAGCTGTGTATGCATGTTTCTTTTCTATTTTTCAACCAATATTGTGTATCACTACATAAAATGTTGAAATTAAATTAATGCCTGTATAATTTAAAAATAGATATGCAATTTAATATTTTTTATTCATTTTACCCTTAAATACCATGGATTAAGCCTTCATGAACAGCTCGATACATTTTTAGTATTAGTGATAAACTGCAGGGCGTCGATTTCGAGGCAAGATTTGACCAAATTGTCCGTAACAATGTAAACCTAAAATACTTTTCTAATATGATGGGTAATATATATTAAACAAGGATTTGTATAAACAAGCAAACGTATGCTTATAAATTACTTAAATTTCTTCTGAAAAAGGATATCTATTTTTGAGGGATGTCCCTCGAGAGGAATGCTAGTGAAAAGGGGCAAGGGGATCAAAGTTGCTTATTTTGGGGGGACGTCATCAATGGACGCTCCTTTACCTTTCAAAATAAAGAAACTATAGGAATAGTGAAATGTCGTATCCTTTACTCGTATAGCAATGAATATGTACTAAGAACAAAATGCTTCAAGTTGTAAGTATTTGGGTTAATGAGTAAAAGATATACTTGAACAGCTTTTGTACTACACGGTAAACTAAACATTTTTGTCTATATAAAATAAATAAAAGCGGACAGTTACACATTTTCTGTGGACTAGAGACGAACCAAAAAGATAAATTTACATATGAATAGAACAAATTATAGTGGACCTTAGCAGATCTAAAATAACCTTAAATAAATAAAATTTAAATTAAAAATTCACTGAGAATTTAAATAACCTAATTTCATTATTAATAAAAAACAGTTGAAACCTTTTAAGTTAAAGATATGATTTTGCCAAAAGTTCATCAACATGTGTAGGCGGCATATCATAATCACGCTTATAAACATATTTCTTTCTCATGAAAAAATAATGTTTTTCCAACCATTTTCTGAAAAAAATATCTGATTTGCCTTCGAAACCGTATGGAATAATAATTCCGACCCCATCAAGGATGACCGCCAAAGATAAAAGGAACCAACCGGTCATTGAAACATAAAACGCAAATCCAAAATCATCAATAATATTTGGATAAATATTCTTGTTAGTAATCTTCATTCGGTTGTACGTCGAGATGTATAGCAATATCCCAACTATTATAAAGTAGCAGCCAGATATATCAAAAAATAAACGGATTAATAGAAACCCTTTCATCATGATCACTTGCGGGAAAAGTCCATTGAAAATGAGAAGAATCGAACTTAGAAATATTGACAAAAGACCAATGATAACAAGCACTTCAACAACAATAATTTCAGATGATTTTTCGCTAACGCTTTTCCACCTGAAACCCAAATCCATTTTGCATTCGGTAGAGCGATCATTAAGATAATAGCAGCCCCACCCGGAGCCTGCTAGAAGACCACCTGTCAACAACAGGTCACTAGTCCACATCATTAGTGCCGTTGCCAGTACCATAAAATTTGATTTCTTTTTTAGATAAGTATGCAAAAGAATTCTTCCAAACAGCTGCTTAAATCGAAAACTTCTGCTTTCAAACATGAATAATTTAATTCGATAATAATTATTAAATTATTAATAAATGATTTATATCTACATATATTTATATATTAATTCATTCGAATATTTCAAAACCAGTATTACAAGCAAGATAAGCTTATTTCGCTAGCATATGTAGTTCATTTTCTTTACCATCATTGCTATAAATTAGTTTAGTGATTCCGACATAATGCGCTACATGATGTTTGACTTCTTTCTTGCCACTCACCAAAGATTTCGAGTAAAACAATAGATGGCCGACGTTTAGTGTTAGACGATAGGCAATTGGTTAAACATAATAGTATCATTAAAACGCCTGTCGAGAAAGTGTAAAAGCGTAAGTTTTTCTGTCGGTAGCTAATTAGAAAGAAGGTGCTGAGTAACTCGTGTCCTCTGGCATAATAGTGGAATAACAATAGTTATGTTTAGCATCTGGGCATCAACACTCTTTGGAATAATTAAGTCCAAAACCGCAGGATCCAAGTGCCATCAAATTTTACAAATGAGCGCAAGAGTAAAATTTTCAAGCTTAAATTATTTTTATCCTTTTATATCATTTGTTTATATATTTTACATAATTTGATAATAGATTGTTTTAATTCACTCAGATGGATCAAATTGCAATGTGGAATTTGTTCTATCTTAACTGATAATTCAGCAATCAAAATTAATATAAAAATAATTGCTAAATGAAAAATAATTTATAAATTTAATTAGAAAAAAATCTGTAAATCAAATGCTTTAGAAAATAAATCATGAATAAATCTATTAAATTTCGAATGAAACAATTTGGAATTCGATACTCGTCTGGTAGAGCTCAATCCATAACTTGTTGAGATGGAGAAGTGCCTGTGATCTTGAGGTTGGGCTCAGGAATTCCACATCAAGCACCTTTTCAGTGTGGTCCTCAAATATTTTCAGCTGACAGCAATTAGAATTGGTTCGATTCACGTCCTATCGTGAACAAACCGTATATATATATATATATATATATATATATATATATATATATATATATATATATATATATAAAGACAGTGATTACTGTCTAATGAGGAATAAAGGGTATTATTCATTCCTACAACCAGGAACGACAATACCAACAGAATTGTTCTGTCGATAAATCGATATAATGCATGATAAGTAGTGCAAAAAAGTCAGTACTCATAAACAGGCACGGTGCAATATTATTGCATAACAATGCCAAAACCCATGTATCGAAAGCAACCGTCAAAAAATTAAGTGGTCTCGGGTACGAAATATTACCTCACCCATCTTACTCCCATGATATTTCCCCAACAGAATACCACCTTTTCCGTCACTTAGAATTTTTTGAGCAATAAGAATTTCCAAAAGCAAGACAATGTCATTGAAGCAGTTAAAGAATGATTTGGCTCAAAAGAAGAAAGTTTTTATAAACATGGCATAGAATTACTAGTTTCTCGTTGGAACAAAGTGCATGAAACTGATGGAAGCTATTTTGATTAAATAAAATAAACGACATTTTATTTGAAATAACCTTATATATATTGAAAGAACTTTTTTAGTTTTCATCTCTGATTAATTTTCAATTAGCAATGATATAAAGCATTTTTTAATGTTTGAATATGAATCAGTAATGATATCAAATCGATAATTTGTGAATATCAATAAAACATCGATATCATTACTGATTCATAGTCAAACATTAATGAAATTATTAGAGCACCAAAAAATAATCATGTATTTTTAAAATTGCATTTAAATATCTCTGTAACTAAAAATGCAAGAAAGAACATATTTTAATGCCTTTTTAATTTAAAAATACATATGCTATTTCATATTTTTTATTTATTGTCTATTATTCATTGATTTTCAATTTTATGAAATAATAAATTTTATTCATTTTACCCTTAAATACCATCATGGATTAAGTTTTCATGAACAGCTCGATACATTTTTTAGTATTAGAGATAAACTGCAGGGCGTCGATTTCGAGGCAAGATTTGACCAAATACTAGAACACTTTTCTAATATGATGGGTAAATATGCTTTCGAATTGTGAGTTCTTTAAATATATTAATCTAACAACAGTACATGTAATGAGAAGCTTTAATGTTCTAAAAAATGCGTTGACTTAAAAAAGAATACCTATAAAATCAAAAAATCTTATAAAACTGTAAATATTATTAATTTTTTTAAAGAAATAATGTATGTTATAGATGTTTTATTAATTTGGTGCTCTAGTAATTATATCATTGCTTGAACGACGAAAAGTTTCACGATGATAAAGACTTAAAGAATGATGATTTTGCATCACTAATTAAGAATAACCGAAGCAGAGCCGTCTATATCATCCCCAATAACTACAAAAGCTATCCAAGATAAGATGAAAAAGGCAATTGAAAAGCACTTAGAAAATGTCACCCTACCAGTGCAAAAAAACTTTGAAATGAAAGGGGATTTATCAATACACAGTTTCTCTATTTTAAAATGTATTGGTATACCGAGCTCTGAAAAACCTCCACGGAAAAATCGTAAATTGTTTGGCGTTGAAACTGGGGATGGTTTAATGAGTTTCATGGCAGTGAGATAATGTATGGATTTGCATAAGTTCTTGATCATAAGTTGTTACATCCACATTTCAGTGACAAAATTATAATATTATATACATACACATGTAAATATAGTAAATAATAATTTAGAAAATCAGCAGCAATCTTTATTTATCCTAATTCAAATTTATTATAATGCAAAACGATCAATCAAATAAAATAATGAATTAAAAATAAAGCGAAAGATTAGCACAAGTTAACAAATTGAAGTGAGGAAAATATAAAAACAAAATTTCCGAGTGAAACAAAATAAGAAATATTTTTCACTTACAAAATTTTAGGTTAATTCAACTGTAAATGTGTTGTCAAGGTAACATACAACAATACCCCTGACAACTAAAACTATAAAAGAAAGCCACTAATGTGCAAAATGAGAAAGATGACAAAATATAAGACAGAACATTGAAGAAGAGAATTAAAAGAATAATAACAGAAAGAGAACAGGTTTATAGAAATTGATATTCTAAGCTGTATGAGTTTATTAAAAAATAGAAACTATAAGGTTCAAAAAGAGACGCCTCGCAAGTTATTCTTTCCCAATAATTACTCAGATTTTTTTGTAATTTTCTTGAAGTCAGACATACCTAATAGTGTGAATCAATTCATTGAGTCGATAATTCTCAAGAACTCGAGTACAGAGATGACGGGCAATCTTTCCAATGTTTGTGGCATTACACCCATTACATGGAAATTGATAAACGAGCTCAGAACAGAGACCAACTGGAGTTGGAGACTTATTAGTGAACATACTACTAACTTTACAAGACGTTGAAACAATCCTAAATTCACAAAAGGTCTCAGGCGTAGTAGCTTTTCTGTAAATTTTGGTATGATAGGCTTTCAACGGAAGAATAAACCTGCCAGACCGAAATATACAGAAGTGTCTGATACTGGTCTGTATACTACTCCTGAACGCTTTAGTGAATTTAAGTATAAGCGAAATATGGTAAGAGAATTAGTATTTCGCGCATGACAAGAGACTGGATAAGTGCATGTTTAATTCTAATGATTGTTGTACTTATTTATTCTGGAGGTAATATTATTATTGGCTCTGAAATTCGCAAGTTGTCAAGTTTGAAATGTGAAAAAAATTGATCTAAACACATTGAAACCAAAATGTTGCTTTATTCCGAGGATTTCAGAGGTTTTAAGCATAAGATCCTCAAACATGTAGATAAAACTCACTTTAAGATTGTTTCAACGTCTTGCAAAGTTAGTAGTATGTTCACTAATAAGTCTCCAACTCGAGTTGGTCTTTGTTCTGAGCTCGTTTATCAATTTCAATTTTCATGTAATGGGTGTAGACTGTCTGCCATCTCTGTACTCGAGTTTTTTAGCATTGTCAACTGAATGGATTGATTCACATTAGTGATCATTTTAGAAAATACACTAGTAAGAAAATAGCAATGTCAAACTTCAAGATAATTGCAAAAAATCTGAGTAATTATTGCGAAAGAATAACTTATGAGGCGTTGTTGATAAAATCTTTAAATCATATAATCAATGTTCAAAATGTTCAGTCTATATGTATTTTGAATGTATTTAAGTAATTGAATGTGAATTGTGAAGATTATGAATTTGGTGTAATTTTTGAGGATGTTAAAATGATTTTATTTTTTAAAAAGGATTTTATATTTTTTCTGATACAATTTGATTACGATTATTATTGATTAATTTGTTTAAATTTTCTTATTTTAGTTTTGTAATTGTGATTTTTAGCCTGAAGAAAAACGGTCGAAATATATATTGTAAGAACCAGTTATTATATTATTCTTTGTAGAGTTGAAATAATACAAAAAAAATAATTATTGAAATATGATATCAATAAGGGAGGGTTAACTGAAGAAAAATGTTAAGTTTTAAATCAAAAATTCGTAATAAAGTAATAAAATACTCACAATTTTATTTTTCAGTGTGTGTAGAGATAATGTGGAATATAATTCAAAATTGACTTTCTGTGTTTTACTTTTGATTTTTACTCCGATAAAAAAAATGTGCTCAGAATGCAGCACGATTAGTTTTGGGACTAAAAGAAAAAAAGTAACAATAAATACAAATAATAATATTAATAATTTTAATAATGATGATAACAACAATAATAATAATAAATTTAATAATGATAATACCATATTCATTGTTATTTGTATCATTTTGAATATGAGAACACGATTTTATTAGGAAATATTCAAAACTTTCATCAACAATAGTATTGGGATCTTCATTCATAGCTTTAGCCATATCTGTTATAATTTGGCTAGAATCGAATTCTCCTATGTATCTTTTCTGGAGGATTTTAACGTCAGAACCATTAGACGTAATACCATCTAAAGAATAGTATTTGTTTTAAAATCGATTTTTCAAAGAAATAAACAACTAAAATAGTCAACATATTAAATTCATAAAATATACTTTAGAATAATAGTCCCAACAAATGACACTACCTGCTAGTATCTCGCAAAGTACATTCGATAAAAAATATAAAACTTGTTTAAAATTCAAATATTTTTGAAATATGGCCTAAAAAAGTTATCAAGTTGAAAATAACAAGAGATCCATGATAACATTTTTAAAAGAAACATTAGATAAATAATGGCACTTGTTTGTACTTGATCATTTAACACGGTGCAATCTATTATAGTAATTAAACAATTTCAAAAACGTGAATATTATAGTAATTAGTAAAATGAGCACTGATGCTATATAGAAATTTGAAAAATACTGCAACTAGTTATTCAAGTTAATTGAATTCATAACACTCGATATCGTCTTATTCAAAACTAAACTAACAATTTGAAGTAAACCAGCTAAGTTTTTTACAGTGATCTCGTCAAAAATCTCAATAAGATTTTAATACTCTACATCAAGGGTTCCCAACCTTTTTGTACTCTAGAGCACATTATAAAATATCGTTAGGGTCGTGGGCACCACCTATTTTTGATCGTCAAACTCTTTCCTTTTTATCGTTTATAAATGTTTTTATTTCTTCAATTAAACTCAAAAATCTTGTAAGAACCTAATCATTACTGATCCAACGTACTTCATAATGCAGAATAAGATCATGTTCTTTATTTTCAGTATTTTCTAACAGGGCCTAGAAAACTGAGTGTTGCAAAGGAGCTGCTCAAATAAAATTGATTATTTTTGTAACTATTTTCATAACTAGTTCAGATGGAAATATTTTACAACACAGAGCTTCCTGGTGGATAATACAGTGGTAGGACATAAAGTTTGAAAATGATTCATCCTTTTTGCAGAGGGCAATAAATCCTTTGTTTTTACCTACCATTGCTGGGGCCCAATCGTTGGTTATCACAGACAGCTTGTGCAAAGACATATTTATTGACTTGTCGTATATTTCCTCACCCCTTGTCTGTCCTTTCATAGGTAATATTTCCAAAATATCCTCTTTTACTGTGAAGTTACTAAATACCATTCTCACCATAACTGCTAACTGTGCGGTGTCTGATATATTTGTTGACTCGTCAAAATGTAGTGAGAACCAGTTACATATTTCAAAATGTCAGTCTTTAACTGAGTTTGTATGTCTGTTGAAATTGCATGTATTCTTCTTGTGACGGTGTTATTTGACAACTGTAAATCTTGTATTGCTGAGAAAATCTCACGTTTGTTAGAAAATTCATCAAACAAACAATCGGCACCAATCAAAAATAGTTTTTTAAACAACTCACCATCAATTAAAGGTTTCTTCTTTTTTGCGAGAATGTGAGAAATTTTGAAAGAAGAAATGGTGACCTTTATAGAATTTTCCATGTGTCTAGTTAAAACAGTCTGTTGTCAGTTAGACTTGATTTTGGTTAACATATTTTTTTCTTTCTTACTTCAGATTTAAGTGGATAATTCACATCAAAAGTGGCATGAATTGTCTGAGGTTTGGGTTACGCACTGCAATACTACTTCCACACAACAAACAAATGCATTTATTTTTCAAATTAACGAATCAATATGATTACTCTCAACCAGTGTTGAAATTATAGGTTCTTTGTCTTTTACTCGGTAAAAATATAAAAAATCAATAGTATTTGAACTACAATGTAATATCAATGTTATAGCGCCCGTCTGTTCAACATTATATGCATAAATGTATTATAACAAGGACTAAAACTATTCCCACAATCATAATAGATTATCGCTTATTAATGTAATATATTACGTACGTCACTTTTAGCCCGTTAAAAATTTTCAGAAGGAATATCAAAACTCCAATTTGTGTTTCGTCAGACGAAGATGTCTCCTAGCTAACTGTTGCGACCCGGTTGGGACAGCAATCGCGATCACAATGACAACAACGTGCTTTCAGGCTGGCGTGAAGAGTGCAGTCTGGCTCGCCGCAATACAAGTTACGACAAGTACTGTCAGCAAAGGAACCACTGATACAAACAATATCGCAAACATACGAACGTATTTAACAAACCTAGACAGTCAAAAAAATTAAAACTAACAAATAAATAAAAATAATTCTCATTTTTAATTAATGTTTATGAAAAAATTCTGTCTCGGTCGAATAGTGGCAGGCACATACGAATCGCTCCAATAAAATCAATAAAATGAAAAAACAAATTAACAAAACTTCAAACAAATTCGAAATAGAAATTATTTAATTAATTTTAACCATTTTTACATATATTGATGCACACCATTTTTATTCAAATAAAACATCTAACCCGCTAGTATTTGAAAGAAATTCTTTAACGCATTACGATCTCCGATGAATAGTGATACATTTTGTTTCTTTTTAAATTCAAGATGGAGCCATTGATGATTGAGACAATCAATGACTTTCAATAAACTTGTAAATTTAAATTCAACAATGAGTTTCAGACAATCTTCAAAAGAAGGGCTGGAATAATCACAAGTATAATAATAATAATAATAATAATAATAATAATAATAATAATAATAATAATAATAATAATAATAATAAAAATAATAATAATAATAATAATAATAATAATAATAATAATAAAAATAATAGCAATGAAACTTACGAATCTTTATCGGTCCAATTATAAAATCGAATTTTATCATTTGAAAGTACGACTAAGGCTTCTGTGGATTCTGTTGTTTTAAAAATAATGTTTGCCTAAAATATAAACCAATTTAAAATTAAATATAATTTCAACACTTGACAATAAAATAATTAAAAATGCAATTTTTGAAAATTTATACATTACAGCAACGAAATGTTCCAAAATTTTAGAATTTATTTCTTCCAAATAGTTTCTAACCCGCTGTAAGCGAGTTTTTACATTTGTAGCTCTAGGTGTAATTGTTTTCAAGTGCAGCATCCAAAAAATTTGAGTGAATTTGTCTCGTGTAAATACATTTGGATAAAAAGGAATTCGACTATTTCCATCCTTCGACCAATATTGTACTATATTTGCAAGCGGCATCGTTTCCATATTTAGGATGACCGCTAGGAATGCACAGAATTCTTGTGTTGTTGTTTCTTTCCAGTTTATCCACATAGACTTTTCGATAACTCTTTATCTTTCAATTTATTATGTGCATATTTATTTGTTTCAGTGAAAATTGTATCAATTAGCTGGTCGATAAAAAATAATTTTAAAAAATCCAATGGTTCCGTGACATTTGCACTAACATGGGTACCTACAGATTTTTCACCACTTCTAAATTGTACTCTTTCAGGTATTTCTGTAGATTCAGTGACATTTTCCACATTCAGAACTATCTTTCTCTTTTGTAACGTCTGAATCAGAAGAATCTTCACTTTCGCTTTCTATTATTCTAATTTTTTTTCTTGTACCAAATACTTCATCACTCTCTTTACTTCTATTGTCTTGATCACTATCTTCTTTATGCTCATTTAGAATGTTATCAATCGATCTAAATATCATCAAATAAAACTCATCTTCGCTGCTACAAATTTCTTTCATTAATTCCAATTTTCTGACCTTAACCTAAGGTAGTGGCAATATACTGTACACCATTTTAAACTAATAAAAATATCTAAGTGTAATGCTCTCGGTAATCATTTTTACTTTTGTTACAACTAACGACATATATTGAGCCTATTTTGTTTTTTCTGTTTTTATTTTTTTATGATAATTTGTAACTATATAATTGTTATCAATAAACTTAGAGTTTTACATCACTTTTAATTTCCTTTGCCTTAGAAAGGGTTAAGTGGACTAAATTTGAAATAGTAAAATATTTTCATAAGTTCACAATTCAATTACACTTGCTTGTAAAAGTATTTCAAAAAGATGTACTTACTACACACAAATAAAGTGATTTTAATTACCAATACTTTCGCATAACAGAATATCAAACGTTTGTTCCGATTTCGCTTATAAGTGTTTTTACTTAACAGAGCACCAAAAATTTTGCTACGATTTTGCCTAAAACGCTTCAGTGTTCACACTGCAGGATCTAAGTGTCCACCATCTGATATATACTGGACTAATCTCACACACACTCCTAGTAAAAAAATTTACAATGCATGCATTCATGCATATGGTGCAATATTATCATAAAGAGTAATGGCGCCTCTCGGGCACCGTTCGGGTGCAAAGGGTTTATTTATATATATATATATATATTTCTATTAAGCAACTGTTATCAATTTAAATTAATCACCGTTTTAATAATAATAATAATTTTTAAATGATTGCAATAATAACAGAAATGTGAATAATAAAATACACCCTTGCTGTAAAGTAATTATTATGCTGATGAAATAATTTTTATCAACAATTACTTTGCGGCAATGGCTTATTTTATTATTTACTTATCTGATATTTTAGTTTATGTTGCTACCAAGGAATCACCGTTTTATAGATTCTAATAACCATACCCATTTCCAGATCAATATTAATTTTCAAATTGTATAAATTCTTAATTAATTTTTCTACTTAAATCATTTTTGATGGTTTATGTTCATTTTCAATTTTCCTTGCTCTTATTTTATTTCTTTCAAATTTATAACCCCAACAAATATTATAATATTCACTTTCCTGTTAATTGACTTTATTGGCATGTGATAATTAAATTAAAAACCTTATTTAAAACTTAAAACTCCCCGATTTTGGGGTAGAATTCTCACTGGCTTAGTTTGTTCAGTTTCTGGGCAGATGGGGTTAAATAATCGTTTTTGCATAAGGACCTATAAATCCTAGCTACAACACTGCTAGCTATTCACTCATATAATCAATTATCTGCTTGCAACGAGGTTAATGAAATCAGAATCGGCCAACCCAATAATTATTAAATATATTTTTAAATTCTTTAGAATTGTTAGGAATGGTCTTTAACTCTGATAATATTAATAATAATAATATAAAATAATATAAGTCAATATTTATGAAAAATAGTTTTGTTGGGTTTTTATATAGAAAGTCGGTGCTTAGGTTCGACTCCTTGGTGTCCTTCTTTAATCGATTTAATTAACCCAACACAATAAGATTTATTTCCAATTTATATATCACAACTTTTTTCACAACTTTCACAAAAATCGATTCAATTCACAATACTCTACACAATTAATCTGCACGATTTCACAAAATTCAATGCGTATGGATACGTCTTCCAAAGGGAGATGTCCCTGTCTAGATGCAATTTGTTTGACTTGTTGATTTATTACCTCCTTTATTCCGCTCTCTGAAATATTCTCTTCAACCAACTGGCAATTTTGTTGATCTGCCTTTTCTTTTTATACTCATCTCGCAACTCAAGTCACCCGAAAACTAAATTGGTTTTGGCATTTTTGACATCTCTGTCCAAAACCAAATGAGTTATTTCTTGGCTCCCGGGGTTTCCATTTGTCTACAATAATTATTTTGGTGGCGGGTTTCTCTTTTATCCCGGGTTTTCTTACGTCAACAATTTTCGTTTTCCATAATTAGAAAATTTGTTGACGTTCCGGGTTTCTCACACTATTCATGTTTTCTGTTGGCTCGGACTTCCCATTAGCTCGGGTTTCCCATTAGCCAATTAATTTTTAATTAATTTCTATTTTTATTAAATATTTTCTTCTGGGGATCCCCAATAGATTTAATTTGATTATATTTGGATTCGTCTCGTCATTAGGCACCCGCCCATACCCGTTTCCCCCGATAAATATTTATTTCAAAATTTTAATAGATTTTGTCTTTTTAATTATTATTTCGAATATCAATGTTTTTATTGATTTTCCATTTTTACTTTTGTGCATTTTGCTAACCCCAACAGTTTTATTTTATTATAAATAGAATTATGTTGCAATTGTATATTCACTTTAACATATAAATAATTCAATTAGCTTATTTTATATAGTCAGATTTTTGTACTGAGATCTGTTAGAAAATATCATTGATCTCAACCGAATAAATAAGAATAGTTTGAGTTAGGTTCACTTTCATAAATGCACGCAAATTTGATAAAAATGAGTCTAAGAGGAGAAAACAATCTCTCAACGCTAACATAGTCGGTGACAAAATAGTACATAATAGAATTACTTTTTGTATTGCTAGATAAAGCGCACGGCCAAATTTTTGTACTTAATTGAGTACAAGTGAGTCTAGCTGAAATTAATGAGATGAGTCCACGAGAACAAAGACAATGAGTTATATTTCCTCAGTGTGAGAATATAGCTAAGAGCGTTATCTATAATTTCGGTGTCATTAACAATGCATTGAAATACGGTAAACTTTTTTTAAATTGATTCTTATTTGCTTATATTCGAACGCATTTTTGTTTGATATTTTTCGACTCTTCGTTTCTTCAACTTGAATATTTCGATATTTACCGTGGTCAGAATTTCAATGTCGCCTTCAATGACCTGCGATTAGAATTTAAATTCTCTACAAGAAAATTATTTCAAATTTTAATTTAATACGTTGGTCATGCGTCAAAACACACGACAAAATTTTATATGTGTTTTTAATCATGAACAATTTATCCGTTTCTTTCTAGATACCATTTAAATAGTCTTCTTGGTAAAAATTTTCTTAATTCTTACTTGGCATCGTGCCAATTTCTTTGTTAAAAGAATTTTGAAATTCTTTTGACGATGGGGTTCATATTGCCATTGCCCTACGGAAGTCTGGCTTCAAATCTCACTATTTAAATTGGTTTAGTTTGTTCTCTACGAGTTAAGAAGTATTGCCTATCCGGTGAAACAATAATTGGTAATTTGTTCCTTCTAATGCTCTTGTAACTCAATAATTACTATTCAAATAAAATCTATTAAAATACTAATTTTATGGTGATTTCAATTTATCATCATGTGTTAGTTGCAGTTTAATGTATTTGCATGTTTGCATAATATTGTTTATATATATATATATATATATATATATATATATACTAATTACCTTTATAACTGCCTTCAAATCTTCACGATCTTCCATTACATATGTCAAAAAATGAAGTTTGACTCGATCATCAATTTCGGAAGCGTTACTCATGTGTATATGGATGTGACTAAGAGGTTCAAAAATGACCCAATCTGATTTAATATATGAAGTCAAATATTTCATTTCGGCAGTATAAGATGGTGAATTGGAATTTATAATTTGGGACTTGGATATATCTTCTGGCTCAACAGTTATTGCCAAATCTAGAAACATCAAGTTTCACATAAAATACTTAAACTATTTCTTTACTGAGATTGTCTAAGGTATAATCCTGTTTCTTTTGGATAACTAATGTTTCCAAATTGCTGTTGGATGAAATATTAAAAAGGCTTGCATTACTGTAAAAAATAACACTTTTAAATCAAATGGAAATAATATAATCTAATGAGCATGGAAATAATTAGATAAACCGTTTGTTTTGAAAGTCGGTGTTGCAAGTCCATTTATCTTATACACATTAATGGATAATAAATTTACATTATCTAAAACTTCAAAACAAACAAAAGTTATAAATAATTTTAAATTTATTGAAACATAAATCTTTAAATATCTCATTCCAAGTGAAATTTGACTTGCACACTTTCAAAATATATGGCTAGAATAACCATTATTTGATTTAGAAAAATATTGAAATAATTTCAAATACTATTGTGCATATAATAACCGATATAATTTTAGTAAAATGTAAACATTTGATCTTTTGATATCATCTTATTTAATATTTTATTTAATTTCAATTTGACAAAAGATCAAAAATTTATTTCTACGCAACACAAACTTTGATCTTTTGACAAATTGAAAAAAATGAAATATATTAAAATAATTAAAATAAAATTATAAGTCATTGTTAAAAGTAAAATTTCCTTTTTTATGTTTGAGAATGTCTCGATGCCAATATGAAGGGTGTATGCAAATCAAACGATGCGTGTAAGGATGATAAGCCTAAATTTGTGTTGGTATTTTCGTTCTAGGAAGGTTTTATGGATTGTATGAGGAAGATAAGTAATCAGTTGGGAAATTTGAATTAAAAAATTGTCTCCAATTCGTGTAAAGTGCGCAATAGTTTTATTAATGAATTTCAAACTCTGTTTGGATTGTATTTAGATCGCGTTAATTGATTCGTATGCAATGGGTTTGATGTTGTAAATATTGGAGAGAGACTTTCCATCGTCACTGTACTCGAGTTCTTGAAAATTGCCAACTGAAAGTATATCTTAATATAAGGGAACACAATAGGAGTCATATAAGTAAAATAAACATATCTAATTTTAAAATGCCATTTAAAATTGTGATAATTACTGGGAAAGTGTGATATATGAAGCTTTGTTAATAAGATATCCATCAACAATCGGTAGTTCTAAGGAAATCAGTGAAGCACTGCCAAATAAACGTGCTCATTTACAACCAAATGAGCGAAATACTAATTTAGGAATAATGTCTTTTGTACATAGACAGTCATTGGAAGAAATAATTGCAAGATGTGCTGCAAAAGATGGAATTTTATTTAATGTTATTGTAAAATGTGAAGCTATTCAAGGTTTTGCGGTCATTGTTAATGCTACTGCACAATGGTGTGTACCAAAAATCCAACGAATTATTTCGCTAAGCATCGAAAGCTATAATCAAGAAATTGGCTGCTTCATTAATCGCACGTTTGTTTCTAAGTAAGACAACAGCTGCTATACACAACAATACAGATATATTAGATGGACCAAAAACTTACAATCCGACAAACATTCAAGTTCATGTAGTGAATATTTAGTATTAAAAAATGCATTGCTATGTTCACAAATCAAATTCCTGAGAATAGTGTTACTCTTACATTTGAGAAAGAGTCAAAGCTATTAGAAGCAAAAAATGGGTCTAGAACAGACACATTAGAAAAGTAATATCAAGCTTTACTAACCATCTACAGCATCGGAACGTGTATTTTCCATTTCTGGGATATTTTGCAAAAAACTTAGAAAAAGAATGAGTTCTCTAACATTAAATACTATTTCCTAAATAAATATTAACTATTATAATTTATTTACATATTTGTACTTCAATTTGTTATTTACAGCCTTTTTATATAGTTTTTACGAATTCATATGGATTTTTAAAATTACCCGGATAACCCGGATAGTTTTTGTAATTCGGGTAATCTGGAAACACTAATTGTGATGTATAGTAAAAATGTGAAATGTAAGAAAGATTATTGTGACGAAGACGAAAAGTTATTATGAAGACTAATGAAAAAGCAGGAAAAAGGAAGTAAATACGTAAAAAAAGTGAAAGATATTGAAAATTAAAACTACATTGTTTTCTAATGAAATGCGTGAATATTTTATGACACCAATTGGTTTATTAAAATGACTTTGATATACTTATCACTCATTATTTATCATTCTTTAATTGATGAACCGTTTTCCCTTTACTGGCTCGCGTGGATAACATTTATCTAAAAAACATATGGGATTCAATTCCAAAACACTTTTCCTAGCAACTCCAATCGACTCTCAGTTGTATTATGAGGTCCACTATCATGGAAATTTCCAAGACTACAAATCCGATCATTGAAATCAAATAATATGGCAAATAATCGATAGAAAACAAATGAAGAAACTTGCCTTCCAAAATGGCTTGATCTCCTACCAATTGGTGTATGATAGCTGGTACCAGTATTACTGGTTGCAGATTCATCATCTGAAGCCTTTGAAAGGTGCTCGGAGGAAATCGCTTTAATTACAATATCACTTGTCAAGTTTTTCTGAATCCTTTTCTTATTATTTGGAGAGACATTGAAAGTGTTCTGATCATTTATATTAGCAAACAGATTTCTCGGATTAACGATATTTTCAGCATTCTCACTAATAGGAACACGTGGAGCAACATTGACAAACATGAATTCTGATTTTCGGCATACAGAGCAAGTGAAAGGACGAGATACATCGGAATTGAATTGATAACATGAAAGGCAATTCTTGCATTTCATGGAGATAAGAGTATTTACACTGTTGATATTTTCATCGTATGATATCGTGAAATCTCTTAAATAGAACTCCAATTGTTCCATGAATATCTAATAGTGGCAAATATTTGAGGGAAATAATTTACATAAACTTACATGTGGTTCAGATGAATCAGAAAATTCTAACAATCGAATGGTTACCTTCATAATATAATTTTCTTCTTTGATAATGTCTTTAAAAAATATTAATTTGAGAACTTTATCTGAAATTTCTTCATATTTTGCATATAGCAAATTACATAAATCCAGTTTATCCACTGTCGCACATTTTACATCCACGGCCATAAATATGTGCTCAAACACCTGCAAGCTTACTTGGAAAAATGATTCCCGAGACTTCTCAGAAATACAAGTCAGAATGGATGTGTTCTTGCCATGATAGCCTGAATCATGATAATGATGACACTGATAATAATAATAATAATAATAATAATAATAATAATAATAATAATAATAATAATAATAATAATAATAATATAAATGAATAACAAAATAAGCCCTTGCTGAGAAGTAATCATTATATTGTTGAAAAAAGTTTCGATTATTAAATAATCCTCTTCAGTTTCTTTTGGAACTACTATATACAATGAGAAAAGTGCCAAAATACTTTCTGATTTCCAGTAAAATTTACTTTTTTGCTTTTTGATTGATTGAAATTTAACTTTAAATTTCAAACCTTTTAAACCTAAAATTTAAACATTTAAATATTTTTATAAAATATAAAATTAAAAAAAATTTTTTTTTCCTTTTTTTTGTTTCCGTTGAATTTAACATTTATTAATTTAATCTTTATAAACTTTAATTTATTTTTAAAACTTTTAAAATATTTTTCAATAACTTATGTTTTATAATTCTTTCTCATCTCTTTTTTCTTCAAATTTCTTAATATAAAAATAAAACTAAAACTAAAGAAAGTTTTTATATAAAATTCAGAGAAAATTAATAAATAGTTCCTGAGTTTTTAAAGTCTTATGAAAGATGTATATGAAAAAGCTTTCCTATTAAAAAAACGTTAAAAAGCCTTCAAACAACCCTCCACAAACAACTTCAAGACTTAAATACAATTTTACTCTTATTTTCATTCCTGAAATCTTTTTTTTTGTTAAAAAAATAGTATAAATTTTTAAGTTAAGAAATATTTTTTAACAAAAAAAAGAAAGCTTTCAGGAATGAAAATCAGAGTAAATTTTAGGTTTAAATTTAAAGTTAAATTTCAACCAATCAAAAGGCAAAAATAGTCAATTTTAATGGAAATCAGAAAGTATTTTGAAAGAATTTTTCTCATTGTATATAGTAGTTTCAAAAAAAACTGAAGAAGATTATTTAATAATCGAAACTTTTTTCAACAATATAATTATTACTTCATAGCAAGGGCCTTTTTGTTATTCCTTTATCTAATATGTTAATTTATGCTGCTAATAATAATTCCCCTTACAAGGTTTATCAACACTTGGTTGCAAAGTCGGCAACTCATCCGCTCCATCAGTATCATTTGATGGGAAAAAGTTCTCAGTGCGCTCAACTTTGTTTACTTTTTCTAACATAGGTGGTTCTATATCTGTTGGAATAATATCTATGTCTTCGGGCTTCCCAATAGCTGGTGAATTTTTGTAACTGTTGAGTTGTTTCACAGTTTTAACTTCAGGAATGATTATGTCAACTTGACTGTGAAAGGTACTACTAACATTTCTATTTGGCATGTCAATAACAATGATTTTTGATTTCTGTAACAAAGTTCGTTCTTTATTACTGATTATACGACCATCAAGTTCAAACTAACAAATTAAAAGTAAAATAAAGATTTTAGCAAATATAAATAAAATTTAATACATCACTCATCACATGTGAGGAGACAGTTTTGAGTAGTTCAAACCTGTAATTGGAAGAACTGCAGATAGGATTTCCTCTTAGAATTAACTAAAAATAAAGTGAAGTTATGCCACTGAGAATTCATTTTGAAATATATGATGATTATGATAAAATATACAAAATACAAAAAAAATTCAAATTTCAATATTATAGAAGAATTAATAAAATAATTAGCGAGAAGCCATACTAAGAAAAAGATGACCACCTTGTTCGCCATACAGTATCAATCAAAAAAATATGAATAGATAAAATAAAATTTTAAATGCTCAACCCTAAGTATTTAATAATTTCTAGGAAATATATATTTTGTATACTGAATAGGGTGTAAAAGTTAGCATTCCCCGTTGGTGTGCAGGAAGTTTAAGTAAAGTGGAATTTTCCTTACGACTTAACTAAGTATGACTTATGGTCATAGGTAGTTTTAAATAATAGACCAATATCCTAATAACAGAATAGCTTGGTGTTGGATTCCATTTTTAGGTCCCATTAGCTGATTGCCAGATCGAACACATTTTATTTGAGGAATTCATCGACAAATACAAAAAATTTGTAAAAAATGAAGCATATTCGGAACTTTTATTTTCATGAAGCTGAAATGTTAACAATGACTAGCATTAAATCAAATGAAAAGCTTGATTATCAAATGTTTCGAACTTAAGATCGAAATCGTCATTCAAAGCTATCTGCAATCCTGAGTTAAATATTTTTTAGTTGTCGGTGAATGTGGAAAAAGTTGAACCATCTAAAATTGGGAGGAGAAAAAGTGAATATTATTTTTTTCAATTATGAAGAAATAAAACTATTCATAAATTTCAATCTAGTAAATTTAATCTTGCTTTATTAAAATTAAATGTGACATTTGTGAGTTACAATTCCTTCTCTAAGTAGGTAATAATTCTTGTCAAATTTCTTGCTCGACACCAGATTACACTTGTATAATAATAATAATAATAATAATAATAATAATAATAATAATAATAATAATAATAATAATAATAATAATAATAATAATAATAATAATAATAATAATAATAATAAAGAATTGATATTAGAAATTATTAAAGATAAATTAATAAAGTTATAATAAATGAAATCCAACTCACATTTTTTAAGAAATTGAGCTCGTTCAGATCTGACATATATTTATATGTTGAAATCACATTATAGGATGCATTGAGCGTCGACAACAATTGGAAGTGAACTATATCTAAAATACACGATTTGTTTATATCCATTGGAAAAAAGTCTGAATGTATGGGCGGAAACAAGTTTCAAGAGTTTCCTATAGTTACCAGACACCAAAAATTGTAAAAAAAATTTATAAAAATAACTATCGGTACTTGATAAACAAAATTGTGAGAGATTAAATTTCGAACGCAAAGATCCGCCCCCAATACAGAAACAGCCGACCCACGATAAAATGCTGGATAATAAATGCGTTAATTAAATCAACCTTAAGGGTCTGTTTGACAAAACTTATTTCTAATGTATTTTGCATAAGAATATACTCTTAATTGTGTTCCTTGTCAGTTGCAATGACATGGCAGTTATTAAAAGCCGAAGTCCTATTAAAAACTATATAATAAATATTTTTCATATGGAAAATTATATCTTGATAAACTTTCAGTATTCAAACAAATATAGGAGATTTTAATTTTGATATCAACAAACGAGCATTAAATACATTTACGAAAATTCTCGTTTGATTGCCTCAAATTTAATTGTTTTTTCCAAATTTATTTTTTTAATTTCTTACAAAATTTTAAATTGTAATTTTTAATAATCAAATTTCTAGTACCATCGACATAGCCTGCCAAATATGCCTAGGGCGTCCTTCTGTCCATCTATCCTATACCTGACTAAAGTATTCCGTGTCCAGACTAAGTTTTTCAAATTGATTAGATGTCTCGAATTATTGGCATGTAAGGGTTTTAGTTGATAGGTATAGTTTGCCATTTCTCTCTGATTTTTCAGAAATTAATTAATGGCAAATAATCAAAATTTCCTTCGGGATAAAATTAAAAGGAAATTGATGCGTTAACGAATATCATATTGAAAAGTGGAATAAAAAAGATTTATTAACCACCCTACAAAAATTGTTCAAAAAATTTACAGTTTACACTCAAATACAAACAAAAATTTCTTTATTTTCTTAACAACGAATTCGACTATTTTCACTAGAATTTTCTGGCCTTTTTCCTTTTTAATTTTTTTTAAGGAAAGAACTGTTACCATATTTTTATCACATCTGTTTTTTATATATTTTATATGTATTATTGAGCAGATCTAATTAAAATATGGTTTTAAAATTGGTTTTCATTAATTAATGATGTAGCGAGTGAAAATTAGATTGATTTATTATTGAGTGAATTTCGGCACCGAGTGCAAATCAATTATGTATATTTTTTATTGATGTTAATTAGTAAATTCACAAAATTAATTACTGGCTAATCCTTCCAGATAATTGTAACCGATTATGAGCACCTTCAGGCAATGATTGGCAATTTTAGGCAAGGTCTTGATGAAATTGTAGGAAGCGTTTAGGCACACGAGAGTTGGGATTTTCTGCAACCGAATACAACAGTTGATAAAGTATTAATTTATTAACAAATAAATAATTTTAATAAAATAAAAAAAGTTTGATAAATATTTGAATTAATAATTTGGAGATGATAATATGAATGAATTTTTAATAAAATAATTTTAATAAAATAAAAAAAGTTTGATAAATATTTAAATTAATAATTTGGAGGTGATAATATGAATGAATGGATAGGCAAATTGTAGATGATAAAATTGCGAATAAGAAAACCATTAAATTACGAAACTTTCGTTATAATAAAAGAACGACGAATGAAAAATAAAGAGAGGGAAACACACGCATACGTATATATATAATTTAAAGTAGTATATAATATATATGTTATATAATAAAAAAGAAATTCTACTTATATTAAATGTATATTAAAAAATGATTATTTAAATAGTAAATTTGATTAGAAACTAAGAATCTAACTATATAGTCAAAAACTTAGGTTGTAATGTGTTCAGATCACGTTTATCAATTTACATGTAACGGGTGTAATTATACATATATTGATGAGACTTCATGCCATTGATAAATTTTGGTTAAATTAAAATGTTGTTTTGAAAATTTTAATTTTAGATATTAAAAACTTTTATAATATAACATTTATTTAAAATGATTAAAATCTTACAAAATTTGTTAGAATATATAAATTAAAATCCATATTATTGTTTTTTGATTTGCTTTTTACCTGATGATGGCAGCGAATTTGTCAAAATATATCGTTAAACATGTGTTTGAATGGCGCTTTCTTGTAATTAAATAATTACCATGTTTATTTAATTATTTATATATAATATATTCAGTACATTATTAGGGTGTACTATTTTTTCTAATAAATAGTTTCTACTACATTCAATTTTTTGTGTTTATGAACAGTGTGTTATTTTTGTTACCGTTTTATATCAGTGGTCTTCAATCTTTCTACATTGGAGAACCCTACAGTTAAAAGCAAAACGTAACAATAATTATGGTATCTATGTTTAATATTAAGCTGTTTTTCAGAAAACAGTAAACTTTCACTCAAAGATACAAAGTACTTTAGAAATTTAACATAATTATAAAACCATTTTGATTCATGTTTTTATTGTTTATATTGTAAAAATGTATTCCTTTATCGACATCCTTAACGCAGAGGTTTAAAGGAGTTCATGCCATCTTTATAACACGTAACACACATGACAATAAAAATATACTATTTTAAGTTTCACATATGTTTTTAAGTGTTACACAGGTTGAATTTCACTGCTTTTGAAGATATTTTTTGACGATCTATAAAATTAACTTTGAAAAACTTTTGAATAAGACAATGAAAGATTTATTTTTAGAAAAAGTCATCACTGACATCAGTTACTGTCTCCAAACGTCCTGCCTGATTATTTATTACATTAAAAATGAATTTTTTACACGCTATATTACAAAGTCGAAGGTTTTTACAATACCATTCAGAATCAGTTGTTTTGTCAATGCCTTTAATACACAATAAGATATTGAATAACACATTTTTGGATGTGTCAAGTATTCAAACTTTTACATGTGAAGCGCCTGGGTTTCAAGTTACATAACCTATTAGACCAGGGCTTCTTAAACCATGGGTCGCGACCCCATTTGGGATCGCGTAGCAAAATTCTGGGGTCGCGAGAGATAAAAATACAATTTAACAGAAAATGTTTTTTAACTTGTAAAATTATTGTTATAAAGATAAAATAACAATTATCGTAGATAAATATATCATAAAATCTTCTAGTTCGGAAAGATTGTTTGTACCTGCATTTCTATTAAGAGTATGGTAATAACTTGAATAACATTTACTATGAATTAGAAGATGTTATAGGAATTTTAAAAAAATATAAATTTATTTTTCTTTTATATTTGTATGGGGTCGTCAAGAAACTCGCAATCTTAAATGGGGTCGTGAATTACAAAAGTTTAAGAAGCTCTGTATTAGACGTATATAATCCCACTTTTGTATTAAATTAAAAATTTCAAAATCCTCAAAATTTATTAAATTTATAATTTAAATAAATAACTAGGAAAACCAATTCTGAAATTATTAATTAAATGAAATATTATGACTTGAAATAGATCCTGTGACATGATTCCTGCCTAGTAAACAATAATTAATCTAATACAAAATTTAACTAGTTTTTCTTCCTATCTCTTTTCCTCTAAAATTTGATTTTTCTTTCCAGGTTTCTTTTCACCTGATATGTTTCAAAAATTATAAAATTATAAACAAAATAAAATAAAATAATATTCAAATATGAATGAATTTAAACTTTTTCCTTTTCGAATCTGCTAAACTCTAGTTATTCGACACTAAGTCTATCACTAACTGCTTTAGAAAAACATTTGAATGATTTATCGATAGCGAAATTACTTGTAAAAATATAATTCAAATAAACAAATAAGTAAGCCATTTCTTTAGTGTACATTAAATAAATAGTTTATTTAACTGATTATAGTCATTTAACGTTATTTTTTATATAGAATATGTACGAATTTACCATTTCCGTTCCTAGATATTCACCAGTGTTACTTTATACCTTAAAATTTCTGGTCAAACCAGATTATGGGCAATAAAATACAATAAGTAAAATTGATAAAATCAAAGTAAAATAGCACGCGACAAAACCATGCCCGAAAGAAGTATAAACTTTAGTCATTTTCAAGTCAAAATGGTCCCACTACTCTAAGGAATGTCAACATAATTACATATATTAACAATTTAAAATATTTACTACCAAAACCGGTAAAATAAATTGGAATCGTAATTAAATCTAAGAATTACCTCAACAAAACTGATTGATTCCAAATCGTTGCGACTGACATCGAGAACTGTGAGTTGGGACAACAGGCTCTAGAAATAATTCATTTTAAGTACCAACGAAATCAAAAATTGAAATACGCAAGACTTAGGATAAAGATGAAAGTTTGTACTTAATTTATGTAAAATTTTACAGTGTGACGCCAAATGTAATAAAATAATATTTGAAAAATCCCGAAGATTCGATAATGCTTGTTGACAATGAGAAATGATAAAATGTATAGGACCCGCTGCAAATACGATTACAAATATTATTTGCCCCAGGAAAGATAACAAAGTTAATACAAATTATTCGAACATATTTCAATTACTGAGAGCTATTTATTGTTATTTATATTTACTAATGTTCAGTGCTGTTACTTTTAGAAGAGCAAAGTAAAAGTTTCGTGTCAATGAGGACCAAGTTCGTATTCGCAGGCGGCACTATTCGAGCATCAAATGAGACTAATTTCTGGTTTATAAGTCATGCCGTATTTTTATGGAGTTTTATAGACAAATAGTTACAAACTCGAATATATTTGAAATCAAATCAAAACATTTATCCAGTGGGAAATTATTACAAATATCATAATAATAACAATAATAATAATAATAATAATAATAATAATAAAAATAATAATATATTAGCTTCGATAAAAAATATTTTTGATATTATTCTGAACTATACTAAATACACTTTTATCTGAATTTACAGAATTTCATAATTTAAATACAATAATTAAAAATAACTAAATATTAATTGAAAATAAATTAAAGATGAAGTTACTTCCTGTAATAAACAATGGACAAAGGATTATATTGAAGAATCAAAAAGTAGTTTTCAAGAAACCTTCTAAGTTCCAGATAAAGCATTCATTGTGGAATAAGCCAGTTCGTTCTGGATAAAAATGCCCAAAACCACTGGACAAAATCAAAGAGACCAATGGAATAAAAGCAGCCAATAATCGAGTGATTTCATTAAGTCCTAGTAAGGCACTAGGAAATCATGAGCTAAAATAGTTATTTAATTACTGAGCTCAATAGTCTTATGCGACGAAAGGAATTAATAAATTGAATCAAAACACAAATTAATCAAAATGAAGTTCTATAATATCAAATTGTGTGACGCGTGTTACCTAAGCCAACATCAAAATTCAACAACCTGACATGTGATAAAATCATTGACCGGAAGTAGTAATGAAAAGGAATTGCAATAAATGTAATTAAATAGCGTGAAAAAAACAAATCATCGAAATTATGAATACATGAGTACAGGGGTTTTCAACGGTGTCAATATCCCTTCAAATGACGCTTTGATAAAATTGAGATAAATTAGGACATTAGGTAATTATATAAATAAATTTGGTGAGTTCATGTTACACGGGATATCCGGTTTGATTTGACTCCTCTAAAGTCAGGCATTTATAAAATAGCCAAAAATTATCGTACGCAAGGCTGTCATTAGTTGAAATGTGGAGTTTTGCACACCAACTAGCTACTTATGTATTTATTGTTATTTTAATTAATTTTTATATCATTTTAAAATTCAATATTTTTAAAGTATTTTTTCGTGTAAATTATTTGTTATAAAGTGATAGCTGTTAAATTTTTAAACAAAATCTTTTGTGCAATTTTTAAAATTTAAATAATCTTATTTCAGTGAAAATGATAAAACACTGCTCACAATTGTGCATAATTGGACAAATTTTTTCCAACGTGTTAAGCATGTCGGAGGGACACATACAGTAAAAGTCCGATTAGCCAGTATTCGATTAATCAAAAAACTTAATTAACTGGAATTTGAATATTTCTTTCTTTCTATTCGCATGAAATATATTTTGCTTTAACTTTTATTCTATTTTAGGTATTGTAAGAAGTATTTAAAAATATTCGTATGTTTGTGGTATGTTGAAATTATATATTTACATTGCTCAGAATATTATTTATATTTAGGAAAATTATCCACATACATTAGATTGGAAAATTATTTTTGTTTAAATAATATATAATTTGAAACGACTTTTGAATAAATTTAAATCTTCTAATTTGGCGACCACGCCGATGCTGCAATTAATTCGACCACCTGAAATATTTGAGGTTTGTGATAACGTGGAAAAATTTATAGAACATAAAAATTTTGAACTTACACAAACATAGGAGGATCACATTAAAGCGTTCTTATTGATGTAAGCAACTCGAAAATTTGATAAAACAGATGCCTAATATCACTAAAAATGAAAATTCAAAATGCTTTTATATATACACAAAATTTGGCAAGTGATTTCAACACTGCTTTATTCTATCGAAGAAGACTTGATTCGATAATGGAATTTTTAAAGAAAATCAAAAATTTAGCAAGAAATATAGTTGTTTTTTTAATTCAAAATGCCATTGAAGATAATAAAATGAAGATTTGAAATTAGAAGGCCTGAAAACCTTCGAAGAAATTAAAGATAGAATTATTAAATTCGATGAAATAAAAAATGAAAATATCGCTGCTATTTAGAATTTGCTGAAAAATGATGTTCAATTACTAAAGAAAATGTGCAATTAGAAATGTATTGGAAATAATCAAAGATTTAGGATTAAAATTGAGCAGAGAAAAATGTCATTTTCTTAAAAGAAAAACAAAATTTCTAAGTTATATTATAAATACAGAAGGTATAAGAATAGATAATAGTAAAATTGATGCCGTTAAAAGGGCAAAATGCTAAAAAGACTGAGGTTTTTATGACCCAAAAACTATATAGCAGCATCCAAATTAGTGTGGACAAATGAATGTGAAACTGTATTTCAAAGTATGGAAGAGCAACTGAAAAAAGCACCAATATTAGCTTTTCCAGATTTTAAAAAGGAATTTATACTGCATACAGAATTAGCGATGTACTGTCATAACTATATTCTAATGGAAATGAAGGAGTAATCGCTTATGGATCACATTTGAGGAGCGAATATGAGCTAGGATATTGCATCACTAGAAAAGAACTACTTGCAATATACTATTTTACGTTACATTTTAAACACTATTTTTATGGAAAGCGTTTTCAATTACAAACATATCATAAAGCAATCATATTTATGCTCAAAACCAAAAAGTCAATTAAACCACAATTCCAGAAGTGATTAATCCCATTAGTAGTCTAGATATAAGATTAAGGTACCAGAAAGGTGAGTTACATAATAATGCAGATGCTTTATCGCGAAACGAATGTGATGCATGTACAAAATGTTAGAGGATGCACGAAGAACCAAAGAAGGGCAGATTAAAAACACGAGTTTTAGCTTTAATGCTAAGAGATGATGGTGTGACAACAAAGATTATAAATTAATGGTATATGAGAAAAGGTAAAGAGGGAGTAGATAGTAAATTTAAAATTTATAATTGTTATAAAGAGCAGGGGTGGATAAACTGATTGCTGGTACGATTGACTTTAATTTTTCTTATTTATGCGCGATCGACTTCCAAAAGTGGTTTAAATTAAAAACAAATAAAAATCTAATTAAAGTCTTTATTAATAATAATATGTTAAATAGATACATTGTGCTTACTATTTTGTAGAATATGGACACACTTTATTGATAAAAATTTTGTATTAATTTTTTGATGTAGATGTGTGACAATCAATTTTATTAATGTGTCTTGTAAAATTAGGTTTGTAATCACAAATGCACAATTGAATAGATGCCATTAAGCGGTCATCAGCCAGATAACTCCTAAATTGCGTTTTGATGTTTTTCATTTGAGTAAACGGTAAATAAGTTGAACCAAAATTGCAAATATTCTTATTGCCACCGATCTCAATAATGGATATTTTTCTTCTGGTAACAAATTCCAAAAATTATTTTCATTTGTGATTTTAGAATTATATCTGATTATGTTAAAATTTCTAACTCTAGATTCGATGAATTCAATTTAAAGGTAAGAGCTATATTTGATGAAATATTTGTCATCGATTTATCCAAAAGGAAATGAAATAAATTCCAAAATTGGTTGAAAAATTTTGAGATTTGCAAAATGTTTCTCAAATTCTTGAATAAAA
The DNA here is from genome assembly GCA_022537955.1 of Schmidtea mediterranea. Classification (NCBI taxonomy): domain Eukaryota; kingdom Metazoa; phylum Platyhelminthes; order Tricladida; family Dugesiidae; genus Schmidtea; species Schmidtea mediterranea. The sequence goes on along the minus strand of CM039680.1, from coordinate 51,457,351 downwards.
TTTTCCAGTTCACAACAAAATATTTCAAAATTACATTCTCCAACAATGTTTTTCGAAATACGGAAAAAGTTTACAATTTTGCCTTTTTAATTGTGAAGCAAAAAGTTTTAGTTTTGCTCTAATACGATTTATTGAACTGACCAATTAAATAATATTTTTTCCTTTTTACATGTAATTGTAAATAAAGCAAGCTGTAATGACCCATAAAATCCGCAAAAAAAGATAATTTTTTTACACATACTGGATCTTCCAATTGTTCATGCTTTACTCCAATTTTCTAAAAGGCTTCCTCGGTCGAATCCCAAGACATGACAAAAAAGCAAATCTTCATATTCGAGTCATATATCCGAAAAGAAAGTATTTTTGTTCTGATTAGTGGCACGATCTAAATACACCTTAGCACTGAGAACGTTCCCGAAAGACGTAAAATTTGAGATAATGCTAAATCTGCTAAAATCTTCCTTGTAAGTTTGAAATTGATATTCGGATTTGCATGTAATCTTTTGAAACTGAAAGATCGTCTTGACTGACGTAGAAATCGAATAAGCAGGTAATACAGATTACTTGAACATCATGATATTTAATCGGACGATTCAATATTTCCAAAATCATGTCTTTTATATATATTTATATATATATATATGAATAAGTCCGTTGAGCATTTCACCACAAGGTGTACTCAGGGAATTAGTCACGTCAGTTGTACTATAGATACATGTTTAATTTGAAATTAATGTTTCATTGTTTGCTAAAATTTTAGTACATATTTTAAATTAAAAAATTTGAAATTAACCTAGCAAATTATTTTAAATTCCTGCGATCGACCGTTTGCCCACCCCTGTTATAGAGCATACACATCAAACTCTTTATCAAGCAGGTGTGAAAAAAGTCCATGATTATGTTTCACAGATATTTGATTCTGAAAAAATAGAAAAGGTAGTTCAAGGTTGCGAGGAACAATAAAAATACAAATTTTCTTAAAAAATTGGGCAGAGATATTACCAGAAGTGTGATTTATGCTTAATTCAACAATTCAAAGTGCATTATGATTTAGACCAGCAGAAGTAGTGTATAGGAAAAAATATATGGCAGTCAAACGACAATCAAGATTCAAATTCGGATGAATTTATTGAAAAGAAAAATATAGAAAGAAAAAGAATTGATACAAATTGAAAAAAAATGAAATAAAAATGTTCTACAATAATGAGGCTCGAACTAATCGCGAATTCGAAGTCAGTTATAATGTATGGATTAAAGAGGATGCAACAACAAAGAATGATAATAGACATGGTAGGCCTGGGTAAATAATTGAGAAAAGTCAAGATCGGGAACTACGTGATAAAAATGCAAACGGGAAAAATAAAAACAAGAAATGTAAAAATGGCTAGAAGAATTTAAAAACTTAGAATAGATATTTTCTATTTTAGGTATTGTAAGATGTATTTAAAAATGTTATTATAAATTCATATTTTTGTGGTATGCTCAAAATATTATTTATATTTAGAAAAATTCTTCACATATATTAGATTGGAAAATAGTTTTTGTTTAAATAATATATAATTAGAATCAACTTATGAATTAAGTTATATCTTCTTCTAATAGATATTATTCTATTAGAATTGAATGCGTAAATTAATTACATAATTTCAAGTTTGTACAATAATTATAATATTAAGTACATTAGAATTACTTAGAAAAGTTTTTTGAATAATTAAAATGAATCAAAATATCATAATTTGAATTTAGTGAAATAAATCTTGCTATCTTCAATAATCATTAAAATGGTGCCAGAAGAAAAAACGTTCCAAATCGAAGAATTAATTTTATCAATATCAATGCCAGATACATGTCGATTCTTCTCCAAACTGCTGGTTTTCGGTGTTTGAAGCTACTTTCAGTTCCAAGTCAACACATGGACAAATATTCAACAGATTATTATCATGCTTTTAGAAGTTTACAAATGTCATTGAAGAATAAATTACGCTACAGAATTCTTATGGGAAACTAAAACAAGCAGTCATTTCAAAATATACAGTAAATTTGGTAACAATAATTAATTGCCAATTTCAATTTGGAACTCAAACTTCTATTCAGTTTCTTAAACAGATAATTCGTGATTGAGAATTAAGAAACATGTCACAGGAATTATTAAGAAGATATTCATGGATAGAATGCCCAAATCTATACAGTTGATTTTAGCTACATCAACAACAGATGTAGAACAGCTCGAAACTTTAGCAATCCGAATTTATGCCGTCTCTGTTGAATTAACAGAAACGATAGACAATCATGCATAGCTAGAAATTCACATCCTAACAGCCGAAGTCCAAGATTTGCAAATAATAGCTGCTGTATGACAACAACCCCCAAACAAGAACAACAGGTAACATAATCAGAATGGCAGTCACATGAAACAATGCTAATTTTACTTTCGCTCATAAATGCATTACTGGTTGCCAATTCAATAATTCGCTGGGTCATCATACTGGATATTCGATGATGCCTAAACGACTCCTTTCGGTTTAGTTGAATATCTTCCTTTTGGATTGCGTTACAAAACTTTCAAAGGCTTATTGACCAGGTGCTGGTGGATATTCTCTATGCGGCAGTGTACATCAATGACATCGTCATAGGATCCGACTCAGGCGATAATCATATTAAACATTTGTCATAGCTTTTTCGTCGACTTGAAAATCGTAATCTATGCATAAATCAGGCCAAATGCCTATTTTGCAAGAACTTGGTATTCTTCTTCGGTCATGTTGTAAGTGGATCTGGGTTAAAACAGTACCAGAGAAGGTCAATGCTGTCAATGAATTTCCCAAACCTCAAAACGCTAACACAATTACACAGCTTTGGATCATCAATTTAATAAGAACTGCTAAGAAATTTTGGCGCATCTTACTGCAATCATGCACAGTCCAAAACTTGATATTGTAAATTAGAAGAGAAGTGGGCTTAATTAAATCCAAAGAGGCATTAAAGGGCGTGGTAGTGCTAGCGTTTCCAGTACGACATGCAGAATTAAAATAATGGACACCTCTGACGTTGACATAGAATCATCTTTACATCAAGTCATCGACGGTGTTTATTTTCACTCAATGCAACGGAAATATTCGACATTCGCCAGAGATCTCTTGGGAATCACTGAGTCAATAAAACATTTTCGGTAGGTTAGAAGGCCGATAGTTTGTAATTTAAACTTACCACAAACCATTGACATAGTCGCTAACGATGACCAAGCTGCCCTTAGACAACATCGACAACTTAGCTATATAGGCGAGTTCGATTGCTGAATCAAGTTTTTTTCAAGGTCGCGACAATATTGTAGATGATTGTTTCTCACGGAGTATTTTAGCAGTGATATCAAACAAAGGTTTGATAACCACGGAAAAATTAAAGAACAATTTACGCTCAAATATGGAAAGAACTCTCAACAAGATTTCAACAAATATGGATTAATATGAGGTCTATAAAGATTTAATCAAATTACTAATTTTATTTCTAGTCTCGACGAACTGAAATGAAGTATAATTCATTTTACATGTACTTATACGTTTATATAACTTTACTTACGTTAAAATAAATATCAGAATTGTGCAGATTTTAGTTTTTATCGATTTACACGGCGTAAATGTATTTTCTAGAAAATAGTTTATTTAAAAATTTGAATTATTTGAAGTGCATGACACGGTTCATTTCAGTTCATATCTACACATTATTTCTTTTATAAAACTCAAGTATGTCGTGTTAAAACAATTTATTTATTTATTCTCACTTACTTTGTTTTCTATTCTAATTATCAAAAGTCAAAAAGAATTCAATCAGTCTGAAATTCACATATTATTATGGATGTGGCTATTTATACATACTGTATGTATACGCAATTGACTATTTATACATACTGTATGTATACGCAATTGGCTATTTATACATACTGTATGTATACGCAATTGGCTATTTATACATACTGTATGTATACGCAATTGGCTATTTATACATAATGTGTGTATACGCAATTGTCTAATTCTTTATCTATTTTATTGTTTTTCTATATATGTATATTATTACAATAAATATTAAAAAATAAAACGATATTTTTCTATAATTATTTATACATACTGTATGTATACGCAATTGGCTATTTATACATACTGTATGTATTTCTATATATGTATATTATTACAATAAATATTAAAAAATAAAACGATATTTTTCTATAATTAAGTAGTTTTTATAAAAATATTAATATCAATAAGCTTTTTGGTTAGTTAGTACGTTATACGTAACTAAAAAGTATGTATAAATAGCCAATTGTGTATACATATAATATGTATAAATAGCCAATTGCGTATACATACAGTATGTATAAATAGCCAATTGCGTATACATACAGTATGTATAAATAGCCACTTTCTATTATTATTTAATAAAATTTTTCATTTTTGAATTTTTAAATATTGTCGAAAAATAGGTAGATTATATAAAACCTCCATTTATCACAAGCCAAATTCAAGCCAGACTACATAATATAAACAATATAAATTTTTCAAATGTTTACCAAACAAATATTTAGACTATGTCAGATTGACTCTAGGGTGTATAGTACCGAGATCAGGGATTTAAGCAATTTTTACGGGATTTTAATACCGGCATTTAACAGGTGGGATCCAGTGATTACTTCATTTTACGCAATGTTTTTTAAAAAATACATTATTTTGTTATTCTTGCTTAATTATAAATAAAGATCATTGATAATGCAAATCTTTACAATTATAAATTTGAAAGATACATATTAGAATGTCATATCTTGTGTTACCCATTTCTTAAACAAACAACAAAAACCATTTGAAAATTCACAATTTATTTGAATGTGCATTCAGTTTGTATGTCTCGCAACGCTATCGAATACTACTGTATAACATTTGTTATTTCATAATTGCGCTGTTATGGTCTTTTACATTTTTTATTGAGTGCACCCCACTCATTTTAGTTCAGTGCCACTAGCAGTAGCTTATAAACAGTCGAAATTCAGAATCATTTTACCTCAAAAGCTGGATGCTACAATCAACAAAGTGTTTAAAGTTAAAAACGAAACAGCTAATAATAGAGATCCAGTGCTTGACGATAAGTCAAGTAGACCGGCTACGCGTTGCCCTGGAAAAGAAAAGTACCGAAAATTGTGTTTATCAAAAAATATTATCAACTAGAACCAATCCAATAGAAGTTACAATTCAACTGAAGCTGGTATAGACGTTGAGAGGACATTTTCTCCTGGTGGTCTTTTTCTTACAAAGATCAGATAACGGTTAAGAGATCAGACACTATCAAAATTATTTTTATTGAAAACTTATTTCAATAAAATGAATTAATAATATTATCGAAATAGACTTTTAACATTTATTAACTATTTTATCATTCGAGTAAAATGTATGTGTTTGATGCCAGTTTTTTAGAGTGGACTGAATCCCGGGATCAACATATTTACGATCCTGAAATCCCGGGATTTAATTCACTAATTGGTTCTGTTCTTTTGTCTCTCCGGAAAAACGTGATTACGCGCGATTCGAAGTTGATCTCAAATATATACGCAAAAATTCAAATAAACATAATAAGTGGTTGAAAGTATCAAGCGAATAAAATGCTATAAAATGTATCAAGAAATACGAATATTTTTAAAAAAGAAAATATGCCATCAAAACATTAAGGGGAGTCACCAAAAAACCGAGAATTATTTAAAAATTAAAGAGAAAACTTGAAGGTAGAGAGCAGAGATGCAAACCAGTTCGCGAACTGAACCAAAAAACCATTGAATCACTCATATTTTGGCGAACCAATCCGAACCAAACCATTTTCAAAATGAGTAGATTAAACAGAACGAAAACTGAACCATTTTTTTAAAATAGTTCAAAATCCAAACCAAATTTTTTTCACATTTATTTTACAAATAATTATCACCATCCTGGTTGCTATGGTAGTATTTTTGTTATTTAGTTGATATTGACTTTACGCTTAACGTGAACTAGTTGTCGACAACATCTGGCTCATTTAGTTTAAAACCTTAAGATTATTAATTAATTAAATTCACTACATAAGTTTTAAGAATGTATGTATTCTTAGTTTTAGTTGATAAATAATTCGACTAATTTATTATATTGAAAATGGTAGGAATCAGCAACAATAAGAAAAACGGTGTATGACAAATTTATTTTTGATGATTTTTATAGGGCTTGGACTATTTGTAAGCTAAGTTCAAAAAATCAAAAATTAATTAGGGAAAAACTTTATCCTTATGCTGGATAAAAGTGAAAAATTGTGAATGGTGGTCCAATGCTGTTTTACACAATGTAACCTTGGAAACCTATGTATGCTTTTTGTTTTAAAATATTTTGGAATTTTATTTACAATTCTTTTGAAGTAAATTTTGGGTATTTGATTTTATTGAAATATCCGTTTTATTTTGTATTTCCGAATTATCAAAATTGATTTTCGACATTCGACATAGATCTCATGGAATCACTGAGTCAATCAACGAATGAGAACTGTGTTTTTGTTAAGTAAGAGAAACCAAACATTAAATAATTGTTCAATTTTTTGGAAGCTAAGTAAAGGGATCTAAATTTTGGATTTGCAATGAACAGTCGATCAAGGAGGAATACGTTGCGTTTATCACGAGAAAAATATTAATAGTGTTATATTGTATGTTTCAAAAAGGCAGATGCCAATATCTTACTCACCGACCTTGGAGGTAAAAATAAATTTATGTTCTAAAAGAAAATAGTAATGACATTGTAAAACAGTGATTATCAACCTATGTGCCTCAAAATTAAAATAGATGCAGATAAATTTTAATATTTCTGATATCAATTATTTATTTAGACCTAAGTTTCTAATTAGTGATTGTAGTATAACGGTAAATAATAGGTATTCTAAATAATATAATATGTATGTGTATGTTGAATTTGAATAACTGAAGGTTATGTAATATATATCTAAATGTTAAAGGTGTGATTTATGTGATTTATGTATGTATCTTACTCAAGATAACTACAATATAATGATTTCCTCCTGAGTTACTCACTTGTTTTAGATAATAAATATTATGTCTCACAAGTTTTCTAACATGGCGACCACGCCAGGACTAACAACAAATAATCAATTGAATGTGTTTATTCCAAAACCGAAAATCTTTACCGTTGGAGACAATCTGGAAATTTTCTTAGAAGAAATTAGAAGATTTTATGATTTTACTCAAACCCCAACCCAATTGCAAAAAGCGTTCATAAAAGCATTCATGTCAACAGAAGCGGCTAAACGAGTAAATGAAGAAATCGACAGTTATGAAGAAAGATGCAGAAAAGCCATCGAAGAGCCTTTAAATTTAGGAAGCTATTCGATACAAAAAAAGAAATGAATCGATTCAAGACTTCTTTAGAATAATTTATCGATTGGTAGAAAATGTCTTAAGATAAGAATTATCGAAAAAGAAATTAACTGCCTTTTATTTGCAAAATACAATAGAAGATAAAGATATAAAAAGAGAAATAAAGATGAGAAATATTAACAATTTCAAAGAGATTAAGGAGATTATTACAAAGATAGAAGAAATTAATAAAGAAATGAAAAGCGAAGATATTGCTGCTATGAAGCCATTCAAAAGAAGTTATGCAAATGTGGTCCAAAATCAATATTTATCTCAACAATATCGACAATCACAACCAAGACAACAACATCAAGGATTTCGAGAAAACACCCTACCACGAAGAGAACCATTTAGAAATAATAACAGATCTATAGATCAAAGGAGTTTACCTAGTCGACCTTCAGTTCTACCGACACAAAACAGATCGGATTTTTCAAATTGGGATGAGCGATCAAATAGGAAGATACGAACAACTACGATCAAAACAATGCTGGGGGTGCAAAGAAGTAGGACATATAAGATTCTAATGTCCGAATATAAAATGTTCTCATTGCAAGAAGGCAGGCCATTTTAAATTTCAATGCTTCGACCTAAGAGGAACTCAGAGCTACAAATATCAACAGAATATGGCAGCAATTACAGATCAAGGAGATGATGAGAACATGATGTCTGACAGGGAATACCCAAATGACAACGCTCCAACACATGAGGAAGTGATTAGAGCGATAAAATAAATGTAAGTAATATCTTGAGCGATGATTGTATGTATGATAATGTTTGTAATTGTTTGCATGAAATTGAATTTTTTGATAATATTTGGTATGATGATGTTTGTATGTTTGATGTTATATGTATAGATAAAGGGATAGACAATAAATTAGATACTTTAAATAATGGTTATGATAGTGTAATAAAATATGATAAAATGGGGAGTAGACCCAGTATTAATATCTTGATCAATAGTAAGAAATTTAATTAATTTAATGGATTACGGGAGCTAAAATAAGTATCATCAGTAAAGAAATAATTAACGCGCTTGAAAATGTAAAAGTTGAAAATACTAATTTATTGGTAAAGTGTGCAAATGAGAGCTCTTAGAAATATTAGGCAAAGTTTCGTTAAAAATAAAAATTATAAATCAAGAAAATAATGTTGATTTCTTCATTGCAAATGAAATTTCACCAAGTCTAATAGGAGGAATTAATTTGTTAGATAAATTTAATGTTAAACTTGTATTGAACCCGCGAAAAGAAAATATATTAATGTTAGATCAAGCAAAACCAATAAATTTTAAAAATGATGAAATTAATCGAGATGTAACTTTAAATAAAATAATAGACTATGAAAACATATTTATGAAACATAAATGGGATGTAGGCAAAACCAATTTAGTAAAACATGAGATATTTACGAAAAATGAACCTATTGTTATTAATCCTAGGCGCCAGCCATTTCAGTTAATTGAGAAAATTGAAAAAAATATTAAGAATATGGAGGAAAACGGAATAATAAGTCAGTGAGTCTCCCTGGAACTCACCTTTAGTTTGCGTAAAAAAAGAAATATAAAGATAATATCAGGATTTGTTTAGATTATAGAGCGTTAAATGCGGTGACAGAAAGACCAATTTTTCCCATTCAGAATACTCAAGAAATGTTAGATATTTTGTACGGTGCTAAACATTTCACACCCTTGATTTAGGAAATGCTTATTACCAAGTTGAGTTATATGATGAATCCAGATTAAAAACCGCATTTCCCACAAATAATACTCAATATTGTTTTAACCGTATGCCGTTTGGGATTTCGGCTGTGCCTGCAAAATTTCAAAAGCTCATGAATAAAGTATTAGGACCACTAAATTGTAAAGAAGCTGTTGTTTATCTTGAAGACATTAATATTTTCTTCTTCCTTACAAGAACATTATAAGAGAATAAGAAAAGCATTTCAAAGAATAAGTGATTCTGGGTTAAAGTTAAGTCCAGAAAAATGTCAGTTTATTAAAGAGATAAAATTTTTAGGACATGTGATAAAAGAGGAATGAATACATACTGATGACAATAAAATAATCGCGATTGAAAATTATGAAACTCCGAAATGTGCCAAACAATTACGAAGCTTTCTTGGAAAAAGAAATTATTATCCGAGGTTTATAAAGAACTATATTATGTATTCAAAACAACTCGAGAAATTGTGCAGTGTAAATCAGACAAAAATTATGTGGACAAATGAATGCGAAGACGCTTTTCAAGCATTAAAGAAAGCATTAGTAAAAGCTCCAATTCTAGTATTCCCTGATTTTACAAAGGAATTTGTTTTGGACACAGATGCCAGTTTCAACAGAATTGGAGTAGTTTTATCACAGTTGGATGAAAATTGTTAAGAAAGAGTAATTGCATATGGTTCGCACGCAATGAATAAACACGAAATAGGGTATTGTATCACTCGGAAAGTTTTATTAGTCATAATTTATTTTACCGAACATTTCAAACTATCTATATGGCAAAAGGTTTAAATTGATGGCAGATCATAAGGCAATAACGTTTATGTTGAAGACCAATCAAACCTCAATTTCAAACATGGACCAATCAATTAAGTGGTTTAAATATTGAAATGGAATACCGTAAGGGAGAAACGCATTCTAATGTAGATGAAGTGTCGAGAACTGAATGTGATACGTGCATACAATGTCAAACGATTCACGAGGAACCAAAAACAGGAAAACTAAAAACAAAAGTTCTAGCACCCATGTGTCAAGAAGATGAAAAACTGTAGCAAAAAGATTCTAAGGAAATAGAAAATATCAAGAAAGATATACTAATGGAGAATAAAACAAAATTTATAGAAAGTAATGACATTATTCATTCAGGTAAAGGTAAAATATGGATTCTAGAAGAAAGAAAAACAGAATTTGTTTTGTACACTCAGAATTCTGTGTCATGCTGGAGTGAATAAAGTTCACGAATATATTTCTAGGAAATTTGATATGAGAAACAGACAAGAACTTATTAAAGTAGTCGGATCGTGCGAAAATTGTTTAAAAAGAAAAGCTATGACTACCCGAACAGCAGAGAAACAAATTAAACCTAAGGGAGTTTATTTATTTGAATCAATTTTCATCGAATTTCAAGTCCGTATCATCATTCTGCTAATAGACAAATTGAACGCCAATTTAGAACTATTAGAGATGTTATCTAGATCTCTTTAAAAGAAAGAATGGGCAATGACTGGGTCGAAAAACTTCCTGAAGTTGTATTTATGTTGAATGCGACAATTCAGAAGACTACTCAGTTAAGTCCTGCACAAATTGTTTTTGGGAAAAAGATACCAAAAGAGAGCGGTATGAAAATGACGAAACGTGTGACCTACAATTATTTATGGGAAATCGTAAATCAGAAAGAATAGAATTAGAAAAGCGGATACAAGGGAGAAAAGAAACTGAACAATTTTTTGAAGAAAAACGACCAAACCAAATCTTCAATGTTGTGTTGGTAAAAAAAAGATGTTAATAAATATGAAGATAGATTTGAGGGTGCATGCAAAATAGTAAAGAAACTACATGACAAGTTTCATGATTGAATTTCAAAATGGAAAATGGAAAATTATAAATGTTGAATGGATCAAACATTTTAAAATGAGGGTAGATGTAAGATAACAGTAAATAATAGGTATTCTAAATAATATAATATGTATGTATGTGTATGTTGAATTTGTATGACTGAAGATTATGTAATATATGTCTGAATGTCAAATGTGTGACTTATGTATGCATGTGTGTATCTTGCTCAAGATAATTACAATATAATAATTTCCTCCTGAGAGTTTCTTAATGGTTTTAGATAATAAATATTATGTCTCCAAAGTCTTCTTACAGTGATAAAAATATATTTGTTGTTTTTTAAATTAATGTATATTTATTGTTTAAAAATTTATTTGAATAAATACGAGTTATTACATTGTTTTAATTTTCATAACATCACAATGAAATGTTTGTAATGCAAAAATGCATTGTAAAATTAGGTATCTTGAAATTTTAGTTTTAGGTGCAATTACCTAAAAAAAGGTTGAGAAAATAACATTGATAATAGTGTTGGTTTTACAATGACATCGTTAATTTGTCAGCCGTTAAATTTATTCAAATTATACCTTTAAATGATAATAAAAAAATTAAAGAAAACGTATTTATAGACAACATATCGTGCCTAAAATTCTGAGAAGTAGGAGACTATTGAAAAACTTACAGTAGGTGAAATTAAGTTCTTTGTTGTTAATGGTTTTCCAGTCAAGTACCGATTTCAAGGCATGTACTTATTCATTGGTCTAGTCTTTAGCGAAATGTCAAATGCGCAGCCCAGGATGAACGAGATATTAATACTTGATAAAATTTAAATTTATATATGAAGAAATAACGATTTATACTCTATCTATGCTAGGTATATGAAAGATAATTTCGTTTTTTAAATTCACGAGAGCGATGAAAAAGAATCCCAGTAAATAATAGATTCGATAGAACAATGATTAGTGTTTTTGTAATGTTCTCGGTTACTCACTCATGAAGTACAGAGGTCAGGTGTATAAATGAGATACAGTAAGGTTAAATTGCTATTAAATCGTTCGAACTGATTAATTCAGCACTGAAATGCTGTTGTAACTCTTTCATAGCATTTTCACTATCAATTATATTGATTTCATTGCACCACATATGTAAACAGTCATGGTGAAAGATTGAATAAAACAAAGTTCAAAAATTCGACAGTTAGATAAATTTTTCAATTCTTTGGTAAGCAAACTAAAACTAACTTATTAACTGTTATGCTTTTCGGATAAGGCACAAAATATTCTAAACAAATCTCATGATGTATGAGAGCATAGCATTTTTGGTATTTTATCCAAAACCACTACCTAGATCTTAATTGATTTTTCCTCACTTAACAAAAATGAAATTTATTGACACTGAACTCAAGAATATCAATAGATTGCAATAGATTTAAATTAATTTGTCGTGCATACTAAACCAAGAACGATGGAACACAACACCTTTTTACGACTTAAACTTCTATATTTACATTATTTAAATCTTACTAGCATCTTTCTGCAAAAATGAGGATAAGAAGGAATAAAACTTTCATAGAAAAGCCTTTAATCTTTATTTATTCACTTTTACAAATAGTTCATTTCATTAATCTAGTATTTCAACGAATGAGAACCTCTTGCTTAATATATTTCGGCAATATTATAAACGCTATTTATTCGAGTGGTATTACTGTCGATTATCACTCGATATCCATACATCCATATATATATATATAAGTGGTATAGCTCGTGTTACCATATGTAATAAGCAAGCATCCATCTAGTAACTTATGGACTTCTGATTCCACTGATGCATTATTCATTATCAAATGATATGCAATCGTCCCAGTTTTTTCTTTTATGGATGCTTTTCTATGAATCGGGCACCAATAATCTTGGTTTTATTTCCCCTCATTTTTCCTCCTTGCCAATCCACAGATTTGAAATGAATTTCATCTATCCCTAATCAGCCATGTTATTTTGTTTTAATTTGGTTTATATTTTATGAATTTTCAATTAATTTCGATCTTTTTTGTTTTTTCCAGGTCGCTGGCTGCTAATCTGTATTATTTCTAACATTGATCAGTTTATTTCCTTTCGATTTTTTCAGATTTCCTAAAGCAAGCAGCAATATGCTCTCATTTATAGATTTCATGTTTTATTTCTCATTATGTAAGCAACCGGATAAGTCAAACTTGAAATACCCAACGAGAGTATTGGGAATAGAACTCTGATTTGGGAGTGTTTTCTAATGATAGGTATAAATCTATCTTGGATGGCAGCCATTGGTGGCCCTAAATGAGAACACCGAGGTTTGGCAACTATTTGTGTAAAATATAAGCCTCAGCCGACCTGCCCCATAATTCCATTGGTTGATACAATAAATTGATCCAATTGCTAACTGTTTCTATGTCATAAGTTCTGAGCTCCATGTAACCGTTGTTTACATTGAATGTGTGTAAATGCTCAGCGTTAAACCGGATGGGATCAGATACTCGACAAGGCGATGTAGAACAGCTGGAAGGACACCTGGCAGCCAATTAATCGTGCGTGAAGTGATAAAGTGCGTTTTTAGGGTTCGGGGTGACTTGATAACAGAAAAAAGGTATTTGAGAATTATTGAAAGTTGCATAACCATGTGCGATTGGATACAGTGGTGAAAATACATAATTCCACAACAAATGGTATATGACGTCACAAATCAATCCCGGCACAAAAACATAAAAACTCGATCAAATCAAAATAAATTTTTAACATTTTTTTTCTGAACTTTGGTCGATTTTAATGATATTAAGCAATCATTTATTTAATTATAATCAAATATCATTATTAAAACAAAATTTCTACGCAATTTTTAAGGTTTATAACGTCAATTCTATTTCTTAACCAACCCCCACAACTCTATTTAACCAACCACTTTAATTATCAATATGAAATTATCTTACCACTGAATTATCAATTGATTTCAACCGATTGTATCTGACATCAAGATGTAATAGTTCCGACCAACTACCAGAAAAACTCTCATCTCCACCACATAATTCAATCAATGATCCCAACTTTGGGATGCAATTATGGACGCACAATTTCAATAGTGTTGCTCGGTGTAATTTCAAATGTTTAACAAATTCAATTTGTAAATTTTCCAGTTGTAAACTTACAAGATTGGAAAAGTTATTCAATTCGATATATTCTTCAATTTTATTTATATTCGAATTGAAGATAGATAAATGTCGAATCAATTGGCAATTGGATTTTAATTTATTAACCTTAAGAAATGACTCTTTATCAAAAGGGATTGATACTCCGTTCGAAATGTCACATCGTTGGTAATTATATAATTCATAATCTTCATCTGGATCTCCTGTGCTATGGCTAAGGTGATTTATTAAATTATTGATAATTTCCAAACACTTTGAAGATATTGATAGACTTGTATCTGCAAAAAATCCATCTGTAATTAAAAATATGCTAATCAGAGTCATTTAAAGCGATATAATTTAATACCTATTACATTAATACTTGATAAAAATTCCTTTAATTCTGATTCATTTATAATATTGAATGTTGTTTTTTGAATAACGTTATTTCCCATATAAAAGTGATACAAAGATATTGAAAAAAAGGACTAATTTATTAAAATAGATATTGAAATAAAAAGAATTTCAATTTTTGTAAACAAATTGATATTCAATTTTCAGGATTTATTTTCCAAAATATATTTGAAAATTGTACAAAACTTTAATATTATTTAAAGAAAGCTATTATTTACTTCGTTAAATTTTTAAAACTACATGTAACATATATAAAAAGTAGAATTAATTAATTTTTACAATTTTTTAAAAATCGTTAAGTCAAGGAAAATTTAAATAGAAAATATTTCTATTACATTAAATAAATTATTTAATTTTTTTTGAAGGGCATCATATAGCTTCTAATCTTATACATGAAAAATTTCATTTACAATTTACTGAACCTCATATTTCTATTTAATTAAAAGATTTGTTTAAATATTCCGTTATTATATCTCAAATCTAATTGCATTTGTTTTTCAACGTGAGATATAATAATTATATCTTTATAATTGCATCATTAATTTAAATTTCTATTATTATCTAATCATACATTCCAGATGCAAAAGAAAACGTATATATGGCCACATGAAGTTAATAACATTAGTGAAGAAAATAAATATATTTGGTCATCGAAACGTTTGATCGATTCTTTTATTCCTTTATGTGAAGAATTACTGAGAAATCCAAGTAGCTATCCTTTTCGAAATGAAGTAGATTCTCTGCTTAAACCTGAATATAAGACCATTGTTAAACAACCCATGTCATTAAATACAATTAAAGAAAAACTCTTATCAAAAAGTTATACAGAACCATGGGACATCATTAATGATTTTTGGTTGATTTTCAATAACGCTATGTTGTTTAATAAACCAAATTCTAATGCGTATAAAGAATGTGTAAAAGTTAGTAATTTAAATTAAAACTCAGAATAAATATAACATTCAATAGTTAGTCGAAATTTTCAAAGAGAATGCAAATATTTTAATGAAAACTCTTGGATTTTGTTGTGGAGTTAAATATACATTTGATCCACAAACTTTGGCGTGCCATTTATGTGATCCCAATAATCCGCAATGTGCAATATATAAAGGACAAAGTTACAAATATTTTAAACCCAGGTAAATACTTTATTATTTTTTATAGATAAAATAAATTTTTTAAAATCAATTCCTTGGTGTAATTATTTTGTAATCTTTCCGATTATTTGACCTTAATATGGTACTCAACATGTCCCATAAGATCCATTTTCGTTAGATTCAGTGGTAACTCATATGTAAAGACATGGGAAGATCTGCCCACCCCAATTAGTAATGGATTATCTTAAAAGATTAAATTTTTGATTTCCAATATGTAACTTTCGATTGTTCTTTAATTTGATTATTCTTATATAATAATAATAATTTAAAAATTACCTTTCCCTGGAAATGTTTGCTGTTGATGTTGATTTTCCATTTAGCGATAGCGATGGAATTCAGATTTGCGAGGATTGTTTTGGAAAATGCTCAGAGAAATTCATCATTCCGTCTGATCCATCTAAGTAATCTTCTTCTCTAGAATCGAGTTGCATTTAACTGTTATATTAGACTTTACTCGACATCTGAATTTGTTTCCCTAAAGAATGATATTCTCGTCGACGAGACATTTGTTTCGTGTTCAAAATGCCTCCGAAAATGGCACAGTATTTGTGCTCTTCACATTTCCACTACCGATAATCGTTTCTTCTGTCAGCTCTGTTCCGACAAAGCCCAAGCTCCACAGAAAGAATTCTCCGCCGAAAGAATTCCAACAACCGATCTCAGTGAATTCATTGAGAGTCGTGTCAATATCATGCTTTCTGATTACAGTAACTCAGTGAGCAAAATCCTAGTCCGAGTACTGGCTGACACGTGTTCCCAGGTGAAAATTAAACCCGAGATAATCGATCACTACAAAAATCGGAACATACACTCCTTCCCTTACCGGAATAAAGCGATTTATGCTTTCCAGAAAATCGACGGTTACGATGTGCTGTTCTTTGCCCTCTATACCCAGGAATATGACGAGAGTTGCCCGGTACCGAATGCCCGTCGAGTCTACATATCATATCTCGATTCCGTTCACTATTTCCAGCCGAGGGAATTGAAAACCGAAGTCTACCATTCGATACTGATTAATTACCTCGACTATTGTCGACAACAGCAATACCTCACCGCTCATCTCTGGTCTTGTCCTCCGGGTTCCGGTGACGATTATGTTTTCCATCAGCATCCGACCGACCAAAAAGTTCCGAAGAAAACACGACTCATAAAATGGTACAAACAAATGCTCGACAAAGCCGTTCTGTCGGATGTTGCCATTGAATACATGAATATTCACGAGTTCTTCATCGAGAACCAAATAGTCCACCCGATCGATATTCCATATTTCGATGGAGACTTCTGGCCGAATGCGATTACCGAAATGCTCTCGATGACTGGCGACAGCAAACCCTCGTTACCAGTCAGTCGAAAGCCACCAATCAAACGAAAATTGGATTCAGTGAAGGATGATATCCATTCGAAAATGCTGCAGATGTCCAAGAGATTCAATGAGGAATTCCTGGTGGTCGTTCTCAATCGACAGGAAGACATTTCCAGTCCGATAATCAACATCGACCGCAACAATCAGCTGAGAAATACCGCTCTCGTCGAGGTGAGAGATTCGATTCTCTATTTCTGTCGGGAATTCAATCTCGAGTTCTCGAATTTGCGCCGGGCCAAGTTTACAACCCTCCGAATACTCGATGAGCTGTTCCGAGACAATCAGAAAGATTCGTTCGACTGTGACGTTTGCAAAAAGTCCAATCTGTCCGATCGATATTCCTGTACCGAATGTCTCGATTTCGATCTCTGTCCGGTTTGTTACGACAAATGGGGACATGAGCATCCAATGAGTCGAGTCTTTGTGAGTTTGAGTGAAATCCGGTTGCGCAACATGCTCACCCTGCTCTATGAGATCATCCGGTGCCAGGAGTGCCGCGAGAACAGCTGCGTCCGGATGAAGCAATTGATAATCCACGCTCAGCGCTGCTCATTGTCCTATGAGGATTGCCAGATGTGTTACATTCTCACGTTCCTAATGGTGAATCACGTGCATTATTGCAAGAGTACAAAATGCCGGATCTCGTTGTGCCAGGAGAAACGAGAAAAGGAAAAACGGCGACAAACGAAAATCCTTTTGAAGCGAAGATACAACGAGATATTGCGTTACCAGGCAACGAAACAGAGTAGCTTGGGAATCGAAGAGAGCAACAAGCCGATATCGGAGTCGACGAAAATAACCGGCGAGCAATTCCTGGACGCTATCAAGCGGTTTAAGGAACTCTATTCCGACAAAGACGAATGCAAGAGACAATTTCAAATATTTCTCGACTCTAATCCAGGTTACGAGTTGGCGAGGAGTGAATATGTTCAACAGAAAAATCGACCCGGCGGAGGATATACCCAACTGGGAGGGAAATCCTCCAATAGGGGCGATACAGCAGCTGGTTTATTATCGTCCAA
Organism: Schmidtea mediterranea; assembly: GCA_022537955.1. Lineage (NCBI taxonomy): Eukaryota > Metazoa > Platyhelminthes > Tricladida > Dugesiidae > Schmidtea > Schmidtea mediterranea. The sequence goes on along the minus strand of CM039680.1, from coordinate 51,439,262 downwards.
TCAAATCGATGGAAATAGGAAATTGGAAATTATCGAAAAAAAACCAATGAAATCAGATTATTTTATTAGATCACCGAAAAATTACCGGAACAATTCAGAGGAGACGCAAAATGCCGGTAGCAAACCGCTACCGAAAAATCACGTGAAACCTGTGGAATCTTTGAGGATTTTCAGTTCTAAGCCACAAATTAGTTCTATGAAAATCGAAAGAATCGAAGAGGAAATCAAAATACAAGAAGCACCGGTGAGAAAAAAGAAAAGAGTCGAGATATCCAATCAAAATTGATCGTTTTATATTTTTGAGCTTATTTTTTTAATAAACTTTTTTTTGATTTTATTTTTTATTATTTCATTTTTTTAATTTATGTAAAAGCCGATTTATTTTTTAGCAAGAGCTTGTTTTGGGTTTTTGTAGTAAATCACATGAAAAATAAATTTTATCTAGTGTTGGTGTACGGGAAATTTTATAAAAATCGCTAGTCCTTCTTCATAACGTTCTAGGGACACCTTTTCGCGCACACCCCATGAGATTAATTCACCGATAAGCACCCATGGCAGAAACCATGTTGGTACTGCGTAACAGCCGAAAGCTATTCGAGCAGGTGAGCACCGTTTCCAGTACTACTCCTCGAAGAACCTTCGTTCCCCAGTTCCTTGCTGCCGATGCAAGGTCTTATGCATTTTATTCCGTTTACCCTGTCTCTATGCAATGTTATTTTGAGAAGTTGGAGAAGAGGGAGTGAGAGCATTTCTTATGCACTATTTCGATCATTCATTGTCGACGGAGATTAACGTTGAGGTACATGTTTTAGTTGAACATTCAATTAATTACGACTAGCTATTATTAACTAAACAAAATCAAAGAAAAATTTAGGAAAATTTAATACTATGACAATTACATTACTCAACGCAAAATCGCTACATGGCGTAAAGATGTCAGTAAATAGGCATGTTCGAGGTAATGATGGCCACTCGATGTGTCTAACCCGGTGATTTAGTTCTCCGAATCAATATCAACCGGGAGACATCGTCGCTTCGGTCGTCTTGAGTTTGAATTTGGTGGATTTGGGCTAATTGCTCCTGAAGCTGACGTGGATGATTCCTCGGGACAGGCAGTTGATGGCGATCGTCCCGCCAGAACGGCGATCTCCTCGGTGGTAAGCAGGAGACTCTCTAAGGCTCTGCTCACGTCTGGTAGTTCTATTTCGTCGGCCACCAGATCAATATACACCTGTGGCGGTGCTCGATTTATTGTTATCGTCGGAGCGTATAGGATGTCCGGATCAGTCGTTGGAAAGTCGAACTTGGTATAAGCTGGAGGTGGGTCACTTGTCGGGGCTGTTCCTTGGCTTCTCTCGTTTGCACGTATCAAGTTTGCTTCCGCTCGACGCCTCTCGCGACGTCGGCGGTTCCGGTTTGGCCGTCTTCTCGGAGTATTAGCTTGATTTGCAGTTGTCGCGTTTGCAGGTGGTACGATTGGTGGTATTGATTCGGGATCGTTGGTAAGGCGTTGGGTGGGAATGATGTCGATTTCCCGAGCCTAACTTCGACTCGACAGACGAGCTCGGAGCTCGTTCTCCGTGAAAATTCTGCGTAGAGCAGCGCTCTGTTCCGCGATAGTAATACGCTGTCCCCGGTTTTCGATAATCAGATCATCTCTAGCCTTGGTTAGACGCGATATCTTCTGGAAGAGGCTCTTAGTCGCTTCGAGCGAACTCCAGGTGCTTTTCACCCTTTGGTATTTCTCTTGCAGCGTTGCAAATTTCCTTTCTAGGTTTTCTAATCGTTGAGATGTAGCTGTCGCAGAAGGCAACAGTCGCGAAATGCGAGTTAGGCTTGATAATCCAGGCATCACTTTAGGAGATTATAACATTGAGTTGATAAAGATTATTGAGGGTAACCGCGATGTTTCAAACTGTTGTGTGAAATCCGAAGGCTGTGCTGGTTTCGATGGTTTTCTAAAACAGAAAAAGAGATAGAACATTATAGGGCTTAAGAGTATTGTCGTGGATTTCTCATAGGTATGTTAGACGACGTCGTACTAGTTCGATCCAGTGGGGTTAGGGGGTCTTTGGAGTTTAACACATATGTATACCATTAAGGTTTACTAGGGTTTCATCGTGGTTCCCGTCAATTTAAGTGATGTTACGTACATTCTAAACACTAGACCTCGTCGCTCCCCACAATTTTCGTTTATCCGGTCAGACTTCTGTTAATATTTTATCACGAAATTTAATCATTTTACCATTAGGAATTAACTAGTGAGTCGCCACAAAATTTGATTATATTATTTGGACTTGAATTTAATAAATACGGCTATTTTACTGCTAGATTTATTTATATTACGCCTTAGAATCAAGTTTTATTACATATTAATTTTCTCTAAAATTCAACCGTTTTAATATTTAGTATTAGTTTTAATTACCTATAGTATTTTCCTATGAGATTCATCTATATGGTTATTTAGAATTAGATTTATCAACATTATAATTTTCGTAGATTTTATTCGTTCAAGGGAGTTTCCGGTCGATTTGTGTTTACCGTTCTAACAACGAGAATCTAAGTCGAGGTTTGCTGCAATGAATGTTTATGTTGTCAGTTCTGTACGTATGATGGTCGGATCTACATTTCGATTGGAACTGGATGGCGACGAACGGATTCGTCGAATGAATTTTCGTTAGTGTCGGGTGATGATTTGTCCTATATCTGATATTTGCGTAATCGGTATTATAATCGGATACAGTTATCGTCTACGCGTTCGGAAAAATTGATTGGATTTAACATTATATACGCAATGCCCGGAAAATTTGATCTCTTGATGGGTCATATATCGACGGTTGGCGGCTATTTCCTCGGCTTTTACAGGGTGTAACTCGACGAATCCTCTCGGAAAGGTTCAGCTATGAAAATTTGGATATTCGGCAATTTCAGTTTGATGTCGTTCCGTGCTACTCTTATAGCGTACTATGATTTTAAGCTTAATTTGGCAAATAACTTTCTCGGCTCAATTACTTACATACTGGAAGTGATGGACTAAATCCTCACCGGCACCAAGAACGAATCTGCATGATCAGGTAATGAATATTACTTTTCATTTATTTTAACCAAGCAGTTTAATGGAAAATAATGCTATGATTCTATTCTTTCGTTATCTTATCCGTTCTGCCCCTCATCTTATAATTCCGAGGTTATGTAAAAACTTTTCCTACTAATCGTAACACGATCATTCCTATTGCCACTAACTGTCGTCGCATTTCCCATAATTTAGATTTTTTCTGCTTGCCTCGACCGACGTTTCCATCAGCCGTTGCAAGTTGTTTAACGCTGCCCTGCGGGGAGGGTCCTGTGCCATTTTGCCAGGCCCCGTCGCGGACAGACCGAGATTGCAGATAGGCTCGACCTGCGAAACAACTAGGGAACTTAATCCTCCAGCCAGATCGCCGATCTGCCTATCCGCGAGCTATTTCTATACATATTATAAATAGAATTTTATAGGGTTACCTCGGTATAAATAATATATATATAATGATTTAATATCAGACAATTAAACCAATGTAATTATTACGAACATCATAAAATTTTACATTAACTTGTAAAACAAAGAAATATAAAACAACAAACTCCTTACTCAATTAGATCTGAATCAAAGTGATTTTCGTTAATTTGTAGAAGGGTTTTTAAGAGTTATAAAGGTTAAAATTAATAAGATTGATCGCTACTTATATACTATTTTCGTGCTTGTGTGCGACCAATAGGCGATTTTTCGGGTTTTTTAATTTGTTTTAATTATTTTAAATTATTTTTATAATTTTTTATACAATTTTCTTTATTTTTAGATATATTAATATTTCGTTATTGGGCTTTATGTTTATTATTATTTTCTTACGATATTATTTTTAAACCCTAATATTTTATTCCCTGGTCGCCTCTTCTGCCTGTGTTTTTTCTGAACCTTATTTTGCAAGGTTTTGGCAGTTTATTTTATTTTTCATATGTTTCTTTCTGTAGCTGTAGGGTTTTCGAGAATTTTAATTAATTATTTGTTTTATTTAATTTTTGTTATGTTTTTGATTTGTTTTAACTAATATGTTTTTTATTAATTTTTAATCTCTTGCGGTGCGTGGGTATGTGTAACGACCATATTTCATTAACCTTTTATTTTTATATTTTTGTTTTATAATTTGTTTGTAATAATTTTTGTTTTAATTTTGGCTCTAAGCCCAACACCAGCATTGTGAAATGATTAATGTGATTTTTAATCACTAAATTTGATTGGAAAATCCATCATTAAACTTTATTTACAAACTCTGTATATGTTATTTATTGACCTTTTGTTACAGTGAGTCATTATAGTCAAGGAATTCAATCTTTTATGACCAATGCATACAAGCTTATAGTTCTGCTCGCTTGTTACCCGTTGCTAGGCAATATGGTACTGTAACATGGGTTGTACATCCGCCAAAAGTGAGCTTTGTGGCCATGACGGTTCTGGACCGGACTTCCAGTGAGATGCCGATAGAGGGCCTTTTCTCGTCTTTTTACTTGGCTTGGCCTCTTATCCTTACAAATTTTTAAATATCGCGAACTTCAAAAAAACCCCTTGCAATTGTAAAATTCGATAATAATTAAACAGATACATTTATTTGTACTCATATTATGTAGTTTTGGCCTTGTGCGCACAAACCTGTATTTTAGCTGCCTTAACCAAGTGGCCTCAGCTGATGAATCTCTTGACTTTGATCCACTGGTGTAGCTTTTCCTTTTAACGTCGCAGCTCATAAAATTCATAATTGAACAAATAAATTAAAATTCAAGCCAAACGGACAACCAGCTTTTACTAACCAAAATGAGTAATTGTTTACTAAGATTAATGAAGAAAATAAAATGAATTGCTTTTGCCGTCAATCAAATTCGAACACTTTGTTTTAACCCGCCGAATAGCAGTACGCTAAAAGTTAGAATTTTAACAAAATCAATATAAACTAGTAATTAAATTCAAAAACTAATTTGAGCCCATAATTTGTTTGACCAGCACGATAATGCCTGTTTGTTTTTGAGCGGGAAAACTAAATATTAAATTTAGAAGGAAAAATGGAAAATTTAAAAGAAAAAGAAAATAATTAAAAAACTAAATTAAGTTTTAATACAAAAACTCAAAAAAATTAATAATAAATCAAAAGAATTAAAAAATTATATTTTAAACATATGGTGGGTTACAGGGTTTCGTTACTCGTTTTAAATTGTTCCGTGGTTGCCCCGTAACGCCATACAAAAAGATGCTGACTGCCACTTGGCACCCGTTGCTAGGCAACGTTGGTAATGTGTTCAAGTGGTGGACTGCCCGCAAAAATTGAGTATCATTAGCTAATACTATAGTTGCTCGGACAATCCTCGGGTTCACGAGCTGTCGATAAAAGACCTGTGCTCGCTTTTAATTATTGGTCCCCTTGCGTCTAAATTTCTATCGTCTATCCAGCTGGTTTATCGGCGTTAGTTTGAGAAGACAAAATACTTGGTGGTTTCATTTAATCCCTCACAATGTTATTTTATTTATTTTAAAAACCTTACTAGTACGTAAATGTAATGAGAGATATACTGAAAACAATATAGTTGACAAGAGTTTATTTATCTAAGAAATGCATTGATTGGAGAGTCGAGCGGCTCGGCGCTTCGCCCGTTCCTTGCGACCAGGTCGTCGACTAGATGTTGAGGGAATTGTTGGAGTAGGGGTTTCGACAGGGGTTGGCAGTGCGGATGGGGTCGGATTCACTTCTCGGTATGCTAATTGAGCCGGGGCGAAAACTAGAGGGTAGGTCACCGCTGCCCCCTCTTGACTGGCGGACAACGCTACCTCTAACCCCCTGATCTGGGTCTTCAGGCTTGTCACCAATTGTCTTTCTTCGGTCCACCCCTTCTGGGCCGCGGCTAACTTTTGATACAGGGGCTTGACCCTCGTGGGGTTTACCCACGTCGCCTTGAGTTGTTGCATTTCCCGGATTATATGTATGAGTTGATCATGGAGATCCTTGTTTGTCTGTCGTGCTCGGGTTAATTCGTTTTGTAATAACTTTACGGGATCCATTTCTAAAATAGTACTAGTGAATTGGATGACGACTAATACAAATATGAGCGGTTTACATAAACAATTTTAGAAAATGAAAGTTATGATAATGATCGAAAAGATGAGACAGAAAAACCTTGTTTTTGAATCGATTCACAATGTTACTATAGTTATAATAAATGTCCAAATCAATAGAGTTTACTCCTCCGCGAAGAATCGTTTGATCCCCTCTTCCGGAGCGTATCCCGGGATCACGAGCACCGGTCGCTTAAGGTTTCTGATCGGTCTTGGAGAAGGCGGATAGTTGTCGGCCAGTCGTCCGGCCGCTATGTCGTCTTTGACATTGGCCAGGTAGGTTGTGGCCCATGCCACATCAGCCTCGATTTGTCGCTGACGCTGTAGAAGGCCTTCCAGGAGCTCTTGGGCCTGCATTAAAATATCTCGTGACGGATTGGGTTCGTCCGCCGTCTTCCGAAATCGCTTCATGAACTCTTCCGGCGATATTTCCTCCGATTGGTTGTCTGTAGGTACCTCAGGATATCGCTCCTGGTATACCCGACTCCAGGCTTGTCTCCATTGTTCCACAGTGTGAGCGGGCATATCAATCATGGTTCTAAGGTGTCCTGAATTAAAATATATGTTTACTCCATCTTTCTACTTATTTCTAATAATTCGCCGAAAATGAAATCGCCCTTATCCTGTACGAGAGAACTCGCTAGCTTGCATTCACCTGCATTAGGTGCTTGAGCACTTGGTGCGTACGGTAGTTAGTAATGCTGAAAATCTTGCGTCGTAAGGGTGCGTTAGGCCTAAAGAGTTTTGCGGCTCGGTAAAAGAATATAGTATTACATTTATGACTGTGTCTGGCTTATCTGGGTGAGTTTATTAACCGCGTAAAATTTATGTATGTATCCGTGATTTAATAAATGTAATAGTTCAACCTAAAATATTTTCAATACAAAAAAAAATAATATGAACTATTTATCGAGATGTTTCGTGAGGGATCGTTACATTTGGGCTTTAGCTTCCCGTCGAAATCGTTTACGGACTTCCTGGTTGTCAATTTGCGAAAACGGAAAGCGGAGTGATTTGATGATATGGCGAATTCTAGTCAGGCGACAGGAGCTGGATATCAGATTCGGTTCGTCGATCATGGCGAATTGCCGGATGTGACAAAGGTCTGTTTAATTTTGTCATGCCATTCATTTTCTCGTGTGTTTATTTCAAGCGGATAAATTTGTTTATCCGGTCAGTCCACATCTATTGTGGTCATTATATGAATTCTCGTATGATCATGAACTTTTCAAGTAGGTGAAATATTTTATCATGCTTGATTATCATCGAATTTTGTTGTTTCAGGAGTACTAGTTATGTCGGGGTTGCAGGTTGGAATCTTTGGGTCATGAGCACTATCTTCTGGAAACTCTCGCGGCGTTCGGCGGGGAAAGCTGGTCATCTCGTCACCATGGTTAAAACAAAATCAGTGGTAAGTATTTCTTATTGTTAAGTTCTGCATAGCTAGTTATTAATCGTTTTATTTTAGGGTTCAGTTTTATTGATGCACATTTATTGGGTGAATGTCAAATGCCACTCTGTTAACGCTGGATTCGACGTAGTTCTTATGATCGCTCTGCTCCATTATCCGACAATGATTTTAAGGCTTTGCGTGAGGAGTTATAGTCGTTTCATTTGCTAATTTTTATTGTTATTTTCAATTTGTTAATAAATTCTTTTGATTATTTGGTTTCGAAGTAGTTGATCGTGGCGATTTTCTATCTATGGCTGATCTCATTAAGCAACTAATATAGATATTTGGTTTGGATATTTTTGGTCACCTATCTTATTCGATCCATGTCTCAATTCCATGATCAACAAGTCAAAGTCCCTCTTGTTCGCTTCGTGGATTGGTTGGATTTATTGAAATATGAATTTTCTACTACTCAAGAGAAATCGGACGTTCATCGATGGATTACTTGGTTACACTCATAATTTTCCGTACGTCCCTCCACGAACTTATGATAATCGCGGATTCACATGGATTGATTTTAGTTTTAAATTTATATCAAGGGGAACTTTGTCCGCTGATCAAGGAATTGATTCGATTTAGTGATCGTCTACTTAACATTTTGGTAATTCATAATTTTTATAAGCTGTTTCAGATATTCACCTTTCGGTGTATATACTTTGTAATTACTTATCTGGTTCGAATACTTGTTATTATAGTGAAATAAATTAATGAGTTAGATCCCTATTACATTAAGCCATAATTATCTATTAAATAAATTAACGAGTCAAATTTCTTTACAGAATCAATTAGAATCAGTAATGCTTTATTAATTTACGGTACAGTACTTTACTTTAAATGGTTAAATTAAAATCGATGAGTTATTTATTAAATGGCTATGGTATTAAATTTCTTTAAAAATCGATGAATTATTTATTAAATGATTATTTAATTTACGATATAATAGCTTAATGAGTTAAGTTTCTTTATGTTGATCAATTGAAAATCGATGAATTATTAAATGAATACTTAATGAGTTAATTTTCTTTACTTTAAACAATAATAAATGAATTATGATTTTTATCAATTTATTTGACCCGTAAATTTACTTTAATTTGAAATAGTAATTTCAATTTATTATAACAACGATTTCCATTTAATTTAATCCCAGTTCCATTCCCCTTTAATAAGCCTTAAACGCATATTGTGTTTACATTATATTTACTGAGTGCCCACTGGACTACTCGGTGTGATGATTTTGAGCCATGTGTAGTATGAGTTAAGTCGATATTACAGAATCGAGAAACGAGGAAGTAGCCAGAGACTTCTTCCTTATTCCTCGCTTCAGCTATAGGGATAATATTGACGTTCCAACCCTGCGTTCCGCACGCCGGGTCTTCACGGGCACAGATCATTGGCGATATTCCACGCGCTTACACGAATCTGAATTATGTGTAGATTTTATTTGCTTGCATTAGGTTTCGGCTGTGGGCCGGAAAAATTTCGACAGATTGAATTAACAAATTATATATATATATGAAACAATTTATGCATAATAATGTTTATTAGTTATATAAAAAACAATAACAAGTTACCATTCCAATTCATAAAAATAACATAAATTCATACAATAAACCAAATGCCTCTCTTCCCACGCCGACGTCCGAGCAGAGCTCTACAGAGATGCAAGGTACGGGGCGTGGAAAGAGGGTTCCAAAATCAATGATCCTCACCTAAAATTCTGAAAATTCAAAACACTGATCTCAAATAGATTTAAAGTATTTAAACAAGGTTCAAATAATTTGAAATGTTTCGAAACACGGTGTGTTTTTCAAAAAATGGTTGTTTTTAATGTGAAAATGGATCAGTATATATACCTAAATTTTTGGTGTGTAAAATTTGATGTAGTAAAACAAAATTCGACCTTGTTGTTTTCTAGCAAATTCTAATATTTATTTTTATTATTTTTCGATTTATTTTTATAATTTTTTATTTAGAATTTTTATTGAATTATTGCTAATTCAAATTTTTTCGATTTAAATCTTGCTTTAATGAACTTTAACTGATTTTTCCAATTTCGTCGAATTTGTCGTGTTTTCTTGTTGTGTTTGTGTAGATATCGTGCGGATCTTGGTGCATTTTGTTAATATTTTAATTTATTTTTATGTTTATTATTTTATATTTAATTCTTTTATTTCTCAGATTTTATATGGTTTAATTGGTGTTTTTCAGGTTTATTTTAAATTGCGTGTTGTATCTGCGTGTGTGTTTCTGATCCATTTAAACATTTTTCAAGGCCGTTTACGTTATGGCCCAACACATATAAATTAAAATTCCTTGTTTTACCGCATCAAAACACACACACGGAAAGTCGTGATATATAAGGCAGTGCTGGGCAAGCAAATTTTAGTACTTTTTCTTTTAAAAATTATATTTGTGGGGTTTATGGTTTCGATAACCGTGACCCCAGATGTAAAATACTTTCTTGCTCTCAGTGGTTACCCATTACTAAGCAACGTTGGTAATGTGACCATTGGTTTTGAGATCGCCAAAGGTGAACGCCACATAGGAACTACTCTGGCTCGACTTCAAACTGGGTCCAACGCGCTGCCATTAGAAGGCCTTTATGCGCTTTATTCATTCCGGTCCCATTTTGCTTACTCGGTCTTGTTCATTATATAAATTAACCTTGACTCACACTAATTATTATAACTTCGTTTTAACATCTAATTTATGAGACAACCCAAGATAAAACATTTATTTAATAATAATTAGTAACATATATTATTCATGGTGTAGAGCGGCCCGACGCTTGGCGCGCTCGTTCCTTCCGGGACGATGTCTGTTTGGCTTTGGGTCGGCCTTTGGAGTCACCGCCGCGAGTTCCTGACCGGCCGCTACTGCTACTTCTAGGCCTTTTATCTGTGTTTTTAAACCCTTCTGTGCCGCGGTCATTTTCTGGTAGAGGGTTTTGATCTTCTTCGGCTCTACCCAGGTAGCCTTAGTTCGTTGTATTTCCCTCGTTAGCTACAGAATCTGCTCGTATAGCTTCTTATTTGCTCGGTGCGCGTTGTCCAATTCGCGCTGTTGGATTTGGCTTGACTTCATGTCTACAAAAGAACAATAAATTGATATTATTCAACACAATCTTGAATCTGTAGAATTTCATAGATATATTTATTAACATAAATTTATCGGCAAAGAAAAACTTAAAACTAAAACTAAGCTATTTTATTGTCAATCACTAATTACAATACGGTTCGCGATGATGTTTATAGTCGCCTCGCCTTGGAGTCATTCGAACATAAGGGTGCTCGTGGTGTTCATCATTTTGTTCTCTCTCCGCCCTCATATTTTGGGGAAGGATCCTCCGTGGAACCACTACATCGATGGCCTTGGATCTCGTATTCAACCTGCTATCGTCGAGGTTAAACGGCGGAGCGTATCCGTCCGTACTGGGAATTCTCCCTGCTGCTATATCGTCATTGACTCTCCACCTGGGCGTTGGTCTGCCGCTGATGTTCCTCAAGACGGGCGAGGAGGAACTCAGCATGACGCCGGATTTCTCGTGCCGGGTTGCGTCCTGGTTACCGTTTTATGGCAACAAACGGGAGCTAGTTCTCCTCCGACTGCTGTTGTCTTCCGAACCTCGACTCCTTGACCTGGGAGACGGTGAATCCCGCATCCCACATGGCTTGGCGACATCGATCTGCCACATGTGCGGGAAGCGTACTGTGATTCGGGATGCATTGATCCACGAATCGTCTAAACGGAAAAAAAATTTCAATATTTTATCGGTACACTTTGTCGTTTATTTCCTATGACTATTAGTCGCGGGTCATAAAAATGATGTCGTGCAACTTGTCGATCGATTATTGTAGGTTAAATTGTCTAACTTCCTTCAGTGGACACCACATTCCTTGAAGTGATCCATTCACTGTTTGATTTTATGTTGCTCAACTTCATTTTTAGATTGTTTCTTTGGTGTGTTTCATTTTCTTCATTTTTATCTGCCATTCCTTAGTATAATCAGTATTGTTATAGTCGTGGATCAGAGACGACTATATCCTAAGACGAGCAATTATCAAGGGGTATTCGAGATACCAATAAGGGTAGCTATGTAACGGGTTCCTGTTTAACGAATTTGAATCTATCGGGAGTGTTCGGCGGAAATATGTCACCATGGCGATTTCAACTTAGCTGACCCAGCATTGATGAGGAGGGAATCCGCGATTTAATACTTCAATTAATAAGGAAATGACCTAAATTACTATTTCTCCTAAAATTAAATTACTTATTTTCCTTTAATTTACACTGCGTTTACAAACAGGGTATTTGTTTAACTTATCAGATTTAAACTACTAAACAACTAGGGCACTTCCACAAAAGTAATTTACTCATTTCCCTTTACTTCACAATCGCGTAACTAAAGTAAGTGGTGGGTTACTGGGTTTCGCTGTTTGTTCAAACCATCATATTGTTGCCCCGGTAACGCCATATAAATATTACTTCGACTACCACTCGGAACCCGTTGCTAGGCAACGTTGGAAATGTGTTCGAGTGGGTGGATTGTCCGCAAAAAGTGAGCATTATTACTAATACTGTAATTGCTCGGACAACCCTCGGGTTCAACGAGCTGTCGTTGGAGGACCTATGCTCGCTTTACTCTGTCCCCTGTGTGAGAAAATTCAAAATCAGATTCATGCTGACCAGTAGGGATAGAACACTATTTCGACGACACGGTGCGAGTATTCACGACTTTTCGACGACCATTCAATTTTAATCATATCTGGTGACATGCTACTTTAGATTTGTTTAATCATAATTACGATTTTGTTTATTAAAACAAGAAAAACAATCAAAAATTATAAATCATGTCGGTAATTTAATTCGCTTTGTTTAGCAGACGTGCGGCTCTGCGTCGGGCACGTTCCTTGCGTCCCGGCCGGTGACTACTTGATGGGACTATTGAAGAATTTTCGGCCTGTGCGGAATCGTGGATCTGATTCCGGTAGGACAACTGGGATGGGGCAAAGATAAGCGGGTAAGTTACCGCTTCCTCCTCCCGACTAGCAGCCAGGGCGACTTCCAGCCCTCTGATTTGTGTCCGGAGACTCTGGTTCAATTGACGCTCCTCTGCCCAACCCTTTTGAGCAGCTGTTAGGCGTTGGTGGATGGATTTGAGTTTGGCCGGATCCACCCAGGTAGATCTCACCTGCTGCACTTCCTTGGTGAGTTGAATTATTTGTTCATAGAGAGATTTGTTGGCCTGCTGGGCTCGGGATAATTCCTTTTGCAATAGTTGGGCGGGTTCCATGACTAATGAAAATAGGATTAAGTAAGGTGATTTAAGATAAGGGTGTAATCGCACCATGTTAGAATTATTTCAAACAAATTCATATAATGATTTAATGATGACAAAATTCTAGTCAAGCGTAAAGCAAAAAAAAGAAAATTCACCAATTTAATTTTAATTATCAGTAAACAAATCAACAATACTAAGAGAATACAATTGTGGTCAAATCGTCACCAGTCGAAATTTATATTTCTTCATGGAAATCGGCTCGCTACCCACTCTTCGGGTGTGTAGCCTGAGATCGACATCGTCGGTCTCTTTGTGTTGCGGGCTCGGCCTGCATTGATTTGTGGGGTCTGGACCTGGAAGATCTGTTGGGGATTCCAGTAGGTGTCGGCGATCCGACCCGCCAGCAAATCCTCTTCTACATTCGCCAGGTGCCTCCAGGTTTTCCAATCGCTGTCGGGCCTGCCGATAAATCTCTTCAGTCGGGTTCCATTGGGTGGATGTTCCTAGCCCCAGATGGTTCCTATCCAGAAACTTCGACGGGGGAAATTCGGGGGATTTCTCCTGTCGATATTGGGCCCACGCCCATTTCCATCTATCTGCAAGGGAAATTGAGGTTTGATTTGTTGAATTGATGGCTAAAATTAAATATCATTAGCATGAGTATCTGATCATGAGAACACATTTATAATTATTATAGTTATTATTCAATTATTTTCTTTTCCCCACTCTGGTGTACGTATAATGTGATATCTGTCCGGCTAATATTGGTCCACGTATCATAAATTCCATTAGGTAGTTTACTCGTAAAAAAAAATCACTACGCTAGTATGCCATATTTTCTAGCTCGGCTTTTACAGTCTCCTGTCTATGTAACAAATTCTGGTCTATTCAATGGGTACCTCAAAATTATGCGTAAAGCTCCTTCACGAGTTCGCGGAGTCTGCTGGTCAGAAAATTCCATCTCCCTCCGCGTCATTGCTTCCATAATTTCAAAATCTTGGGATGTTATGATGGTACGAAATCAAATGGATTTGAATTCTTGATTCAAACGTGAGGGCCGGTGGTTCATAACTTCCTACTTTTCTAATAAACAATAAAGAATTTGTTTTACGGACTAAGGATTAATTATTTACGTTTGGGGAATTTCGTTATTTATTATCTAGGGTTCGGATGATTTTAATTGATTACAATAAATAAACCAAGTATTATGATTATAGATAAAAAGTTTTAAATAAAGAAAAAAAAATAAATTTTTAAGACAAATTACCAGCTGTTGTGGGAATCAATTCCCCTGATGCTTCTCCTTCCGAGGACATCCCAGATCTCGCCGTCGTTTCATTTGAAATTAAATGGGAATCCATGGTTAAGAAAAATTTCCAAGGCGGTTTATAATACTGATTTATATGATTTGATTTATCCTGCCGAATCTCGATAAACTGCAATGTCTATGTTGTAAGTTTCCGTTGGTGGACAAATTGATTTTCGTATGAAAAATGATTGCAATATTTATATTAAAATCCCGGTTCGCATGCGGTTTGTTTATCATGCCGGAAACGACTAAAATGTCGAAATTCTACTTTTTGATCGGTCGATTTACGAATGGTTATTGTGGAATTTTTAATTGATCAATGTCCAACCATTTGAAATTTCATAAAGGTCGATTTTTCGGCGATCATCAATAATTTGGATTTTATTTCGTTACGCGATCTGGTAAGTTCCTTTATACTATAATTTTCTTATCTTAGCAAATTTTCTTTAGTCAATGTTGGATGTCTCTATTAAATGTGCTGGGAGTGAGTGTAGGGAAATATTCCTATTGTGTGTTGTCAATTCGATTCAGTTTATTGGATGGCTTTTTCTGGCGTAGTTAACACGGAAATATCTCGCAAGTGGGTTTAGTAATTTAATTACTTTAGTTAACCGGATTTTTTAGAGGTTTTATGGATATCGTATAGGTTTTTGTCAATGCAGGCTGTTTGCACAGCAAAAATAAATTTTGTCTTGAAAATAAAATTGTCGGCTTGTTGGAATTTTCTCTGATTTACTTAACCTAGCTCAAGGATTTTTATTAGGTTTAAATGTTGGTCAGTTTTCAATTTTTGATGATGTCGCCTATGAGAATGTTCAAAAATTGTGTTTGCTAGCTATATATTGAGGGATGTACGTTGACTTAGGGTTAGTTGAATTTTCTACTTCCCTAAAAGTTCAGGGTGGGCTGGGTTCAATCATTACAACTATGTATTTACCGGGTTTACTACAATTATTTAATTAATTTATGGTTCCCTTTTTTTTAAAATCCATACCACTTATAAGTTTATGAGAAAAATAATCATTTAATTACATAGCGGCGCTCCCGAAAAAACACGTCGAATCTTAGAACCCGGTTAAATGTTTTACTTTACTAAGAGTTTGAAGCGATTTATTTAATAATGATTATAAATCTATAATTTAGAGTTCAATTGAATTTATTAATTTATTTTATTTCAAATCAACGATTTCGTATTAATTTATTCCCCGTACCCTTTTCCTTTAATAAGCCTTAAACGCCTTTTATGTTCATATTATATTTAGTGAGTGCCCACTGGACTACTCGGTGTGATGATTTTGAGCCGTGTGTAGAATAATTTAGGTCGAATTTACAGAAAACGAAAAACGAGGAAGTAGCCAACAGACCCCTTCCTTATTTCTCCTTTCTTCTATACGGAATAATATTGACGTTCCAACCACTGCGTTCCGCACGCCGGGTCTTCACGGGCACAGATCATTGGCGATATTCCACGCACTTACACGAATCTGAATTGTATGTTGATTTTACTAGCTTGCGATGTGTCTTGGCTGTGGGCCGGAAAAATTTCGACAAGTTAATTAATTAATTTCATAAAAACAGATTTTAACATCATAAATATTTATTAATATATATTAAAAGCAAAATACAAAATTACTTGACCCATTCCATTCAATCAAAAAATTTCATAAAAATACATCTCCCCCCACGTCGAAATCCAAGCAGAGCTCTACCGAGGTTGCGAGGATGGGACGCGGAGAGAGTTCCAAATAAAACTATTTCTCACCTAAAAATTCAAATAGATTTATAAACAAAACTCAAAAATGATTTTTGATTTGAAAATGGTTAAATTTTATGTGAAAATGCATCGGTATTTATACCTATTTTCTGTCCCTAACCTCGCGTGTTAATTTTGATGTAGTAAAACAAAATTCGACCTTGTTATTTTCTAGTGTATTCTAATCTTTATTTTTATTATTTTTTCATTTATTTTGATAATTTTTTATTTAGAATTTTTATTGAATTATTTCTAATTCAAATTCTTTGATTTAAATTTCATTTTCATGAACTTTTATTAATTTATCAAATTTCGGTCGAATTTGTTGGGTTTTCATGTTATGTTTGTGTTTGTATCGTGCGGATATTGTTGCATTTTGTTATTATTTTAATTTATTTTTATGTTTATTATTTTATATTTTATTGTTATTTCTCTCATATTTTGGTGGGATTAATTGGTGTTTTAATAGGTTTATTTTAAATTTGCATGTTATGTTTGCATGTGTGTTACCGATCCTTTTAAACATTTTCCAAGGCCGTTTGTGTTTTGGCCCAACATAAGTAAACACACCGTTCGTTTAGGTTCTCAGAATTGACCATTTGGACAAATTGATTATTCCAACAAATCTGACTTATCCATTCTTTTACTTTATATTACGCAAAAATTGACTTTTATTCGGTTATTAAATTCATGATTCTTATAAATCGATTTTCTTAATGGTACTGACTTAACCATCTCCTGACCTCATACTACCTTAGTAAAGCTGATATTTTATTTTAAACCATTATAATTGGCGATCTACCAAAGAAGATGGTGTTAATAATCTTCATTCGTCTGTGTTTTTTTCTTTATTTTATATAATTAAAAATGACAATTTTATTTAAATTACCAAACTTACTGTATTATCTAATATGTAGTGTTAAAAAGGATATTTTATTTAAATCACCCAAATTAATGTATTATGTAATATTAAAATGACAATTTTATTTGAATTACCAACTAATTGATAAACTAATATGTAATATTAAATGACAATTTTTCTTTAAAATTACCAACGTTAAGTTATTAACTAATTCGTAATCTTAAAATGACAATTTTATTTAAATTACTATAATTAAAGTATTAACTGATATGTAACCTGAACTTAGATTTTCCTGGGATAGGAAAGATCATTAACAATAGTACTATTTCATTATTCTGTAGGTTTAGGGTTTTGGCATACAAGCTAACCGTTTTTGGTTTTGTTTTAATCGCATTATTTCTCGGATTATCATTCCATCACAAGCTGGTCAAGGCGATGCCGGCGTTTCTCGTCCAATATTATTATGAACCTGGGATTTCATCAATATCGTTATCGGGTGGGTGGCCGTCTCCGGTAAAATCATAATATTTGGTCAATGCTGGGTGTCCTATTTCGAACTGGGTAATGCATAAAACTTATGGTTTCGTGAGGGTCTCCTCTCTCAGGTCGGCAAAAACTTTCAATAACTAAAAAATTTCTGGCAATATAAATTTTATTTCATGGCAAATAGAAGAATCCATTTTCAAATCAGGAAATTGGCATTGGGGTTGGGTATTCTAGTTACTTTATCTAGGTCTCGGATATGTATTAATTTATTAAGCCAAGGAATAAAACTTACCATTTCGGGAGCTATTGTTTTGCTCCATGATTATATCATCTTCTTGAATTCTAACCGGAGTGTCATCTTTGTAGAGAAAATAAATGATAGTATCTATTCGATAACTTGAATTTATACATGTTGGTGTGCACGTTCGGGACAGAGAAAATTTTTGGGTGATTTGTCTTTGTACAAATTTAACTTCGGTAGAGCGATTTTGTTGATGGGGTGTGCGGAGTGAACTTTCTGGAATTCCGATTGATCAGCATTTCGGTTAAATGACAGATCAAATGATATTTATGTCAACTCGTGTGGTTATGGATGACAATATTACGCTTTAATGGTGATGACCAGAATGTCTTATAATTATGGATCTCCACGGATCGTCATCGGGATGGGGAAAAATCAGGTCGATTTCGTGGAGTCCTATGCGTACTTTATAATTATTCCGGTTATTATTATTGGCAATGATTTTCTCCCCTCCTTCTAAGTGAGGGACGCTCAAGATCCGGTTCATCATTCGAACAACAAACAAGGACTAATGGCTCGCGTTCTTCGGCGGCTTCATATGGAATCGGTCGGCGAGGTAGCGACTATCATTATTCGTGCGTTGTTGTAACTTTTGATGGGTTATCATTTCTAGTTTGGGGTAGTCAATTTTCTAAATACATTGTTTTGTTCATTAATGACTTCGATTATGGATTTATGTAGTTATATCGCCTGTCGATCAGTCGACCTATTTGGTTCGAAGTTTATCAAACGTAGACGGTTCATGATTTTTTAAATGTCGGTGGTTTTTCTTTAATTTTGGGAGCAAATCATCACTCTATACTAAACAAAATGTTTGAGCGGGTGTCTACTTAGAGTTTTTCACTAGTTTAACTCAGTTATGGGTAAAAATTGCCAAAGTATAGATTATTATTTAATGATGCATTTACGGTAGTTCTGCTGTGTGATTGCTCAATAGTTTGACGGGTTTGAGAGAATAACGCGGAATATTCGATAAATATTTGGGTATTATCAAGTTTATAAACGTTCGATATTAGGACCTTAAGGGTTCGACACGCTGTACAAATCTTTAAAAAATCATCCGCTTGATTTCTCATGTTAGAAGTCAAATCTCGGTTAACTTATGGGGGAATCGAAATTTTACTCACTGAGAATATTTTCTTATTCTTAATTTACTAGTGACTATTCTTTGAAGTAACACTCACACCAAAGTTAAATAAAGCATGATTGTTATGAGTTTGGAAAATTCTTATCATTAAGTTAGAAATTATAGCAACGATTTTGGTTTGACCGCTTATCCCCAGTCACTTGCCCTTTAATTGACCTTAAGACAAGATTGTATCGATATTAAGAGTTTATGAGTGTCCACTGGACTACTCAGTGTTTTGAATTTTAGCCGTTTGTCGTAATGATTTTAGGTCGAGTTTATGGGAGTTGAGCGATGACGAAATAGCCAAAAGACTATTTCCCCTTCAACCCATTTCTCCTATACGGAATAATAATTTACGTTTCAGCTACTGCATTCTCACGCCGTAGCCTTCACGGGCAAGAATTATTGGCGGACTTACACTGCACTTACACAACTCGATGGGGGTATGTCTATTTTACTTTCTTGCGGTGATGTGTCGGCTGTGGGCCGGAAAGATTTCGACAAAGAAAATTTGGTTTCATATTAGTTATGTTTATTGAAATATAATACCACAATTGTCATAGCTTCATTTATCATAATAACATCATAACTCTCTCCCCACGCCGAAGCCCAACCAGAGCTCATTCGAGGTTGCGAGGACATGACGTAGAGAGAGTTTTCGAGCATTCCTCTACTCACATTTAAAATTCTGGTTTTCAACTGATGACTACTTTAAACTGACTGATTATAAAGAGTAAAACTGGTTCAAGTTTATGAAAACTGATTAAAATTATGTGAAAATGAATCAGTTTATATACCTATTGCACGACCCTAACCTTGCGTGTTAAATTTGATTTAGTAAAACAAAATTTGACCTTGTGATTTTCTAGTATATTCTATTCTTAATTTTATTATTTTTGTAATTTAATTTGACAATTTTCTTTTTTAATATTTTAATTGAATTTTTTCCAATTCAAATTATTTACTTTTCGTTCCATTTTTATGGATTTTCGTGTTTTTTGGTAAATTGTCAAATTTCTGTCAAACTTTTATGTTCTCATATTATGTTTATGTTTATTTCGTGCGGATCTTGTTGCACTTTGTTATTATTTTAATTTATTTTTGTGTTTCTTAATTTTATATTTAATTGTTTTCTTTCTCATAGTTTACATGGTTAGTTGGTGTTTTATGGGTCCGATTTTAAATCTACATGTTGTATTTGCGTGTGTATTACCGATCCATTTAAACAAATTTGTGTCCTGGCCCAAGATATTTTTGCAATTAAATCTACTCTAAAAATTTTCTTTTATCATCTATTGCAGTGGTCTTCAACCTTTCACAACCTTCGGAACCCTTCCTACTGATAATATTTTTCAAGGAACCCTATTTTTGGAGACTCTTCCTGAAGTTAAAAAATGTTTGATTAAAAATTAAAATTCATTTATAAAAAATTAAAATACATTTATTAAATTAAAATTCATTTATAGTTCATTTTCTATTATCAAAATATTCACTAGTGACTAGGCTGTGCCTGTTTTTCGTTACAAATATCAGCGAAATTTGAAATTATTGATGTTATTTGCAATCGCATATTATTTTCTGCATCTAGTCTGTTTCGGTACTTGGTTTTTGTGGCAATATAAAGTGAAAAAGTTTTTTCACAAATATGAGTTGTGACAAACGGCATTAAATGTATAATTGCTCGTTTTGCAAGTTCAGCGTACTGCTTATAAATTTGAAGCCAAAAATTTAAAATATTGCCGCCTGTAATCAATTTTGATTTCAATGATAAGTCACATGAAATGTCTATAAATAGTTTAGTTTCTTTCATGGGTATTTTGAATGTATCACAATACTCAATAAATGGGTTTTCAACCCAATTAAAATTTGCCATTTGAATATGGTTTTGTTTATTTTGAGATATTTTATTGTTGATCATTGATTATTATAAGGGACAATGAGTGATATAGAGTCATTGACCAATTATAGTTTTGTTCCTATTGGTCATTTTCTTTCCTTTATAAATATATAAAGGAACGAACTTTAAATATGAGTATTTTTCACCTAATTCGTCTGCTGATAGATCCTGCAATAACATATAAAATTTCAATAACATGAAATTTATATTTTTCTTAATTTTTACGTGGAACCCTTAAAAAATTGCGCAGAACCAAAAGGTTCCGCGGAACACAGGTTGAAGAACTCTGATCTATTGTGAAAAAATTGGAAAAGTAAACCTTATTATTTTAAAAATTTATAACGTTTTATTATTTTTAATTTTATTATTAATGTACGCCATTATTATTGAAGACAATATTATGAACACTTTTTGTTATTTATTAAATTTTCTTTTGATTGTAATTTATTTTTACTTTTATATAGCTGATTTTTATAAATTTATTTTGATTTTAACCAGATAGGAATTGTTACGAACGAGTCTCCATCGCGAGGAATAAATTTATATTAATAAATTTTTATGCAATTTTGTTACTCACCATAATCCATACGCACACAAGTGAATAAAATTAGTTATTTTTACTCCGGATTAAACCGGTGGTTAGCGGGAACTCGCGGTGAAGGCGTTACTGGAACTGCCCTGTATTCTCCCTTCCTAAAACATATAGCCCAACACTCGAAAGAGCGTATGGTGACCCTGGGAAAGGTTTAAATATAAAGTATCACACTAGAAAAAAAAATAAAATGACAAAATCTAAGAGAAAATGACAGAGAATTAATGAGGAGGATCATACTGAAAATTAGAAATCGGTTTAATCAACGACACATAAAGTAGCATAAATAGAGCAAACAATAGTGTTTTTGAATCTGAAAAAGAACGAAACATCAAAAATTGTCTATAGTCGTGAATTATAGAAGTACGTGAGACCTTATTTAAAATTTCTTTTATTCTATCAGCGTCAACTTTAAAAGTTTTACAAAGTTATTTCGTACAAACGATATATAAATGAACATCTTATTTATCTTACTCAATTCGCTATATTAATATTATTGCTATTATTATTAATACTATTGTATAACTATTATTAGTATTAACTCTACTATCATAATCGATATTAGTCGATAATTATTATTATGTTTATTATCAAAAATTATTAATATTTTTAGGATTAACTTTGAACCTCCATGTTACTTAACCTAGTGTAAATTGAAAATTACAAAATAAATTAAAACGACAAAATTTATAAACAAGTTTTATTTATTTCAAAATAAAATAAAAAGTTACCAAAGAGAATAAAAAATTCCATCGAAATGTCAAGAACATGAACTATACATTCCAACTAGAGAATTTTGTGGAGGATGTGATGAGAAATCTGGACATAAAATCGATAGAGTTAATTCTGAAAATCGAATTGGGGAAGAGAATTTCCTTACCCATAATAAGTTGCTATGGTAATAAACAACTTGCTAAGGGGATAAAAAACTAGTTTATCTGATTTTTGTCATAATGTCTACGATAATAGACCAGACGGAACCATTTCTGATCCGTTTACAACTCTATTTAACTTATTTTCAGAGTATTTGTTTTTATTGTCATTAGGAAAGTTATCCGTATCAACCAAATTGTCCAAATATAGGAAGTTGGTTAACGCTACTATATAGGATATAGTAAAGAGAGTATTACTAGTTACCGTTATTGCCCACCTATAAAAGTTTTTTTTGATTATTACCTTTAAATAAAACATAAGTATTGAAGTTTATTAAACTTACCTTTTACTAATTATTCATTCATCATTTATATTATTGGTTTTGGAATTATTATTATGTTGGGCAAAAACAAATATTTTTGAATTGTTGTTTATCTGGCATGACATCCGATAAAATCAGGGCACGCGAAATGCAAATGGACGAAAAAAAATCAAAAATAGCCTACTTAGCATTAAATAATACAAAAAGTAGAAAAAATAGTAGAAAAATACAAAAAATATATAAAAAATAAATAAAAACATTTAAAATGAATCAAAAAACATTAAATTTTAGTAAAATTAACCTATTTCATCAAATTGGCTCCAAATTCATAGAAAACGCTTATATTCTAGAAAATAAATATGAGAATTAAGCTTAAAATGTAATTAGAAACTTTGAAAAAAAAGAATCATGAAAATCTGACAACTAGGAGAAAAGTGATGAAATATAGTAAAAACGTGTAGGAGTTTTGTTTTATCTCATCAAAAAACATGTGTGTAAAACTCCTCTATATAAGTCGATGCCAGATCGACACAATTTAATACCATTTTTCAAGAAATTGTTATAAATATTTTTCATTCCGAAGTAAGGAAAGGTTTTTTTTATTATTTTTTATACTATTATTATTGGAAATGTTTAAATGAATCAATAAAATACACGCAAATATAACATGCAGTTTCAAAATCGAACCTATTAAAACACCAACTAACCCTGCTAAAATACGAGAAAGAGAACAATTACATATAAAATTATAAAACATAAAAGTAAATTAAAATAATAACAAAGTGCAACAAGATCCGCACGAAATAAACATAAACATAACATGAGAACATTAAATTTGGCCGAAATTTGATAATTTTCCAAAAAATGCAAAAATCCATGAAAATGGAATAAAAACCAAAGAATTTGAATTAGAAATAATTCAATTAAAAATTCAAGAGAAAATTGTCAAATTAAATTACAAAAATAATAAAATTAAGAATAGAATATTCTAGAAAATCACAAGGTCAAATTTTGTTTTACTAAATCAAAAAATAACACGCAAGGTTAGGGTCGTGCAATAGGTATATAAACTGATTCATTTTCACATAATTTTAATCAGTTTTTATAAACTTGAAAGCAGTTTTACAACACTTGAAACCCGTTTTAACCAGTTAATCAGTTTTTCTATCTGGAACAACGCTATTTTGATGTGAGTGAGAGAGTTGTTAGAAACTCTCTCCACGTCACATCCTCGCAACCTCAATGGAGCTCTGCTTGGGTGTCGGCGTGGGGAGGAGTGTTGCTATATGATGTTCAAACGTTATGTATTATGCTCAGAAATTTATGAAATGTAGTATATGATAAATATAAACATTAATGGAATTAAATTTTTCCGACTATGCTATAATCGTTTTTCGGTCCACAGCCACTCACGAACCGCAAGTTAATAAAATATACACACAATTCAGGCTCTGTAGGAGCAGTTCATCTGCCAATAGCCTGTGCCCGTGAAGGTCCCAGCGTGAATAACGCAGGGCCCAAACGTCAAATCATAACCGTTATAGGGGAAATTGGGAGGAGGGGAAGTAGTCTTTTGGCTGCTCGTCCACCGTCCATTTTCCTAAAATTTCGACCTAAAATTTGAATTCTACATATCGGCAAAAATCATGAACATTGAGTAGCTCGGTGAGCACTCTTAAAATCATAACGTAAACACAATTCTCCTAGGATCAACTTAGAGGGAAGGAAGTGGGAATATGTGAAAGATAATCTAACTTGGTAAAGTAATTTTATTAAAATTCATTAACTATTATGATTAAAAGTATTAGATCAAAATGGACAATATTTGTAAATCAAAATATCTAGTAAAAATTAGTATGATCTCACCCACGAACCCATTAATAAAATATGAGATTAACAGTTTCAATAATAATTACGTTCACCACAAACTATACTTTCAGCCGAGTAAATCAATTTAAAACATCCCAAAAATCATTTATAGGAAGGTTTATTCAATAAAGTGCAAAATATTAAATTAAAATGGTAAATGATAATTAACGAAGCGAACATAGGAGCCACTTTAAAGTTAAAATATATAATAATAGTCCCGCGAAAAATCCAGTAGGGAAAAAAACCCGCCCAAATGAATAATTCATTTTGACTATTAATAAAACGTATAGTACTAATTTACCCGGAGTTGAAATTCACTACAGTCATTCCATTAATTGGTTCAAAGAATTTAAGGTTACTAGAAAGGTGGAAATACTATAAAAAATCCTTACTTGTCTCCCATTAGATTAAACAAAAATAGAATAACACTCCATAACAACTTGCAAAATTAACAAAAGTTTTATTGACAGTTCCACGTAGTAGATTCATGCACAAAATAAGATCATCACAGAGCGTTAATCGAATCCACGAAAAATCCAGGCGATACTTGAAGAAATCGAATTATAGATCGTAGGGAACGACCTCAGTTAATAAGCTCTTGACACCCACGAATTATTGAATTCATTACATAAATCATAGATGATAAGGTGAGATACTTACCTAAAATATGATAATATCAATCGGAGTTAACGTAATCCCTGACTAATATTCAAAATGACGAGAAATAGTAGTAGATTGACAACCACCGGAGTAGATACACTCACCAGGCCCACAATTCAACCCCATTGAACCCTGAAAATAATTATAATTAAAATAAGGCAATTAGCAAGGAATTCTAACTAAATTTCGCTGCTAATAAAAATCGTAATTCCGACAATGATCAATAAAGTAGTAACAGATGGTTTATTAAATGGAATGAAGAACAATTATGAATCGATATGATCATAACGATATGACCAACGTGGCACGGCACAGCCCATTGCTGACAAACGGGAAAGGAAAATAACAACGTGGCAATTGACATATGTCAACACACACCACAGACGAGTACACGACAAGTGAGAAAATGGAGACACACCGACAGGTAGCGGTTAGGAAAAGCTGACGATAGGCACACTTAACCGAACAAACTATAAAAGAAGATATCAAATGATTTATGCACAATTTTGTCGTAACTAGTATGAATAACAACCAACCCAATGAACTACGATCCAGAGGTCACCATGCGCGTTACCAGGATGCGGACGAAATCCGGCTCGAGCGAAGAACAGACGCTCAAGGAAGTAAGATTTTCTTTCATTTAACAAATTTTAATTGTACAAAATATTTATGTTCTGAATCAACCGACATGAGAGAAAGCGGTCATCTAAGCCTGCCAACTACCATATGCAACCAAAATGATCAAAACCATTGTTTATTACAATTACTCTTGAATAAATGAAACGTATCAAAACTTTATTGCGAAAGGGTTCTACACATTCAAACAAAAACCCTCTAATTATGATTATTATTTAAACAAACGAAATGCTTCGAACTTTATTATGACAATGTTCTACACAGTTATATGAATTATTATGCTTCAAACGTTATTACGTCAATGTTCCACACTCTTATATGAAAGTTATCTAATTATGATTATTATTTAAACAAACGAAATGCTTCGAACTTTATTATTACGATGTTCTATACAGTTATACGAAGGTTAACTTTATTGCGACAATGTTCGATACAGTTATACGAATTATTATACTTCAAACTTTATGACGATAATGTCCTATGAAAGCTATCAAATTAGGATTGTTGTTAAATAAATGAAATGCATCAAACTTTATAGCGCTAATGTTCAATATAGTCAAACGAACGCTATCTACGTATGATTAATGATAAATGAATGTAAGCGTCGAAATCACATTACAATATGATGTTATGCAGACCAATGAAAGTCCCGTAAGTCGCCCCGGTTAAGCTCTCGCCAGCCCCGAAATTCACTGACGACACATGCCAACTGTTTTCGTTGAACATGAAGCAAATATCTAGCGTAATGACTAAGGCAAAAGCTATTAAACAAGCACCACGTCTAACCAATTAACCGTTACTCAAACGCTTTCCAAAGAAACATTAGATCAACAGTTGACTACACCACATGCCAGGTGTAAGCAAAGAACGTCGAACTTCTATCCTATGTCTAAGGAATTCCGTACAGCAATAAACACGAAAATGTTACCCTACTGAACTTGCCAGTAAAATCACTAAGATTCGCCAACGCAATCGAATAGTTAACTTCTGAATCGCGTTTCGGGCCTCACAAGATGAAATCAGGAACTACTCTAACGAATTTACAACTAGCACGCATGCAAGTCCCCATCATAACCACCCACCTGACTACTGACTTGATAAGACCCATTACGAAAACTTAATTCATCTATAGGTTGATGCATGGTCCAATAACTCTACGCGAACGATTTATTCAACAATCTAATTAATTTGTCTTGATAATGGAATATCAGTTCACTATAACTGCTACAAACAAATTATCTGTTTACTTGTCAAAACCATATGAACAATTCAGTTTGTTAAGCGATTTGATAAATTTGTATTCGCAGGTTTTTGGATGGACGAATCTCGTATCACGATGAGATTTCCATCCCACTCCGCCGCAAAATGTCGACAGGCGATGTGGGATGAGGGGTATTCTATCTCCCCGGTACGAACGGCCAAATTCGAGAGTCAGGATGACATGGAGGGCGCCGAACGGCCATACATTGCCATCAAGCGGGAGCCTGGGCGAAATCTGGCGCGTGAACTTTGAGGACGGCAGAAGATATCCTGGCCCGACTCGAAGCTCACCAACGGAAAACCAACAGAGAAGTAAATCGGACTTGCCAACATTTCAAACAAATAAACAAAGATATCGCGGCTGGCTTGATCCCGAGCACGGATGGGTATGCCCCGGCGTATGGCATCTCATTCGAGCTCGATAATCCACACGTGAATCAGCCAATCCCGCCAATGACAGTGTCGGTACCAAAGAAGATTCTTTCGGGAGAAAAGCGAACGAGAAATGGAGCCCAAAGACCGGAGTGGGACCATATTTATACGCAATGGTCGTCACGACAGGACCCCAGAGACCGGCCCTCCACTTCACACCACATTTGATTGGAAACTATCTTGATTCACATTGTGGTTAATCTAAATACATTAATATTAGTTTGACTTCGTATATCTATAATCATTATAAAATATTCGCCATAATAAAACTCCTTTTAAGACTCTAGATTGATACGCCTAAAATTTTTTCGATTATATTTATATTCATTACAATTCTTATTCATTATATAGATTAAAACATTTGTGATTTATGTTGTTTTTCCTTTTTGCAGAGATGGACCCTGGCATAGTTCTGAATAATACACTGAAAGACGCACAAAAAGAAAACAAGGACCTTCATCGTCAGATGTTGGTAGAGCTTACAATACCGGAGTAAATTCTGAATACCGGTATTCGATATTAGAAATTTTGTAATATCGGGATACCGGTATTAAAACTGGTATAATAAATGAAAAATTTGAAGTCATATTACTGTTTAAATCAGACATTATAACGACTTATTAACAAATATTCATGAAATCTAATAAATATTATTCTAAAATGAGTATATATTCTTTATTTTTTTACATAGATGGTAGAAATAAATGTGTACAAAAAACGAAGAAAGTTTATTAATTATATATTAAATTTATGTTAAATATGCATGTAATAGGCCCACGAGGCATTATTTAATTAAAGAAGCAAAAAAAACATTAATTGAAAGCAGTTATGAAATATTTTATTGATAACTTGCATTTTTTTTATTAAAATATGCTCTCAAAAAACATAAACAATCAATAGATTAATCATCAAGCGAGGATCGAATTTTCGTGCAAATATAACCAGCCGCTGAAAATGCTCTTTCTGATTCTACACTAGTCGGCACTATTGTCATTAAAAAATCATACACATTTTGTAAATATATTTCTTTGGTTCCCGTCTTTTCAAAAAATGTAATTTCATCTTCAATTTTTTGTTCTAAACTCTGAACTTTTTAACAAGCTAGCGCAGGCGAAGTATTTAATGTTTCTTCTATTGCTGTATGTAGTTGTTTTTTCAAAGTTTTTATGCTTACCATATTATAATCTAACGCCGTTTCACTACTTACTTTACAAGAAATTGGAAGGGATGTTTCTTGCACAACTTCCATATCTCCTGTATCTTCAGGATTTTCATGTGTGAGTCGTTTTGTTAAGCTCACAATTTTTTTTATGATTGTAAATTTAGATACGGGTTTAAATACTTCTCCAACGTCTTGTACTCCCTTTTGCAGATATTGAAGTATTTGTGATAACTCCGTTCGTCGTAGTAAATCTCGAGATTTCAATGCTTCTAATAATTCTAATGCAATTGCGGAATTTTGCTGTGAAAGAGTGTCTAGCATAAATGTTAAAGAAGCGTCAGCCGTCAAAAGATTTGCATCTTTCCGGCATAGTGCGTCTACAGTTAATTTTACGGGAGTAAGAGCCGCAATAATTGAAGAAAATAAATTAAATTCTTTGTTAGAAAAATGAACATCAGAACTAATGTCAATAAGAGCTTTTTGAATACAAAATTTAATATCTTCTAATTTTTGTAACATAGATAACATGCTGTTTTACAATCTAATTTTAGAGCAGATTCTTTGCCTAGTTGTTCTTTTACATACTTTTGTAAATGTTTATCGTTTTTAGAAGGTGAATATTTGAATGTTTTTACGACATTCCGAATTTTCGAGACTAGAGATGATATGTCAACATGTCTAATATTAAGTTGATTTTTAGTAATACTAGCATATTCCTCTATAATGATTCCATTATCATTTTCTTCGTCGATATCGTTGTCATTGTCATCAACGCTAATAATATCATCATCACCATTAATTTGCTCCACAAAATCAACATCCTCACTCAAGTTCGTGGGTAACTTATACAAAACATCGGCAATCGCTAAATTTATGCAATGTGCCATACATTTTTGATGCTCAGCCTCAATAGTTTTTCCTAGTTTTACCATAACTAATGCACCATCAGTAGTTACTCCAACTATATCTTTAGATATATCTAAATTAAAATCCCTTATTTTTTTTCTGCGAGGGATAAACATTTTTCGGCTGGAACGGATCCATAAGCGTGCACTAATCCGATATTCCACATCGTTCCTCCAACAGAATGTACATTGATATTTATATAGCGCCGATTACGAATAGACGTCATTCGTTAAATGTGATACTGAAACGTTTCCCCTCGGATTTCAATTTAGAAATTTCTTGCACTGTAGACTGTTTAATAATTTTACTATATTCAAGTACCATATTTCTAATACTGACTGCTGATTTCGGTATATTTTTAAATCCTCTTGCCTTTAAACCTACTCTTATGTCATGCGATTTTATAAAAATATTAAAAGACAAACCATCTCGAGCCTTCATTCTGGCCAGCACTTCAGAAGTTGTTCGTTTTACTTATTCTTAAAATAGTTTGTTATCAACAATCTGGGCTGTTTGGAAACACATGATTCTACATCATTAGTAAATTCACATTTATTTTTAAGATTTAGTCCATGTATTGTTTTTAAGTGAGTATGAAAGCCACTTGTGGATCCTCCTGTGCACTTTATTTCTTTTCCGCACTTTTTACATTTAGCGACCTGTCCTTTTTTTCAACTAAAAAATAATTCCAAACCGAAGCTTCGCCCTGTCCCATTCGATGGTCAGTAAATGTATTCATTTTTTAGGGGTGATAACAATTTATTTTTATCAATATTAATATTTAAAATATTACAATCCAACATACATAATGTAAATATATAGCAACTTATCGAATAATAAAAATAGATCAGTATTTAAATACGTTATGCTATTTTTAATTATTAGAAAAAAAGGAGAAAATATAAAATACAACCTTTATTGCAAATATTAAAGCTAATTTGTAAATTTATAGGATCTTAATCCGACTATTTTATATTTCCTTATTTTAACATATCATTTATTTGTCTAAACAGGACTCTTCCCCGGACATAAAGATAAACCATAAAAATCAGCTTAATATGCCCAGCAGCACTATTACACGATGTTGCCATAATTGGCTCAGTATGTGTAATAAATGTACCCGATGTAGATTTTAATCCGATAAAATTTTTTGTTTTCTTCCAAGAAAATTTTATTGTAAATTTTTGTGATTATTTTCCAATATAAAATAAAGCGCATGAATACCCATTTTATCAACTTTTATAATACCGAAATACCGGTATTTCTACTCTGATACCAGTTTTCAATCCCGGTCAGAAAATTGTCCGGGATACCGGTATTGGAAGCCTTAGATGTTGGAGATGACCCGAGAAGTCCATCAAATTAAATTGACGTGGATAGAACCGGCAAAGGCAAAGATTCTATACCAACGAGTGACCGCCGCCCAACGTGGATGGGCTGAGGAGAAAAGGTTGACTCAAGCCCTGAAAACGCAAATTCGCGGGCTAGAGGTGGCGCTTGCAGCCTGTCAAGAAGGCCAAGCCGTCACATACCCTTTAGTCTTCGCGCCGGCTCAACTGGCGTATCGGGATTCGACAAATGTGACCAAACCGGCAGTAAAACCACCACAACGCCGCCCTGGAAAGTTCGAGCGGGCGAAGCGACGCGCCTTGAGATCTTCCGAACAGTCGAACTGAGAAATATTATATGAAATAAATGATTTTGTTGAATTACCTGTGCGTTTAGTTAAAATTAGTAATTATGGCCGAATAAGTTGTGCACGATAATCAATCTTCGATCAGAGAGAGAGAGAGGAATCAGTGATCATATTTACAAGTAGATGGGACCAGGAATAGAAAATCCCACATATACCTTTTATCGGTGGTGCGTTGAACCCACCATAGGATCGGGCCTTAGCAGTTCCTATAGGGCGCTCACCTTTGGCGATCCTATGACCAGTGGTTACATCACCAACGTTGCTTGGCAAAGGGTAACCATTGAGGGCAAGATAATCATTTTCATATGGGGTCAAGGACATTGACAACAACAACCAATAACCCCACATGTGTATAAAAGATCTAGGAATGGTACTTGAATTTTTATAGGTTATCACCTGTAGTATTTAGGTCTAAAAATGTATTGAAATATTCTTTTTATTCGAATAATATGATTTGAATTATATTTAGTTTTTGAATTTTCATCAATTTAATTAATATTAAACCAATATTAATGAAAAATAAAATAGAATGATTTTTCCTCGTATCAATCAAGTTCCAGGGAAGCTTCGCTTATGTGGTACTTGACCTATACGAGATGCCTCGTGATCAATATTTTCCATCACTCAAGAAAAGTATTAATGAAATATTAATAATGATTAATTATTGCATTTGATATTATTATTATTATTAGGCTTAACCATTATCATTAATTCCAAAAATCACTATTTTTCTAAAAGCTTTTTAAAAAAAATCCCAAATAATGCAAATCTGGATGTTATTTCATCCACCATTATTATTTATTTTATTGATTATCCTACAATCACATGCATACAAGTGAGAAAAATTAATCTTCACCAACTAGTTAAAACCTAGTACTTCGGTGTGGGAGGTACCCGTTGTGAATGGTAGTTCGCCGGGTCAGAGCTCCTCTCCAAGAACCTCAACGTCAGACCCTCTGTAGAGAGCGAAGGATCATGATGAAGGACCAAATAGTACACACATAAAAAAGGAAGAATATAAAGTCTAATGAGCAAGAAAGAAGTAAAAAGAATTTCCAGAATAATAATGCAAAAGAAATTTAAGCATTGATAAGAAATATGAAGAACTAGAAAAATAGAAATTACAATCTTAGTAGTCAATCAATGAAGGTATCATTTGATCAAGTACTGCATGATAGAAATCAACGATAAGTACGTATGTTGGCATAAAGTAAATTCCTATTTAGAAATCAAATCTAAAAATATCAATTATTGTTTTTTAAAGAAAGAATCCTTTTTGATATTCATTTTTAAGTTTATAGAATCTTATTCAGACTCCAAACGATCACGAGTAAACGTTTAGGTTTTCAGGAACAAGAAACAATTATCATTTCATGCCGAGGGGGTCATTATTAATTCCAACCCTACAAAATTTAAATGAATCATTATCTCACAGTTGTGATTTTAATATTTGATATTTTTATTATTATATCTTGATAAAAGTTTTAAAATTTTAATATCATGGAAAAAAACAGCAGAAAGAAACAACGACAAAGCAGAAGAAGTGTCTTGGAAAGTCTCAACAGCTAAAAGAAAAAGAAATCGAAAAAAGAAACTTGAATATAAAATAAAATGTTTATTGTGTTAATTAAAAAACGTTCATGTTTAATTAAATTTTTATTTTTTTATGATTAAAAGTTAATTGCTAACCATCTAAAATCTACCCAAAAGTCAAGCGAGGAAATCGTTCGGATTCAAAAAGTATATTATTAAAATAATAGAATAAGTGGAAATTAAGGTTTCCACCAAATTTTATGCTAAATGGAACAAAACTGACATGTTTTTAAAAAAAGAAATTTTTCTTAAATATCATTTTACTTATATTAACTTACTTAAAATATTAATTTAGAAAAATCAAAAATAAACAATTAAAGAAATCAAAATCCCCATACCAAGTTGATAACGATCCAGAAAGCATTTTCAAAAAATCTAACGAGAATGGGGAAGTTTTTCTGAAAAATCGGGAAAATAAAATCTAAAATTGGTGGGTTACAGGGTTTCAAATCTTGCTTACCCTTCCAGTTGCCCTCGTAACGCCATACAAAATGTTACTAACCGCCACTTGGCACCCGTTGCTAAGCAACGTTGGTAATGTGTTCAAGTGGTGGATTGCCCGCAAAAAGTGAGTGTTATTGCTAATACTATAGTTGCTCGGACAATCCTCGGGTTCACGAGCGGTTGATAGAAGACTTATGCTCGCTTAGCTCGGTCCCACGCGTAAGTGTATTCAAGATCGAGTGTGGAGAGATGATTGTAAGTATTCCTATTAACACCTGTGCGCACGCGTATTCAAGAAATAATTTAACTACGATTAATTTATTGGAAGCAACACAGTGAAGGTTTAATGCGAGTTAATGGGTGGATTTGCTGCTCGGCGTCGAGCACGCTCTTTGCGTCCTGGTCGACGACTATTGGGTTGAGTAATAGGCTGATCCGCTGGCTGAGGGTTCTTCGGCGCCATCTGGGATGGGGCGAAAACGAGCGGGTATGTTACCGCTTCCCCCTCCCGACAGACGGCTAGGGCGACTTCTAACCCTCGTATTTGAGTACGTAAGTTCTGATTGAGCTGACGCTCCTCCGTCCAGCCCTTTTGTGCTGCTGTTAGTCTGTGGTACAACGCTTTCACCTTTTTCGGCTCCGACCAAGTCGCTTTAACCTGTTGAACCTCTCTGGTCATCTGGAGTATTTGGCGAAGGAGGTCCGCATTTACGTTTCTTACACGGTTTAGTTCTGTTTGCAGGATTTGAGTCGCGTCCATAACTATAATGGATAAATTCGTCAAATATGACTCTAATGACTTGCATGATTAATATTCATGATTATTATAAACATAACGATTAGAACGGGTATTCTCAGGCAAATTATCAAACGCAAAGACAAAGTATCAAACATTTTCTTTTTAACAACACAAAAGAAAATCAAACTAAATCACAGTTATTGTTAGTGTTTTTGCGACTTCTGCTTTCCGCGAACCGGCTCCTTTCGGCTCTTTTTCGGGGAAACCACGGGATAATGGCGTCGGGTATCTCGGACGGGGCGAGGCGGGTAGGCTTCCGCAATCCGCCCGTCGAGGATGTCTTCTTCTACATTGGCGAGATACATCCTCGCCTTGACCACTTGTAGGTCCACCTGCTCCTGCATCCGTTCCCATTGGGTGAGGAGATTCTGAGCATTGATGTATATCTCCGCCGCTGGGTATTGCTGTCCATCGAGTCCACAAGGGTCGCTATTTAGACCCAGCAACCTCCAAGTGGTGGGGTACGGCCACTGTCGCTGGATTTTCTCGAATATTTCCGTCCTTGGGGGTGACTCCCTCCGGTATGGCTCACCGATTGATCGGGTGTTGGTCCATTCGCGTGGCATGTTCGTGGCTAAAAGAAAAGGCATCATGATCGGCTAATTGCGTATAAGGGGTGAACATATGATTATTTTTAAATTGGTCGCTCGGATTCAATACTCGGCTCACTAGTAATTAGGTTGTCACTATTGGGTTTTAATTATTGCTCTAAGGCTATGATAATGAGACGAGTCGAGATCTATGATCTATCAATTATTGCAGTATATGGGATCAGGGTTAAACAGGACTTGTATAGATGTTATTAAATATCTAGCGCTAGGTCCCCGTCTGTGATATGCCTAGTGCCTACATTCGTTGAGGTTTAATAAAAGGAAAATTTACTGGGTACGCAGGTTATTATTTATTTGTGAGAATTTCAAATTTGTGGGACATCTAATTTTGGGTAACCTCAATTTAAGGTTGCATTTAGGTGGGGTTGACATAGATTAATACGAGTCTTTAGAGTTTTATTAATACTTAGCATGAATATCTGCCACTTTAACTTCAAAATTCTTACTAATACATAACACGAATATTTGCTAATTTAACTCCAAAGTTTTACTAATACCTAACATGAATATTTGCTAATTTAACTTCAAAATTATCAGTCACGTAATATCAACCTTGATTTGATTAATTTCAAAATTTACTAGATGGAACATTCATATTTATTTATGCGACTATATTTAATTAGGAAGGAGGTAATCATATCCGTTAAGAATTTGTAGGTGTTTACATTAAGGGCATTGGTTCTACCTATTGTGTCGCCGGAAATTCTAAGTGCACATGAATTCGGTTAGTTTAGTGATGCGGTTTCCGGTCGAATCTTATCATCAATAGATCGATCGATTTGTAATTAAATGAAGACATTTCCGTTTGGTAAACTGATGACCGGTGTTTATTTTACCTACTTTTCATATTCGGGATTCGCAATCAATAAGTTCACGATACTTTAAAACTACTAGGATTTTTCGAGTGGATTCTTTACCTCATGCATTTGGAAGTTTTCGATGTGGGACTCAGTTATGCCTTCGTGTGTTTCTCAGAGAATTTTGGAATCATTTTATTTGGAGTCAACGGTAGGCATTCATGTGATTTAACGTTTGATGTGATGTCAATATAAATATTTTTAACTGTTGTTTTGATCATTCTTAAATTTTTATATTTCTGTTAAGTTTGTAATTTATATTAACTCTGGGATACTTGAGACTGGGTTTGGGCTCTTAAATTCGATGTTTTCAGTTTTAGGAAGTTTTGAAAGTGTTGGGCCAGCACACCAATAGCCTTGAGAATTGTTTAAATGCATCAGTAATACAGCACGAAAAGCCAGCACCAAGATAACTTAAAATACAATATACAACACCAATTAAACACTTTAAAATCTGAGAGAATATAAATAAATATAAAATCAAAAACATAAAAATAAAATTAAAATAATAACAAAATGCACCAAAATTCGCACGATACCTACACAAATATAACAAGAAAACACAACAAATTCGACGAAATTGAAAAAATTAATAAAAGTTCATTAAAATGAAATTTAAATCGAAAATTTGAATTAGTAATAATTCAATAAAAATCTTAAATAAAAAATTATAAAAATAAAAAAAAAAAATAATAAAATTAACGAATAGAATTTACTAGAAAATAACAAGGTCGAATTTTGTTTTACTGCATCGAATTTCACACGCGAGAAAAATAGGTATAAATACCGATGTGTTTTCACAAATTTTCAGTCTTATTTTTCGAAGAAAAAATTTCATTATAGAACTGTGTAGCTGGTTGTGTAGCTGGTTGAGAGCCGTGCATTCGGGCAATTAACACGGGTAAGTGTTTTGCCTGAACACGATCACTCTCAACTGGTGCAATATTATTAGTTGATTTTTCGAAGAGAATTGATGGGTAATTTTTCAATTGAATTTATGTATGACTTTTCAGATCGAATTAATGAATGATTTTTGTTTTGCAAATTGAAGTTATGGATAATTTTGTTTTCCAATTGAATTTATGGATGATTTTTTGAATCAAATTTGTGGGTAATTTTTCAATTGAATTTATGGATGATTTTTCAGAATGATTTATCGAATTAAATTTATGGGATTTTCGAAGTAAATTTTATGGAATGGATACAATGAATTTCAAATGTATGTAGCCGATGTAATATGCTGAATAAATATTTTACATCTACAGCCTTAGTGCATCGAAACTTTTATTCCAAATGCTATGGTAAAATATTATTTGTTATTCCTTTTCCGGCCCACAGCCAACACATAACGCAAGAAAGCAAAATCTACATAGTACAGATTTGTGTAAGAGCGTGGAAAATCGCCAATGATATGTACCCGTGAAGGCTCAGCGTGCGGAACGCAGGAGTTGGAACGTCAATATTATCCGTACATAGGGGAAATTGGAGGGTAAATGAGTAGTTTATTGGCTGCTCCTTCACCATCCGTTTTCTGTAAAATTGACATAAATTTTTAACAACAATCGGCTCAAAATCTCTAACACCGAGTAGTCCAATGGGCACTCATTAACTATGAAATGAACATAAATAGATCTTAAGGACAAAAAGAGGGAATGGGTAGCGGGGAAAATTGCGAAATGTTGCAACAGTTAAAATGAATAGCCATCGGAAAAAGATTAATCCGAACGACCAAAATCATGAAAATAATGTTTTTAAATAAAAATTAAATAATTTAATTTGAGTTGAGGCGGAAAATATGGGCGGGACGCTGCTCAAATTTTCCGAACTAATTCAAATACTTGACAAAAATAGTAACGCAAAAATGGAATGCGTAAAATAAGGGCGGAACGCTGCTCAAATTTTCCGAGTCAATGAAAATACTTTGTCGAAAACGGTAGAATAGGGATGAACCGTAAAATAAGGGCGGAACGCTGCTAAAATTTTTGAATTTACAAAAATACTTTATCGAAAACCGGAAAATATAGGTGGACTACGGCTAATGTTGTATATCAATAAAAAATTTTAACGCTGAGGAATAAGGAAGGATCCCTACAAAATCTTAATAAATATAACGATAATGATAAGGGTAATGGTAATTATAATAATAATGATAATAATAATAATAATAATGGTAATAATAATAATAATCATGGTATTTGTAGTAATGATTGATAATAATTATGATAATAATAATAATAATAGTAATACTCATAGTAACAATAACAATAAATATAATGGTAGTTATAGTAATAAAAATAATAATATAGGTAATAGTAGTAACAATTAAGAAAGGTAATATACATAATAGCAACAACGATAATGCTAGTAATAATAATGGGAAACATTGTAGTTACAATAGGGATAAGGGTGAAAGATATAATGTGGGTGTATTTAACATAACAAAGGGTGTACAGGCCAAAGAATAATCATCAGCATGGACAATAGTAAGAAGGACTAAGCAAATGGACATAACAATGAATGATATGAGAGTATAGGTTAACATTTGAAGGAGATAGGAGAATAATGGGACCTAAGAATCAAAAGCGAGCACAGGTCTTCTATCGACAGCTCGTGAACCCGAGGGTTGT
Source organism: Schmidtea mediterranea (assembly GCA_022537955.1). Lineage (NCBI taxonomy): Eukaryota > Metazoa > Platyhelminthes > Tricladida > Dugesiidae > Schmidtea > Schmidtea mediterranea. The sequence goes on along the minus strand of CM039680.1, from coordinate 51,401,316 downwards.
CCGAGCAATTATAGTACTAGCACACGGTACTCAATTTTTGCGGACAATCCACCACTTGAACACATTACCAACGTTGCTTAGCAACGGGTGCCAAGTGGATCAGAATCATTTTGTATGGCGTTACGAGGGCAACTAGAAGGATAAGCAAGATTTGAAACCCTGTAACCCTCCAAAAGTAAACGTCATCGAGAATTAAATCACTTTTATTATGTCATAATTTCATGTTAATCCTTTTCTCCTTAACAATATTAATTAAATTTTTACCGTAATGATCTCATCTTGGCGAATTGTTATTCTGGTTTTGACTAATGGATTTATACTTAATTTTTTGTAATGGAATAATTAATCTGTGCCTTTAACCCGCCAATTAATTTAATTAATAAGCTAATTTATTTTAAACACTTTCCTTTCAATCAATGGATTATCTTATTCCTAAGTCCTCGGATCATTTAGTCAACAAATTATCTCATTTTTATTAATAGTTATTTTCCTTTCTCAATCCATGGTTCCCCAGTTTTACATTAAAATCTATTGGGTCGATGAATTACTCTAGCCAAGGCATTACTCTACTTTAACAAATTACTTTAAATTCTTAATCAAAGGGTTAATGTAGTTGATTCCATAAATTATTCTAATTAATCAAGGAGATATCTCGATAATCATTTTTATTGATGGATTAATTTAGTTCGATTGACTCCAGAGTTACTGATGATTTTATTATTTTACTTCGAAATGTAAATTCCGTAATTAATTTATTTTTAAATAATAATCTATTTTAGTTATCAACGATTTCAATTTAATTTATTCCCGTACCCTTTCCCTTTAATAGACCTTAGGCGCATCTTGTGTTTATATTATATTTACTGAGTGTCCACTGGACTACTCGGTGTGATAAGTTTAAGCCGTGTGTAATATAAATTTAGGTCGATTTTTCAGAATTGAGAAACGAGGAAGCAGCCAGAGACTCCTTCCTTATTTCTCGCTTCTGCTATAGGGTAAATATTGACGTTACGACCGCTGCGTTGCGCATGCTGAGTCTTCACGGGTACATATCATTGGCGATTTTCCACGCTCTTACACGAATCTGTACTATGTAGATTTTGCTTTCTTGCGTTATGTGTCGGCTGTGGGCCGGAAAAATTTCGACAGTTTAATTTATAAAAACAAAATATATATGTAAAACAATTTAGGTATATTAATAATATTTATTAATTATATAACAATTAAACAAAATTACCATCCATTGACCAAAATAACAAATAACATAATATTGCATCAAAATAAACAAAATACCTCTCTCCCCACGCCGACGCCGAGCAGAGCTCTACTGAGATGCAAAGAACGTGACGTAGAAAGAGGGTCCAATATAGATGATTCTCACATAAAAATGAGTTTCTGAAAAATTCAAAATAAAATTGAACAATCTCCGAATAATTTTTAAAATGGTTTTAAAGTTTTCACGAATGATTCACAAACAATTTCAAATTGTTTTCAAATAATGGTTAAGTTAAATGTGAAAATGGATCAGTATTTATACCTAATTTTCTCGCATGTAAAATTTGATGCAGTAAAACAAAATTCGACCTTGTTATTTTCTAGCAAATTCTATTCTTTAATTTTATCATTTTTTGATTTATTTTTATAATTTTTTATTTAGAATTTTTATTGAATTATTACTAATTCAAATTTTTCCATTTAAATTTCACTTTAATGATCTTTTATTAATTTTTCCAGTTTGTCGAATTTGTTGTGTTTTCTTGTTATGTTTGTGTAGGTATCGTGCGAATCTTGGTGCATTTTGTTATTATTTTAATTTATTTTTATGTTTATTAATTTATATTTAATTCTTTTATTTTCTCATATTTTATATGGTTTAATTGGTGTTTTCAGGTTTATTTGAAGTGCATGTTATATTTGCGTGTGTGTTACTGATCCATTAAAACATTCTTCAAGGCCGTTTGCGTTCTGGCCCAACAAAATCAATAAATGAAAATGAGTAGAAAAATAATTTAACTGGCTCACCCGAGAATGTATGCGGAATTATGAAATTCCGTTCTAAAAATAGAACGGAATTTCTTGTTTAAATCGATAATATTTAGAGTTGGGATTTTTAAGGGAAAGGATGCGAATTTCATATTTTGGTTAATATTTTCGATTAAAGCCATATTATTGTGGGGTTCATGGTCTGGAGAACCTTGAACCCAAATAAAATTATCCTTGCCCCCAATGGTTACCCGTTGTCAAGCAACGTTGGTGATGTAACCACTGGTCATAGGATCGCCAAAGGTGAGCGCCACGAAGGAATTGCTAAGGCCAGATCCCATGGTGGGTTCAACACACTACCGATAGAAGGTGTGTGTGAGATTTTCTCATTCTGGTCCCTTTCACGTCAATGTTCATCGCAATCAATCAGTTATCTTTCTTTCAAACCTCCATAAAATCCTTACTGCTTGGCATGATTTATCTTAGGTCACTATCGATTAAATGAACAATACGAAGACAATTAAATAAAATATTTATTGATTACGACATCTAAGTTTGTTCTTGCCCCGAGAGTTTCATTGATCGTCGTTTTGCACGTTCTATCTTTCCTGGACGACGTTGAGCTGGTTTCACAGCTGGTTTGGTGGTGTCCGTTGTGGTTCGATAGGCCAATTGGCAGGCCGATAGCGCCACCTCCAAGCCGCGAATCTGAGTTTTCAGGGCCTGCCTCAGTCGTTTTTCTTCGGCCCATCCGCGTTGGACGGCCATTACTCTCTGATACAGGGTTTTCGCTCTGGTCAGTTCTATCCAGGTTGATTTTATCTAGTGGATTTCTCTGGTGAGTTGTAATAATTGCCGATGGAGATCGGTGTTCTCCTTGCATGCGCTTTTGAGAGCCGTGTTTAGGATCATGCAGGGGTCCATTTCTACAATAAAACAAATCATTAAAAGGTTACTTCGTCACGTACAAAACAAAGATTATTATCAATAAGATGTTTTAAGGTGAATTCCGACTACGCTAATGCTACTTGATGGGTCTTTTTTATTAATGTTAAATAATAAATTCATATACAAGAATAAGCAATATAACTAGAAAGATTTATTTCGTCCCATTCAATAACGTCGGGAATCCTGATGATAGTTCCTTGAATTTCTCGTCGATGGCCTTCGCGAGTAGGAGTGATCCCACTCCGTCCGCCGGGTTTCAGTTTCTCCCCTCATTTTTCTCGGGAGTATTTTTCTCGGCACGGATACATTCATGGCTTATGTTGGCCGGTTCAATCAGGGATCGTCGAGCTCGAATGAGATACCATAGGAAGGGGCATACTCATCCGTGCTCGGGATTAGAGCTGAGCTGAGTCAATGATCCGAAGATGTCGTCGGATGGAGGAGACATGAACTCGCCGGAGCAGGCGATCAAATTGAAACAACAAAACGAATTGCTAAAAAACCAACACACGGAGATGATGGCCGAACTCGAAAAGTTAAAAAAAAGAAAATTCCCTACTAAAGTTGAAAGAAACAATCAGGGCAGAGATCGGACATCACCCCAGCACAGATTTAAACGTTGATCTGAGTGTCACCTAGTCTATTTCAAGTTCTATCTCAACCAATACCCAAATGAATCGTGATCCACCATCGAAATCAAATCATAAAAAATGTCACCCCAGTAAAGCGGAAAGGGATTAGAAGACGCCGATTGAAGACTGCTCGCCTACTGGGCAGATAAAGAAATTTGGACCGTCATTTTGACGAGTATCCAATGGTTTTATCTCTTGTACGCGCATCTGGTGGGAATCCTTTGCAAGTGACCGCGAAAATCCTAAATCTTTTACCCATCAGGTGCCCAGCAATTATTAATATTGTAATAATTATCAAAACATTCATTACTGTTATTATTATTATTATTATTATAATTATTATTATTATTATTATTATTATTATTATTATTATTATTATTATTTTTATTATTATTATTATTATTATTATTATTATTATTATTATTATTATTATTATTATTATTATTATCTTAGTCTTGTTATTTTTACTATTATTATTATTATTACTGTAATAATAATAATTTTTATTATTACTATCTTTGTCATTAGTTTTATTTTGTTATCTTTATTATTACGACTTCTAGCGGTATCATTACAATCGAGCTCGTTGCCACTATTATGGTTTTACAATAGTCATTATCAATGTCCTCATTATCATAATCATTATTACTAGTAAAGTTACAGATTATCATTATTGACATTATGATTTACAATTCTGTGGGGGGCAATCGTCCTCATCGGGTTTTTTTCATTAGTTTTAGTTGTTGTCAACAACTCAAACCTTACCATATATTCTCAAGCCGTGTAACGAGATCCCTAGAACGAGAATATCAAGAAATTAGGTTCTATACACCACCTACCATATGACGTGATACTGCGCAGGCACACGTATATAAATAGTTTTGCAGACTTGATAACGTCATTTTTGAATTATCAAATATGTCTCTCATTCCAAGATATGCAATGAAGGGAATAATGGACAAGACTCGAGAAACCGAAGCCAGTGGGATCACGATGGAAGCGAAAACGGCCACTCGAGAGTGTGAGTTTATCATATAATAATATTAAATTTATTACCATAAATATGCGATCTAGACCGCTCAATGACGCAAATTCCCGACATAGATCTCCTTTTGCATTCAGAATACAAATATCTCAAGGCAAATCATGATGAACCGAAATGAGAAATGTCGTTAATTTGATGATAAATATATATCTCGATCTCCATATACTTGTCCAAAATCTTAGTATATCACTCACAAATAGAGCCGATGGGGACCATGAAGCCTCACTCGGAACACTAAAACACCGCATAAAATTGAACTAGCTGCGTCAATGACACTCACGTTTTTTTGCGAGAAATGATGAAATGGATGCCACTATTAATTTAGACTCGAATTACTCTCATGAATCTCGATAACGCGAGCCAAATCAGGAGGTAGAATGACATAGTTCCAATGCTGGAAGTGAATAACAAAAATTCCCTTAAGAAGCTGTTAGCTACTATATTGCAATTTGATGTTCATTACAAAAATGAAATCATTATTATATTGAAATCGAATAAAACATAGTCCACCCAAATTAAATATTGTCAGAATAAAGCCAATAAAACAAATCCCATTCCCAACTTAACAACGATGGGTAAGTAGGTAAACATGATGGAGAAATAGGATAGATCATCAGGTTTGCACCAGATAAACCCGTCATGACTTACAAAAAACCGACACACCACTCAATTTACGAGTCGATGACAGACTAAGTGTTCCATCAACGACCTAGACTGAAACTCCAAGGACTCAAGCATTGGGTGATGACGCACTTACGTAGCCTCCTAGGGCTCCAGACGACAAGACAACGACAACGCACAAATCTCCATTATCCATTTCAAAATGCTCTTGTTGACCTTACTAATGCCAGATCGCCTCCGCGTTCCCCTCTCAATAAATATATAAAATTATTCAAAGGATTCATGTCTGATGAGATTATTAGGATAAAGTTAAAAGACCAAATAAACATCTAAATTTTTCTAGATAACTCCTGGATCGACGTGTCCCGAATCACGGTGCGATTCCCCGCACATTCGCCTGCTAGATGTAAGCAGGCAATGTGGGACGCGGGATTCTCAATCTCCCCAGTGAGAGAATCCAGGATGGCTAGTCAACTGGATTTCGGAGATGCCGATCTACCATTAATAGCTATCAAAAGAGAACCCGGCCGCAACTCAGCCCGGGAAATCAGAGAACAGGCCGAGTATCTTTTAGCTCGTCTGGAGGAGCACCAGCGGGAAACAAACCGACAGGTCGAGAGGGCCAGACACCATCTGATGGAAATAAATGCCGATATCGCAGCGGGCAAAATTCCCAGCATGGATGGGTATGCCACACCATACAATACGTCATATGAACTGGATGACCCAATCCTAAACGAGAGGACCGCCGCCGTTGACGTGGTGGTTCCACGAAGAATTCTCCCGCGAGAGGTGCGGAGCGGAGAAAGAGGCTCTAACAACAATCGCGACCATCCATATGCTCGCGAACACCCAAGACAGAGTTTCAGTCGAGGCTACCCAAGGTCCGAGCGCCATTAACTGTTATACAATAATAATTTAGGCCTAAAATTGTTTTTTTGGTTTTGCTTATTTTTTTTGTTGGTTTATAAAGTAATTAGTAATAAGAGATTAAAGTATGCGTAATGTTAAGCTTTGACACAAAGTTATAAGCAGGATGAGAGAATTTTGTGAAAGATTATAATCCTGATGATTATTTCTTCTTGTTGTAGATATGGGGCCATGCAGAAATTGCAACGGGAGTTAGACAATACCCGAAAAACAAACATAGAATTGCATCAACAAATCACGCAATTAACCAAGGAAATCCACCAGGTCAAGGCAACCTGGGTAGAACCAGTGAAAGTAAAGACTCTTTATCAGAAGATGACCGCCGGAAAACGGGATGGGCTGAGGAGAAGCAGCTTACCCAGACTCAGAAGGTTCAGATCCGTGGCCTAGAGGTAGCGTTATCGGAGTGCCAAGAGGGCAACGCGGTAGCCTACCTGTTAGTGTTCGCGCCGGCCAAACTGGCTTGTCGAGAGGCGTCCGAGGCCACGAAGCCCGCGAGCAAACCCACCAAGCATCGCCCCGAAAAAGCAGAGCGAGCCAAACGACGTGCCATAAAGACAAAAGAGTGACGTACCTTCGAATTGTTATTTAATAAATGTTTTCGTGAATTTGAATTGGTTGCATCAATAGATTAATTAATTCCAAGATTAATTAAATCGAATCTTGAGTGGTTCGGAAAATGGTTCCAAGTAGGAAGGGTATTGAACACGCAAGCAAGGGACCAGCATAAGAAAAGCGAACAAGAACCTCCTATCGGTAGTGCGTTGAACCCACCTTGAGATCGGGCCAGAGTAGTTCTTTCATAGCGCTCACCTTTGGCAATCTCAAAACATTACCAACTTTGTCTAGCAACGGGTAGCTATTGGAGGGCAAGGAAAAGTTCTATTTGGGGTCAAGGTCACACCAATCATAAACCCCACACCTCACTGAAACTCGAGACCTTAATACATGAATAAAACTTTTATTATTTATTTATTTTTTTGATTGGTTATACACCTGATTCTACAAGTATAAAAGAGAGTTGAAATATCATTTCATTCACTATTTTAAAAAATGAATAAAAAGAATGGTGATAAAAAGAAAGAAATCCAATTAAGAAAATAATTGAAGAATCAAAGATGTTCAACCAGTGTAAACGTATCATACTTATAAGATCTATTTCTTGGTTGAAGATATTCCATATAATTTCTTAAATGCAGTGAAATTGATGAAGTCGCAATAGTCAAGCTTCAATTCTCATATAACGAAAGAAGATGTTCTTATTGTAATTAAAATGTTAATTAAAGTTAATAAAATTCTAAGTTTCAATGAAATTATATTCATCAGCATTCGTAATACCTGATGGTCAATTTCTTTTCTCGAGTTTGTGTGCGCAATTGTTGCTTGGTTGTTTGTGTGCGCACACAGACGCGATAATTTATGAATTTGAATATGGTTTATTGTAAGTAATGAAGTTTAATGGAATTTAATTAATTTTTTTACCGGATTAATGCTTGAAATTTAGAAAAGTGGTAGGTTAATTATGAATTTACAATTTTGAATTTTAAATTATGTTTTGTGAATGTTTAAACGGAATTTGATCTTGTGAATTTTTAATTGGATTTATTTACGAATTTTCTACAATAAATTGTGATTTGCAACAAACAAATTTTTTGAATTTACTATCATTGTCTTGTTGATTTTATTCTTAATTATTGAAATAGAAACAATGTATTTTAATGTATATTAACATGTGAAAGCTGAAATTAGTGTTAAGGATCAAGGAAACCGAACAACACCCAGTTATGTTACATTTATAGATACATAGCGATGTATTGGATATGCTGCAAAAGATCAAGCTATGATGAACCAAAATAATACGATTTTCGATGCCAAGCGGCTGGTTGAGGTGAACAATAAAAATACAAATATGTTGGGGTATCACGAAAAAGCACAGTAAAATCGATAAAACACAAAAATGATAAAAGTGCAATATTAATTAAAAAATTTATAAAAATTCGAAAGTAATATTGATAGGGGAAAATTGGTATGGTTGAACGCTAAATTGAGAGACGAGTCCAGAAATAATAATAAAAATTTAGTGAGGGGTCCCTAGAATATAATATAAGATAAAAAAGGAAATTAATTAAGAAAAATTAATTACTAATTGGAAGCCCGAGTCAATGGGAAACCCGAGAGATGTGGAAAATCCGAGAGCTGAGGAAAACCCGAGAGATGAGGAAAATCCGGCTCATAGACGGAATAATATAGTAGGATAAATTAGCCTAAACGACATTAAATGGGCGCCACTGAGTAACAGAGAGGTAATTATGTTGCAATTAGTAATTTGGTAATGGACCAAGCGTTGTTGACAAATTTCGGTCTGGAAAGTAATTATTATTGATAATTTAATAATGTAGAAAATATTGTTGAAAATCGTCGGAAAACAGTCTGAGCAGGAGTATAAAAGAAAGAGGGAAAAATAAGAAAGGACAGTCATCATTAACCAGATACGAAAGACGGTCATTATTATCCGATACGAAAGACAGACATTATTAACCAGACACGAAGAGCAGATATTATTAACTAGAGTGAATCGACGTGAACGAGCAGTAACTAGGTTAGTAGAGGAATCCAAATCAAAGTTACCTATCAGAAAGGGTGGTTCTCCCTTGGACAACCTACCCTAAGGTAATCAGAGTCATACGGTGGTTAAAAGGTGCAAATCAATTAGTGAAATTGTGATTACAAACATTGAAATAAAACGGATTGATCTGTCATTGTGATAGAGTGCAAATAAAATTATTCTGTGTTGGGTTGGCTTATTTGATTGAAAAAGGACACGAGGAGTCAGAGGGAACCGACTTTCAATAATAATAACCCAACAAATATAAAATGACAGAAATTATCCATGTTCTAGAGCATGGTTCCTATTCCATTCAATGAGCAACGAAGCTGAAAATTTCTTTAATAGCTGCTGTAAAAAACAGCCTCTCTGCAAATCATTGTCTCTACCAATACCATGAAAACGGACTTCCGTGGACTTCAATAAGCCAACAAAAACATCAAAAATGCTCATTTCTCCTTCCCGCGTCATTCTGAACTTTTCAATTACTTCTAGCATTGCCAAATAACTTCTTTCTTTATGCATTTTCATGATGCATTTGAAGAAATTGAATACAAAAATAACGAAAGCTGGTTTACGAATATTCCAATATATGGATATAAGATTGATATCAAAGATATCATATCATCAATTTGGAAAAGAGATAGGGCTCCCATTTTACTGTGATTTTGATTTTAGTTTGTAACATGTCGTTTTAATTGGTGCAGATTAATTAGTTTGAAAAGTTACATGGAAGCAAATTATTATTTTTTAAATAAAGATTGTGTATAAATTTTTCAATTATTAATCTTTTGTAGAGAATAAAATGTTTGAGTGAAAATATATCTAGTAAATTATATTTTTAAAACTGAAATTTCGAAATGGTGATTACATAAATCCTTCATTAAAACAAGGATAAAATTTCAACCATACAGTAAATAACAACTCTTGTAAATTATTAAAAATTAGTCGCATAATCGACGATTTAAACAAAATTTTAAAAAGTTGGAGGGTATCGCAATAAAAATAAGGTCTTCGAAATTTTTTTATAAAAGGTTAGGGTCACATTAGTATCTACTACCGAGTCCCTAGAGAATTTCATGAGGTATCACAAAAATAATTATTTGGGATATTCCGCAATGGACAGTAATTGATTGAAAAAGATAAAACTCAATTAAGTTTCTCATATAAGTCGCTGTTACTTGACAATTGTTATCAATGAGTCACAGCACCTGAAAGGATGGGAGTTTTTGTTTTAAGAAAATTGTGCATAAAATGTACACATGCCGAACTATTTGTAAATTTTTATACAAAGATACAATAAATTTTAAAATACAAGCCAATAATTATTTCCAATGCTATCCTTTGAGCGATTTTTGACTCGTTATCTAAAGAATCTTTACATTTAAATGAGAAACAACGCCTTTCAATTTTTAAAATGAATCAAGATTTAAGCTAGGAAATCAAATGATGTAAAGACTCTAATTTATATTTAAAATATAATGGTTTTTACCCATAACCTTCACGTTAAGATTCTTTATCCTCGAATTTTGAATGCAGATATGCTGCAGGAACATAGGAATTGCCTAAAGCGTGAATCGTATTTGAAGGACTTGACAACAGCCATTTATTAACTTTCTTATATCTGCTTTGTGAAACGTTGATGCTTTTACTAATTTCAGTTTTCCAAAATTCTGTGAAAAGTTTCAGTACCGCATACATGTTTTCTATATCTTTTCCTCTCAGTGAATAAGCGCACATCATCCGTTTGTGTTTCTCAGACCAAAAGTATTCCGAAACACTCATTTTTGCATCATAATCTTCTAATATTTCATCTAGCATATTGTCTTCTGATTCACTTGCGAGGTCTTTAAAATTAAAATATTCTTTCGCAGAAAATGAAAACTGTTTTTCCGCACAAACCCTGAGAAATTCCTCTTTACTTTTAACAAGTTCTAGGGGAATTTGATTTGTTTTCAAAAAGTCTAAACGAGACTTTGAGCAATCTGGAACCCAAACTATAAATATCCATTCACATGTAGTTTCGTCGTATGTTTTTCCTGGAGGCAGTTTGTTAGCGATATCAATGTAATGCAACAATTTGACTTTACTGAAATTTGTATCGAAATTGGATGGAAAAGACGTCCGCTCACTGGTATAGATGTTATGATGTGTTGGCGATCGTTCCTCTTCCTTATCAGTATCATCATCACGTTTCGTGTAACGTCTACAGAAGCAGCAACTAATTTTAGTTGATAAAGCTTTTCCAGAAAAACACATGGTGCAGATGCATTATAGTAATTATATACGCATCAATATTTCCTATTGATTGTAAGAGATAAATTTTATTTTATAATTTGACTTTATAATATTCAGCACTTATTTACTAAGGACAGTTAGGATAAAATTTATATATAGTTCGGGGATCATTTATGGGCAGTTTAGAGATCAGTTAGGGACTATATAATAATAATTACTTCACACCAATGGCTTTTTTATTATTTACTTGTATGATATTTTAATTAATGCTGCTACCAAGGAATCACCGTTTAATAATAATAATAATAATAATAATAATAATAATAATAATAATAATAATAATAATAATAATAATAATAATAATAATAATAATAATAATAATAATAATAATAATAATAATAATAATAATAATAATAATAATAATAATAATAATAATAATAATAATAATAATAATAATAATAATAATAATAATAATAATAATAATAATAATAATAATAAATATAATAATAATAATAATAATAATAATAATAATAATAATAATAATAATAATAATAATAATAATAATAATAATAATAATAATAATAGTAATAATAATAATAATAATAATAATAATAATAATAATACAGGGCCGCCCTAATCACAACGCTAAGTGGACCATAGTCTCAGGGCGCAAGTCTTTTGAAGCGGCAATTTTTATTTGCGATGTATATGTTTTATTGTTATTATTAGTTACAGTATAAGTTATTGTATTTAGTTATTAGATTTATAAAAATTCATTTTTTATTTTATTACTTTTTACGTATTTTTAAATTAAAACCATTTCTTAAAATATTTAACTGATTTTTATATTCAAATGTGCTTGAATGACAACTGATATTACAATAATTCATGGTGCCATAAACCTCGATAGGCGACTTAAATGTGAGATGATTACCTCTGTTTACTCGCCGATGGGTGTAAACGTAATTTGTATTATCCCGCTCCCATTTGCTATTCTGTGAATTTTCTTACCACGAGAGGCGCATTATTTTAAGTTGTCCAAGGGCGCCGAATTTAATTGGGTTTAACAATATGCACTGTGGAATTAATCACAGAATGATCTTAACTTGAGTTTAATACATCCAGTAATGTAAATTCAATTATGTATGTTGTTGAACAGAAACATAAAGTTTTTACAACTGTATTTTGAAAAAATCATTATACACTGATAAATAATCATGCAAATAGATCATAGTATGAAATTCTGTTTGATCATGTAATATGTCACGATGCAGTGATATTGTTTTCTTTTCATAATTGATATTCGAATTAGAATATTATTAGAAGCTATTATAATGATGAACAATTTTAGATAATCATTTCTTTACATTCTTGGTTCAATTATGTTATGATTTTAGGTCAAAAATGAGAGATTATTTTATGATTTTGTTTGATAATTCATTTCATTTTCCTATGTTAACAGCTGGTGGCACATGGTCCTATATTAATAATCGATTTTAGATAAACATGTTCATACATTGATAATTAATTTATTCTGTTAAAAAAAGACGTGTGCGCAATATTTATTCTCCTCACAAATATCCAACACATTCTTTTACAGTTCTTCGTTGCGTAACATATACAAGGGAGTTTATTAGTTTTCTAATTATTGATACAGAATACCTTCATACAGATAAATATACTAACATTCAGGCACAAACATCATAATCAACATATGATCCTCAAACTACCAGTTTTCTCCGAAAAAAAGACCACACGAAAATAAAACCATGGTCTTATTTTCAATTTTTTAGGAAATTATTTCCATGTATTTTTTATTTTAAACCTTTTTATTAAAATTACCTTCTTTATTTTAGTGCAAAGAAAGTTTTATTTTTAATGAAAATGAAGTTATTTAATTAAAATTCATTAAAATTTATTTATATTTGTATTTGTTTATATTTTGCGGTATGTCATATTTTTAAAACTATTTAAAACTTATTAATTTTGTAGAAATTATATTTAAATCCTATGCATAGAAAGTCATATAGGATAAAAGAAAAGCTCAAGGTACGTGAACTTTTAAGAAAAAACAATAATAATGTTGGGAAAACAGCAAGAGGCTGGAAAAAACAAAAGGATAAGATATGTGAAATAGGAAGCAAATCAACAACCTTTAGAATGGAATCGATGGCGATATTGATTCGATATAAATTTTAGAATAAACAAATTTATATTAATTTATTTAAATTGGTTTTATTTTTAATTTTGTTAAATTTTTGTATTTTTTGAACTGCAAAGGCAATGGTCTTATTTTCAAAAAAAATAATTCGTTAGTAAAATCTAGTTTTCTTCAAAAATATTACCGGGTCTTATTTTCAAAAAAAACCGGTACATATACGAAAATTTTCGATATCGAGAATGGAATATGTGTTGATTGTCTTGTATCATAATGCTAATATTCGTCGAGGTAAACTCAGAAAGTGAGCACCCTAGGGATGTCAGTAAATGCAATTGGATTAGTTAAGTAGATTCAAGTAAATGCAGTTGAATTCGTCAAGATAGACCCAGAAAGAGATCATTTAATAAATACCTATAAATAAAATTTTAACTGCGAAGTAAATTCAATTAAAATGGAAATGAATCGGTAAAATGACTGACTGTCAAATGAAAAGATATCTAATAAATCTTCGACGCTTGCATACGGAATTTGTCAATACTATTTAATACAGCAATCATTTAAAAATTAAAAAGGAATACAAAATGGTGAAAACGTTTTTGGTAGCATCAGTAGTTTGAACTGTCCTGGTAATATAAAAATAATAAAGCCAGGGCTTAGAGAATATAATCCATTATGTAGGAAGTCAAAGGCTTTATCGGCCTAGTCATCGGCATAAATAAAAAATGAAAGCTGAAACTGTTTGATATTTGTAGAAGTCTGTTCGAAAAACGGTAGTTGATTGGTAACCACGATGAAACAGGATTAATCATCTGGTCCAGGCGTACAGTCAATAATGAAATATTGTTTACATGAAGATATAAAAATTTATTATGTGGAAAAATACGAAAATCGAACATTATTCACGCTCCCAGTTTACATGTATAAGATTAACATATGTTGAGGATACCTAAATAGAGTAAAATAATTAATAAACTTGTAAAATAATTGGGGGAAACAAGGATAAGTGATTAAGATGTAGTTCTGGAGCTTAATAAAAAGGGAATGAAAAAAAATGTCGAATAACGAGAAGGGAATAAGAGAAAATCAATAAAAACAGACACTTGAATAAAAGGTCATTTATAATTAACGAGTGCAAATTCAGGAAAACAAAAGCAAAAGCAAAATTTGACGTTATTTAGAAAGCCCTTTCAAGATAAGGGAAGGAATGTTGTTTTGGAATCCGGGAAATGGCATCTCTAAAAATAATTTATCTCTCAGTGATTATAGAGGCCCAAATGAAATTAGCGGTAAAAAATATTGGAAATTCTATTTTACATCAATAAGTATTATTGGGTGACGGAGTATAGAAAGGAATCGCAACTGGAATCAGAGAGAGAAACTGGACTAAGGAAAAAAAGAGATTATTAGAAAGAAATTGGACTAAGGAGACAAAAAGAGATTAAAGAGAAATTGGACAGAATTCGACGAACAATTGGAAAGGACAAAATTACAGAAAATTATTTAAGAAAGTATTAAAGAGAAATTTCGAGAAAACTTAAAGTTGAAATCAAGGAAAAGAGAAATTTGAAACAGAAATTAAGCGAAGTCAAAGCAAAGCAACTAAATCAGAGTTACCGATCTCAGAAACCCATCGCAGTAGTCAAGTGTTGGGCCAGAATACAAACAGCCTTGTAAATTGTTTAAATGAATCGGTAATACACAAGCAAATACAACATGCAGATTCAAAATCGAACCTATTAAAACATCAACTAACCATGCTAAAATGCGAGAAAGAGAACAATTAAATATAAAATTATAAAACACAAAAATAAACTAAAATAATAACAAAGTGCAACAAGATCCGCACGAAATAAACATAAAAATAACATGAAAACCTAACAATTTGACCGAAATTTGACAATTTACCAAAAAATACGAAAATCCATGAAAATCGAATAAAAATCGAATAAATTGAATTGGAAACAATTCAATTAAAAAATTAAAAATAAAATTGTCAAATAAAATCTAAAAATAATAAAATTAAAGATTAAAATATACTAGAAAATAACAAGGTCAAATTTTGTTTTACTAAATCAAAAATAACATGCAAGGTTAGGGTCGTACAATAGGTATATATACCGATTCATTTTCACATAATTTTAATCGAGTTCTAATCGAATCTTTGAATCGAAACCATCGTCTAATCAGTTTGGAAATCTAGAAACTTTAATGTGAGTGAGAGAATGTTCGAAACTCTCGCCACGTCGCATCCTTGCAACCTCGAATGAGCTCTGCTTGGGTGTCGGCGTGGGGAGAGAGAGTTATGATGTATGATCCACATGATTTTTAATGGTAGCTATGATGTAAATGATATGGAAGAATATATATTTATCCAAATAAATAGACTTTTTCAGTCGAAATTTTTCCGGCCCACAGCTGAAGCATCTCACAAGTCATTAAAATCAAACATATAATCGAGTTGTGTAAGTGCGTGTATAATCGCCAATAACTCGTGCCCGTGAAGGCTCCGGCGTGAGAACGCAGGAGCTGGAACGTCAATAGCAGTCCGTATACGGGAAAAGGGTGAAAGGGAAATAGTCTTTTGGCTGTTTCGCCGACAGCCATTTCCCGTAAATTCGACCTAAAATCACTGACAACAAACGGCTCAAAATTACCACACCGAGTAGTCCAGTGGGCACTCATTAATTATAATATAAACACAATGCGCCTAAGGTCAATCGGAGGAGAAGGTAACGGGGAAATAGTAAAATAAAATCGTTGTTATGGATTTCTAATACGTTATTTCGAATTAAAATTAATAAAATTATTAGGAGAAAATGGCATAAATAATGAAAATTTCTAAAAATTTTAAATTTCGAATTTAACCTAGGAGTTTAAAAATTTTAAGACATTAAAAAATGAACTAAAGATTTCGAACCGTATACATGCCAGCAGCAATAAACGAAAGGTTCCCGACAATGTCAACCCAAATCACTAACTACTTACCATAGTAATTTCCCCAGTTAAACAACAGTCTAATAATCGAATATCAAAACGATAACTCGATCAATATCTCGATAAGTAGTAAACCCATCTCTCTACAACGTGACAAAAATTTTTTCATTACGATAAAAAATCCAATCCTACTGAATAGCGACACGTCAAACATCAATGCCATCAACATTTAAGGAGTAAATAAAATCGCTATAGGAAAATACCAAAAACGAATGGATCACCAAACACCTCACCAATAATTATAACGACAAACAGACTCCCGCATAAAACAAATAACTTATCCCGTCCTTTCATGCCACTAAACTGCTTCATTTCTCAAAAACAACAATAAATAATGGTTTCAAAATTTTTATTCGATAAATAGACATAAAGTAAATCAACAGTGGAATTGCAAAAGTTGTCGAGAATAGTTTTCACCCAACATTCGTCCATCAGAGATTGAAACCCTAAAAAGCCAAAGTTAATAGTTCGTTAAAATTCAATCATCGACCAATACCTTCTGTTGAAATGACCCAACCGGAATAACTCATCAATAAGTGTCGGGCGAACCGGGAGTGGTTGAACAGGTTGGGAGGACAGGGCAAGTGCAATAGAGAGATTAAAAATCTACTATATGTATATTTTACCTGACATTTATGTCTAAGTGAATCGATACTGATAAGTATCTCGTGTACGACAAAGTGCAAATGGATTCAGCAGACACATGTAGAATCAAATTCCCGACACACACACGCGTTTTCTAACAACAATCGGTGTGCCCAGTTAATAATACCGCTGATCATGCATAACGACAACACACCGGAGAGAATAAAAGTCGCCAACAAATCAAAGCCGACAGTTATTTTTCAGAAGACTAAGAATGTCCTATCAACCGAGTCGAATAGATATGAACACTCCAGCTATGACCCCAGAGGAAGCCATAATTATGGAGCCCAGATCCCGCGCTTCAAGTAAATTAACTTCTATGTATTAATCCACCTTTTAACCATGTAAGCCCTTGACGGAAACCCAGGGACAAATGACTCCAATACCAACCTCGCGAATCAGAATATAGCTAGTAACCTTTATTAGAAATAAAATTTGATTTCGTTAATGAATGAGTCCTATGTTAATTTTTTATGAAGTGATTTTAAGAGGCCTGAACGAGCACGGCAGAGTACAATCGATCTCATCCAATTATACTAGGGGATAACCCCAAACTTACACAGGAATCTCCGGTCTGACCCTGACCCGTTCGATGAGGGAATAATCCGAGTATTGAAACAGACTAACACATCGACAACGGGGATGATTAATTTTGACGACGCAACCTAAAATTTCCAACTGATGAAACCTCCAATATTTTTTGTTGTTATTAAATGCCATGCCGATAAGTCCAATTTCAGGTTATTGATAACATTCTAAATAATCAGAGTAAATTAAAGTATTTTATTAATAATTTTTATAAAACCATAAAAAGATCTTTTAGTAACAGATCATATAAGTAATCCGAGTAAATTAAAGCAGTTTATTAATACGGTTTATAAAATCATAAAGGGTTCCTTTAGTGGTAGATATTATAAATACCTTGAGTAGATTAAAGCATTTTTATTCCTGTCAAACCATAAAAGGCACTTTTAGTAGTAGGTTGTATGAACACCTAGAGTAAATTAAAATGTTTCCTTAATGATATCATTTGGACTTCCGCAGATTTTATTTTGGGTTATAAATTAGATATCCTCGGCATGTCGTTTTAAGTGGGTTGGAGCTCATCATTTGGGATGGTTCACGTTAATAGTCGATTAAGATAATCCAAAAATAAGATTGTTATTCACAATATTGCCTAAATTGAGAGTCTCACACTAATAGCTATTAGTGATTAGTGTCCCAAATAATAAGATATCTTGAACATCTTCAATTAAGGCAAATAATGCACGAAATTTTACAACTTTTGGTATATGAAACACGATACCTTTGGCAGATAGTAGTTTTGTGGTAAAAATCTGGTACCATTCTTGATGTGAATAACAAGGGGTCATCCTCATTTGTCCACCATCCAACAAAAGGATTTTCAAAATACGAATGCGTCGTTAAAGCCATAGTCAATGGGGAATAGAGTAACACAACAGACTCAAAATCGGTATACCACCACATACGTAATTGAATATTCTAGGTCGGAAAAATCTGTACCTTGTACAGTTCCTTTAATCGATCTCTTTTCACGCTGAGTAAGGACGATTTGAATTGATTCAAGTTTCACGGGTTACCATTTAAAGACCCGATTTGTAAGATAAGTTGGTTAGAAAATGTATTGGGTTCAGGAGAAATTTCCCTGCAATATCAAACTCCATTTTCAAGTAGAGATAAGGAAAAATAACTTGAAAGATCGATTTTCGAAATAAGAGTGTCAAGCTAGTTGCATGGATAATAATACTAATGAACTCGGATTTCCTCCTCATCTCGACTGGGTCGGGTAGATCGACGTTGCTCTATAAGCCGCTTACATCGACCCTCGTAGTAGAGAGCAGACTTCCATTAAGCTGAATCTATGGTAATGGCAATAAGGATGGAACCCGTAACGGGATAACTAAAAGAAGACATCACCCCACATGCAAGCAACGGTACCCTGCACCCTGAAGACAGTCAAGTAACATAATGTACGGAAATAGCCCATGACGTGCGCAACTTCACTTATCGACACACGTCTGAGATATTGTCCGAAAATTAGACGACCCAGGAAATTGAAGAAATGTTTTATCATTGGTATTTCATTTAGATGAGTCGTGGATCGATGAATCCCGAGTCACCGTACGTTTCCCCGCACAAGCGGCAAATCGTTGTCGTCAAGCTATGTGGGATGCGGGATTCACCGTATCCCAGGTCAGAGAATCCAGATCCGGCACTCTGCAACAAATGGAGGAGGTCGAGCTCCCGTTCGTAGCCATAAAGCGGGAACCGGGCCGCAATCCGGCCAGAGAAATCCACGGCCAGGCTGATTTCCTCCTCGCTCGTCTTGAGGAACATCAGCGACAAGCTGATATCCAAGTGGATCGGGCCAGGCGTTATCTCGCAAACGTAAACGAGGACATCGCAGCGGGCAGGATTGCTTGTACGGACGGTTACGCTCCGCCTTACAACACCTCATTCAACCTCGATGACGAGAGGCTAAACACCAAAGCAGTGGTCATCAACGTAGTTGTTCCGCGGAAGATCCTGCTCCGCAACATGAGAAGGAACGAAAAACCAGCCAAAAGACACAACGAACATCCTTAGGCCCGGACGGCTCCGAAGCCAGATTCCTTCAAACAGCATCGGAAAACGCGTTATGATAATTATCGACAATAAAATATTATGACGAATGCCTTAATTAAATGAAATTAAACATCTTAGTTGACTTGTTTAGTTTGAATTATTAATAAATCCCGCCTGTAGGACCTTATAGTTAATGATTACAATTAATTAAATACACTGAAGTGAAATAACGCGATATAACAACTCTTTTTTGCAGATATGGAACCCGTGAGAATACTACAACAAGAGTTGGATCACGAGCGAAAAACCAATGAGAATTTTCATGCACAAATTTTCATGGCAAACAATGTTCATCTGGGGTTAAGGTTGTCAGGACCATAAACTCCACACAAGTGATTGAAAAATCCAATTGATCCGAAAAGTGCTATTCTTCCCGAAGGGTCGTAATAAGCACCAAATTGTGATTGATAGATAATTCGTTGTGTCATTTTAAAGTGGAGATAAAGTGTAATAATCAATAAGGTTTATATCGTTTGTTTAAAATCACGCTTGGAGTCAGATTGACAATAAATCCTATTCGAATTCACCGACAACTAGGGCTGCCAGATTTTCACCACTGCAAACCGGGACAAAGAATTTTTAAAATAAAAAATTAAACCATTACTTCAGCAGGTTAAGTATATTGTTGGGCCAGAACACAGACGGCCTTGTAAATGTTTAAATGAATCGGTAACACACATGCAAATATAACAAGCAGATTTAAACTCAAACATATTAAAACACCAATTAACCCTATCAAAATGTGAGAAAGAGAACAATTAAATATAAAATTATAAACACAAAAATACATTAAAATAATAACAAAGTGCAACAAGATCCGCACGAAATAAACATAAACATAACACGAAAACCCAAAAATTTGGCCAAAATTTGACAATTTATCAAAAAAATACGAAATTTTGTGAAAACGAAAAAAAAGTCAAATAATTTGATATTAGAAATAATTCAATAAAAAAAATTTAAAAGAAAAAATTGTCAAATAAAATCTAAAAATAATAAAATTAAAGATTAGAATATACCAGAAAAAATCCCAAGGTCAAATTTTGTTTTACTAAATCAAAAAGAACACGCAAGGTTAGGGTCGTACAATAGGTATATATACCGATTCATTTTCACATAATTTTTAATGAGTTTTACCAAAAACTTGAAACCAGTCTTAACCAGTGATCGTTTTACGAATTGTTTTTAAAAAACTTGAAACCAGTACAGAATTACGATGTAAGTGGGAGTATTGTTCAGAACTCTCTCCACGACGCATCATCGCAAACTCGATTGAGCTTTGCTTAGGTATCGGCGTGGGGAGAGCGGTGTGTTATGATGATATTTATGATGAATGTATCGGGTAAATTATATTTTAATAAATTATTTAAATAACTTCAAGAAGTTCGTTTTATATTGTCGAAATTTTTCCGGCCCACAGCCGAAACATACTACAAGATTATTAGGAGGTTCATCCTGTAAAACATTAAAATCAGTTTTTGTTTCCATAAATTTTATTTCAATAAATATCAACTCAAAAAATTGTCTGCTTTAATCTTTCTTATTTAAACAAATTTTCTACGAAGATATTTTTAATTAAAATATCTTCTTGTTTTGTTTTTTTAAAAATTAATCTAAACTTTTTAATTTTTAAAATTTTCAATTTAAAAATTTCTTCATCATAAAACTTCTTCATATCCCCCTTCTTAAGAAATTTTTAAGTTTTTCCACATTTCTTTCGATCCTTTTTCCATCTTCATTTCTTAAGATGTATCGTCTGTCATGCACTTTCTCTATCACTTTGTACGGACCTTCATACCTGTCCTGGCCTTTGTGCCGTGTTTCTACTTTTACTAATACTTCTTCTCCTACATTGAATTTTCTCCTTGTTTGTTCTTCTAGTTCTTCCTTTATCGGTATTTCTTTGGGCCCGTACCATCTTTCCCTGCTAATCTTTTTTCCAAAAACTATCTCTGCCGGGCTTTTCCCTGTCGTTTTTTGTTTGGTTGCATTTAAAGTGAATTCGACTTCTGGTAATATCTCTGCCCAATCCGTCTTCTTTCTATCCTGTAAAGTAGCATTTATCAAATCCCGTATTGTCCTGAATTGTCTTTCTATCTGACCGTTTGTTTGGTGATGGTATGGACTCGAAAAACATAATTTAATATCTAACATCTTTGTGAATTCTCTCATCATTCCTGATTCAAACGCCTTTCCGCAATCAACTCTTATCTCTTTTGGGCATCCAAATCTTAAAATCCACTTTTCTAAAATCGTCTTCTTTATTGTTTCTTCGTCTTGTTTTGTTATCGCTGTCAAGACTTGATACTTACTATACTGATCTATTATGCCCAATGTATACTTCTTACGTCCTTTTGTTTCTGCCAACGGTCCACATATATCTACGAATATAATTTCGAACATTTCCTTCGAATCTTGTCTTTTTACTGGTTCTTTCGTTGTTATTGTTAAAGCCTTGGTTTTTTGACAAATCTCACAACTTCGAACAATCTCCTGAATCTTACTCCACAGGTGTTTTCCAACATATCTATCTTTCATATAATCGGCTATCTTCTCGACTCCAGCATGACACAATAGTCTATGTATTTCCTTTATTGTTTCTTGTAACTCATTTTCAGGTATCATCGTTTTCTTTCGTACTTCTTCTACAATTCCATGTTGGATGTTGCTTCTTCCCTCTTCTCTGATCGAGTCTAGTAATCTTGTTTTTATCTTTCCTTTCTTAGCTTCTTCGTGGGCCATTTGACATTGAACACACGTGTCACATTTAGTTCTCGACACCATGTCTGCATTTTGGTGATTAATACCCTTTCTGTATTCTACTCTTATATCTAAACTTCTCAAATAATTGATCCATGTTTGGAATTGTGAAGTAATCGGCTTCTTGGTTGTCATCATAAACGTGATTGCCTTGTGGTCTGTCCTGAGCGTGAATCTTCTTCCGTAGAGATAGTGCTTAAAATGAATGCAAAAATAATATACCGCCAATAGTTCCTTTCTTGTAATACAATATCCTTTCTCGTGGCTCGTCATCGAGTGTGATCCATACGCAATTACTCTTTCCTTTCCATCTTTATCTCTTTGTGAAAGTACTGCTCCAATGGTATCGAAACTAGCGTCGGTATCTAAAATGAACTCTTTTTTCAGATCCGGAAAACATAAGATTGGCGCCGTCGTGAGTGCTAATTTCAATCCCTCAAACACGCTATTCGTTCCTTCACTCCATTCTAATTTTTTGTTACTTGGTCCGCTACATAATTGTTCTAACATCCTTGCCTTCTTTGCATAATCACTGATGAATCTTCTATAATAATTGCAAATACCTAAAAAGCTTCGGAATTTCTTTACGCAGTTAGGCTTCCCAAAGTTCTGTATGGCCTGAATTTTAGATGGATCTGTCTGTACTCCTTCCTTGCTGATTATGTGTCCTAAGAATCTGATTTCTTCCTTTATTATTTGGCATTTTTCTGGATTAATCCTTAGGCCTGCTTCCTCAATCGCCTTTAACACTTCTCCGAGTATTGTATAGTGTTTCTCTTTACTGCTTGAATAAATCAAGATGTCGTCCAAATACACCATTGCTCCCTTTATTTTGCCTAATACTTTTGTCATCATTTCTTGGAACGTACCTGGTGCTGCTGCAATTCCAAACGGCATTCTGTTGAAACAATATTGTCCGTTCTTTGTTGAGAAAGCTGTTTTCTCCTGTGATTCTTCTTCTAGTTCCACTTGGTAATATGCATTACCTAGATCGATTGAGCTGAAAAAGACGGATCCTCCTAACAAATCCAACATCTCGTCTATGTTTGGCATTGGAAATGCCTGCCTCTCTGTTACCGCGTTCAGCTGTCTAAAGTCCAAGCATAGTCTAATATCCTTTTTCTCTTTTTTCCATACACATATTAGCGGTGTATTCCATGGAGAGTTACATTTCCGTATAATTCCATTTTCGTACAAATTTTGTATTGCTTCTTCAATCTTTGATTCCAAATTTAGTGGTTGACGATATGGTTTTATGTTTATCGGCTCACCTCTTGTAACTATCTTGTGTTTTACCAAATGTGTGCGACCCACATCCCATTTATCTGCCATAAACACGTTTCCACTGTTTGTTATAATTTCCTTTAATTTGCTATCTTCATTGATCTTTAACTGCTCCAACGCTCGTATCAATCGTTCTTCATCCTTTATTTTTCTGCCAAATTTTGCTTCAATGTTACAAATATAGTTCTTGTCTTTTTCACTAGCCTCGATATCTTTAATTTTTAACAGTCTAAATCCAAATGTTTCTTGTAATTCGATTCCTCCAATCACGTCTGGTGTCACTTTCTCCGCCACAATGAATATAACTTCCTTCGAAACATTTCCAATGGTTACTTGCACCTTCGTTTTTCCTATTGTCTCGATCGTACTCTCGTTTGCGCATCGTAACTTATCGTCACTTTTCGTCAATTTTTGTCCTCGTAGCTTGTTGAAACAGTTCACACTCATTACATTGATTCTTGCCCCAGTGTCTAATAAACAGTCGAAATTTTCCCCATTCATCCTTACTGTTATACTAGGCCTTCCTTGCATTCTGTTATACAAAATTTCAACAACCTGCTCCGTTTCGATGGTTCCAATTCTCTCCACTTCCTCTTCAAACATTTCTCTCTTTAGGAACCTGTATACTTTCTCGCTTACCCTTCCAACATTCTCCCACTTTTCTGCCCCTTGAGGATATCCCATCAAATTTTCTGTTAGAATATGGCTCCAACCAACTCCTCTACTGGTGGAGCCCTGTTGTTTGGGTACGTCTTCCTAAAATTATCTTCATTTGTCTCTACACACGATTCCCTTTCTTCTTTTTCCTCGATACCATTTATTCGACTGTATCTGTTTCCCGTGAATCTTTGTCTCTCCGTCGCTTGCCCGTACCTCATCTTTGTATAACACTCCTCGGATCTATGACCATTTCTGCTACATCTTTCACAGCGTATTTCCTGACACAATCTTCTTATATGACCTTCTTTCCCACACCCAAAACATCTTGGAGCTTTTTTATCTGGACAGTTTCTACTTATATGTCCGCTTCTATGACATGTCCAGCATTCTATTTTACCTTTTATTGGACAATCAATTTTCGTGTGTCCTATTTTGTGGCATAACCAGCATTCTGGCATTTCTCTTCGGATACTTTCTTCTCTCTGTTCTTTCTTCTTGTATTGTACTCTTCCCTGTGGTTCCTGATAGACCACTCTGGCGTAACTTTTCATACTGTTTATCTGCTCTCTTTGCTTTTCTACTTTGTCCATCAGAGTTAGTGTTTCCTTTATTTCTTCTGTGCTTTTTATCTTCCGTAGTATCACTTCTTTCTCAACTTCTTTATTCTCCGCACATACTATTAACATCCTTGCTGTTAATTTCTCTTTGGTAAATTCTTTATTTTCGAACAACCTATCAACAAGGTCCTCCACCTTTTTAAAATACGTTTCTATTTCTTCACCCTTCCGCTTGTAATTCAACAAGTTTTGTAGATCCTTTAAAACATCTCTTTCACGATCGAATGCCAATCGCAACCTAGCCTGGAATCCTTCGGCTTTTTTTAGTGTTTTGGCGTACACTTCCAGGAGATCCTCATCAATCATGCAAGATGTTAATCTTTCCTGGTCTTTCTTCTGTGTGATTCCCTTGGCGTCGAAATAAATTTCGCATCTTTTAATGAACTTTTCCAAATCGTCCCCTTGGCAGAATACCTTTGGTAGCAATCTTTCGGTGATTGCGTCCGTGTTTACCGCTGCCACCATATTAGGAGGTTCATCCTGTAAAACATTAAAATCAGTTTTTGTTTCCATAAATTTTATTTCAATAAATATCAACTCAAAAAATTGTCTGCTTTAATCTTTCTTATTTAAACAAATTTTCTACGAAGATATTTTTAATTAAAATATCTTCTTGTTTTGTTTTTTTAAAAATTAATCTAAACTTTTTAATTTTTAAAATTTTCAATTTAAAAATTTCTTCATCATAAAACTTCCTCATAAAGATAATAAAATTCAACACACAATTAGTAATCGTGTAAGTGCGTGTATTATCACCAATGATTCGTGCCCGTGAAGGCTCCGGCGAGAGAACGCAGGAGCTGTAACGTCAATATCATTCCGTATAGGGGAAAAGGGAGAAGGGGAAATAGTTTTTTGACTGTTTCGTCGACTCCCAATTCCTGTAAACTCGACCTAAACTCTATTCACATACGGCTCAAAATCACCACACGAGTAGTCCAGTGAGCACTCATTAATTATAATATGAACACAAGGCGCCTAAGGTCAACGCAAAGGGAAGGTCACGGGGAACTAAGAAAATGGAATCGTCGTTATAAACTTCTAATATCATATTGAGAGTCAATAAAATTACTTGAGTAAAAATAACGTCATGTAATTGTCATAAAGCTCTAGCCTAAATTCCAAAGTAAATATCATCATTAAAGTAAAGAATAGAGTAATGTAATTATGGTAAACTTCGAATAAAGGTTGTTAAAGATAATAGAACTTCTTAAATGGGATAGGGTAATCGTTACGACTTCCAATGCGATATTTGAAGTTTAATGAAACCGCAACGAGATAGATGAAAGAAATTTATAACTGGGAACTCTCGACATAACGTTTAAAAATCAATAAAATTAAATAGCTTAAAGCAAACTTAGGAGAAAAAGTTAATAAAAGCTATAGACGCCTAAAAGGAAAAATATTTCGTAATAGTAATAGTTTGTCAATGGGGTATCAAAAATCAATAAAACCTAAAAGAAGTGACGAATATATAGGATTAAGGTTCCCACCAAATCACCTGAGCTACAATTTAAACCTCTAGATAAACATCGGAAAAGTAATTAGGGATGAGGAATAAGTATTTTATTACGTTTTAAACAATATGAATTTCCAATCAAACTTTGAAAGCCAAGATGTTTGATATCAAAATTTTGATAAAAGAACCCCAAACCACGCCAGCACCGGTCGTAATAAAAACCTTCTCCAACAAACCAAATTCAGACAATCAAGAAGAAATTTTTGGTTAACAGCGGCAATAAAAATGATCGTTTAATATAATCTTGATGACGCGACCAAAACATTGTGACAGAATCAATGTTCATCGAATAAAGATAAGCCAGATCCGTAACTAATAATCTTGTTATGAGCAATCACTGGAGTAGATAGGTACCATTGCGGTCAACAAACATCCCCACGCATCAAACACAACTAAAATAATGTGCCTGTCCTTGCTCATCATAAACAAAAAAATCAGTCACAAATAACATCTTGAGAAACATTTATTTTTGAAAAGTAACTCCGCCTAAATTTGAACGATACCATGAAATAATTTTTTTCCTTTTTCGCCGATATTTCTTCGCTGGGGATTGAAGCCCTGAAATAATAAAGATTCAAAATCCGAAAAATTTAGCCCTCGAATAACACTTACGATCATAACGAGTTCACTAGAATAGTTTGCCGCCAAAATTCGAGTAAATCTAAAAATCATAACATGCGGTAATAAGGTAAAATATTATAAATCGAAATTTACTATATGCGTCTATCTTGACTTTTATGTCGAAATAAATCGATACGCTCTCATGCCGCACACTGCACAACCGAAATTCGACAAACACGTCCAAAATTTAGACGGCACGCACATGCGATAGACAGAGAATTTCCCTACTAGTGTTTGATCAACCTGACCTACACGATACACACTCACCGTGTAGGCTGAATCCACCAACACACCGATAGCTGCATGAATTCTCGCTGGACACCCTGACCGATATATAGGCATTGATAAGTCGAGATTAATAGTTAAACTTTGAAAAATTTCAAATGCATCACCGCTCAAACAAATCTGACCGAAGTTCCTCAGCAAGATCCCCAGAAGGAGTTACCTCTCTAGGATCCAGCTCTGGCATCCAAAGTAAATTATCAATTTTCTTCACATATATAAGTCCTAGACGGGAGATAACCCTATCCAGTATCATTTTCACAAAATCATGCTGAATTCATGTCAATTAAAAATAAAATTTACTTGAAATGAACCTTTCATTGATTTTCTTCGAGTTTATGAAAGACATGACCAAAATGACGAAATACTCCCAACATCAAATAAATGCAAGGAATGCCAAACTACGGTTACAATCATCGATCTAACCCCGACCCGTTCGGTGAGGAAAGAATCCGAATACCAATTTGGTTTATATTTTGTCACGAGGGACAACCATTTAGTTAGGCAGAGCTGAAAGGATTTTTTGTTGATGAATCCCGTAATCCATGCTATTCAAATTGTCATGCCTGGAAAATAATTGTAATTTATTGATAATGGGTCAAATTACGGTATTTAATTAGTGTAAATTTCGTAATAAACTAAACCCGTAATTAAGCAATGATCTTACCAAAGACTCAATTTTAGAGAATTTTCCTTTACTTAAACAAAATTGAATAGGATAAAGTATTGTATCTCTGGTAGCTAATAACGATGGATCATAATTCTCTCTTTAATAATAAATTACCTAACAAATAGGATCATAATTTTTCTCTTTAACAATAGGTTATTCAATAAATATGGTCATAATTCTCTCTTTAATAATAAATTACTTAATAAATAGAATATGATTAAACTTGTTGTCAATAACGACGGATTAGGAATTTTTGTGAGCAACGAATTAAACAAGAATGAATATGTAAAAGTAAAGTAAAGTGTTACTAGTTATCCATCATGATAAATGATAAAGTATTTTTTGTTATAAATTAAAACGAATAGGATAAAACTAAGGCATGACATCGTTAAGTATTAATAATGATTGATTTTAGAAAGTTTTAGGTTCATATTAAATTAAGCTAAGAATAGTTATTGGAAAATTACGGTATTTTATTATTAAGAATTTTTAGAATGACGGACTATTTCCTTGTTTTCACGACCTCCGATCAGTACTAAAGGGAAATTCCTTCGGTAGAGGGTCATGCGACCGCCCCTAATAATACAGAACGGTTTTCTTAAATTGTTCAGGTTTTTAATTAACCCTTCTTAATTACATAGCATATCATCGGTATGACAGTTCAATTTGAAGAGAATTCAGATTAATAAATTAGTCAAAGTAAAAATACAAATTAAAATGCTATTCCCTACGTGATTTAAATAGTCTAAAATTCCTAGGAAAGATCGATGCTCAGCGTCAAGCTAGACACGCCGGTATTAATATAGATGAATTCGGATTTGCCCCTCATATCGACCATTCATTTTGAATTTTGTATATTATAGAAAAAATAAAATTGTACATTTACTTATTTTATTATGTTTTGGATTATTATTAGTTGCTTTTTATATAAAGGGTTATAAAACATGTTCGCAATAGTTAAATTTCGATTTTATCTGCATTATCAATGTAGGATTGAATAACATCTCGATATTTGCCAAACCTGAAATTCATACACATCCAGAATACATTAAGTATATTAATTTCTGTAGGATTTATGTTATTTAGAAATAATATGCAACTAGATAATTTCATTATTGACTTATAGATTTAATTATTTTTGGTAGTAATAAATAATCATAGGTTTCTGTCAATAGTCTATCGATTATTAACAAGGTCTGATTCCATTTAATTCTGAATTCCGGTATCTTAATTTAGAAGATTAATATAATTAATAATAATAATATTAATAAATAAAAACTTGTAACAATAATAATAATAATAATAAAAAAAAATTTAAAAATGTATTAATAGTTAAAACTACTTATAAAAATAAGTAATAGAATAAAAAAATTTAAATTTTAAAATATTAATAATTAAAACACTACTTATAAAAATAAGTAGTAATTTTAAGTTTACAAATTTTTAAAAATAACATGACCTTGAGAAATTTTGAATGACACTGAGAAAAATTATGATGACTCATTCAATGACCTTGAATAAGTCGTGTTCTTTGTTTAAATGACCTTGAAAAATATGATGAGTCACCCAATGGCGTTGAGAAAATTTTTATGAGTCATGGTCTTTGTTTCAATGATCTTTGAATGAGTCATTGTCTTTGTCTTAAATTTTTTTGTACTTTTAGACTTAGAAAAACGTTTTACTACCGGGGGTTGATCTAGCGGTAACACATTCCACTACTTACAATTGAACTGCCCGGTTGTTTTATCAGAATAAGCTTTTATATTATATTGTAGTTCATTTATCATTTCTTCATAAAGCTTTCCATTTTCATTTAATTTGAATATTGATTTATTTAATTCATTTTTGATAATACCAATGTTTGTATTTAAATATAGAATATAATAATATATTTTCTTTCGAGCGCTTTTAAAAGTCTCATGTTTCGCTTGAAACTTGTAACCTAAATTTTCAATTATTTCAACTAATCTGTTTAATGGAATTTTCATATTTATCGGCCTATCTATCATATGTAATATATCCTTCAACACAGCAATATCTGGTCACATACATCTTGTTTTATTTTGACCTTCCACAGTTATAATAATTGACTTGTTTGCATTAGTCACTTTAAAATAACTAGCAATTAATATTATTAATAAAATCTATTTAATCATTTCAAATCTCTCTAAATTAATTTTTATTGTTTATAGCTAATTATCAAAATAAGTAACATCCATAATACATTTATTAAGAAAATATGTAAAAATAAATAATGTAAATGTGAATATTGATGATTTGTTGCCACTGTTTTGTTTAATTGGTTGCATTGGTTTCATCGGACGTTGAACTTGTTTCATTATACGATTGAATCGATCAGTTGTTTTATTGGAATAAACTTTTATACTATATTGAACTTGATTTATCATTTTTTCATTAAGTGTTCGATTTTCATTCAATTTGAATATTGATTTTCTTAATTCATTTTTGATAATACCAAGGGTATTATTTAGATATAGAATATCATCATATATTTTGTTCCGAACTCTTTTTAAAGTCTCATATGTGAGTTCAAATCTGATCTCTAAATCACTCATTCTTTCGGATAATTTTTTGACTGGAGTTTGCAAATGTCTAGGCCTATCTATCATATACAAAATATTCATCAACATGGCAGTATCAGGACATACACATCTTGTTAAATTTTTACCTTGAGTTAGCCGTTTTAAAATAACTAACAACTAATATTATTATTAAAATTTGTTTAATCATTTTCAAATCTATATAAATTAATATATATTGTTTATAGCTTAAAGGTTGTGTGTGTTTAACTTCTCATTGGTTTAAATTAGTATAAAACTAATATTTATTTCAATTTTTATCATTATAATGGATGTTATTGTACCGAGCGCAGTTCAAGCTATGAACGAAATTGAATATTATGGTAATTATTTATTATTATAATTATTTTACTTGTTTTATATGATTATTTTAAAGTTATTAAAGAAAGTGTGGACTTCTATTATCCAGATATTCATGAAATATTGAAGGATAAGCCAGCATTAATGATTCAAGACTTGGTCTTTAATCATACATCTATATGGATATTTTCCGTAATCTATGAGTTCCTTTGGGATGTCAAACATAACAAAATAATAAAGGATATGGAATTCGAATATCCATGTGGTGATGGATGTCATTGTTGTGCTGACCGATGTCGAAAGTATGAACGAAACTTTTTATGATGCATTCACTGATCTTGAATGAGTCATTGTCTTTGTTTAAATGACCTTGAAAAATTATGGTGAGTCACGCAATGACCTTGAATGAGTCGTGATTTTTGTTTAAATAACCTTGTATCAGAAAAATTTACTTATATAAAAAATTTGTACTTTTAGACTTAGGAATTTTTTTTACTCCAGGGGGGGGGGATATGTGGTCTAGCGGTGACATAACCATTTACTGATAATAATTACTTTTAATATACACTTTATTTTTTTACATACTTTTTACCTGCAGTTAAAAGATTTCTTATTTTATTCTTATAAGTAATTATTAAGATTAATTAAATTTATAATAGAATTAATTTTCATTTATATCGTTTTTTATGTTTGAAAACAAATAAAATATATTGTCATTTACATAAAATAATAAAGATATGCAATAAAAATTTCAAAAATGAATATAATACATAACAGAATTGATCATTATAAACTATACAATAAAATAATAATGAATTAAAACTTCAGAATGAAATTGATATGATAGTCATAGTCACATAGTATTTAAAATCAGTCAGATAAAATCGATCGAAATACCCAAAGTTCTTAAGGGTTTGTTTTGGGATTTGGGTTTTTCGACTTGATTTGGATTGTTCGATTTATTGGTATTTGATCGCTCTTCTGCACATATATTTACCCAGTATCTTCTTGACCACGTTCTGTAATACTTGTTTAACACAAATGTGATGATGGGTCTACCCTCATCATCTAACAACTATACTCAAAGTTGTTTGGTGCCTGATCATGACACATGGGCGTCCGCAGAGGAGGGCAAAAGATGCACCCACCCGCTGCTAGAATTTCCAAGGTTATCTAGTTTTTCTGCGGGTTGTTTAAAATATCCTTGTTCAATCCTTGACATTTCTTTGTAGGATGTAAATAAATGTCTAATAAATTTTTGTTTTTTTACTGTACACTATATGAAAAAAGATGTTTTTATTTTAAGAAATTAAGTTTCCCTTGAAAAAAATAATTCACTTTAGCTGAATTATTTCATCCTAATTTAATTGTTAATTTTAATAATTTTTTTGCTAATAAATTTACATATTCCATAAATTTTATAATATAGTTATTAATTAATTTTAATGAAATGAAACTTAATTTTATTATTTAATCTTGTTTTAATATTACTTAAAAAACCTTGACATTTTCAAAAATTAAAGTGATGATTGATTTTATTTATCAACCTGGAATGGCTCACGTGAAGCCTGAGTAAATATATTGAAATATTTGAGTTAGCAATTACTTAAGTTTTAGATTCATTATAGAGTCATTTAAAAACAAGACTTTCAAAACTGAAAAAACAGAAATACAAAATGACGGAATAATTACTGAATTGGTTGAGTTAAATAATAAAAATATTAAGACTAAAGGAATGAATAAAAAGCGTCAGCATTCGCACATTAATTACGATAAAAATGATGGTAACAACAAAAAAATTTGCCCATATATCAAGTCATCCAATGATTGTCCTTATGGAGAAAAATGTCTTTACGAACACAATGTAAACAAAGCTTTGACAACTAAAACTAAAAGTTTACCTGGTGACTGTTATAATTATAAAGTTAAAGGATATTGCCAAATGGGATTCATGTGTTTATTTTCTGAATCTCATACAAATGAAGTGGGTGAAAATATGAAAAATACCGAAGTTTTCGATTCATATATTCCCGTGAATAACGTTATGTCAGTTGAATTTAAAGATGTATTACGCAAGAAGAAATACAATTTTGACAAATCTTATTTGTTGCTTGATAAAATGAAAATCCATTATAAAAATAAATTTATTATACATAACAGTAACGACGAAACTGAAGATTTTGAAATAGAAAAACGAGAAAAAAAAGTAATAGATTTTACAGATAAGCTATATTTAGCTCCTCTAACCACAGTTGGAAATCTACCATTCCGGCGAATTTGCAAAGAATTTGGTGCTGATATAACGTGTAGTGAAATGGCAATGGCAAACAAATTACTGCAAGGGATTCAAAGTGAATGGGCTCTTTTAAAACGCCATTCCAGTGAAGATCTATTTGGAGTTCAATTATGTGGCTCATATCCCGATTCATTGACAAAATGTGCTCAATTAATAAGTGAAAATTGTCAAGTTGATTTTCTGGATTTGAATTGTGGATGTCCTATTGATCTGGTCTGTAACAAAGGTGAAGGCTGTGGATTATTACGAAATAACAGGCGATTAGAAAGTATTGTAGCTGGAGTGTCGAGCATCATTGACTATCCCATGACAATTAAATGTCGAATAGGATACAATTTGAAAGAGAAAACGACTCATTTGCTTTTGCCTAAACTGAGGGATATCGGAATATCGCTTGCTACTGTGCACGGCCGGACACGCGAGCAACGCTACAACAACAATGCCGACTGGGATTATATCTCCCAATGTGTGAAAGCCGCTTCTCCTATGCCAGTATTTGGCAACGGGGACATTCTCTCATTCGAGGACTACCTATCTAATAAGGATAGAACCGGAGTGTCTGGAGTCATGATTGCGCGGGGGGCATTGATTAAGCCATGGATTTTCACGGAAATAAAGCAGCAGAAAACTTTAGACATTTCCTCGGGTGAAAGATTCGATATTTTGAAGAAGTTTACGAATTACGGCCTGGAATATTGGGGCTCCGATCTCAGGGGCGTGGAAAACACGCGGAGATTTCTACTGGAATGGTTGTCATTTCTGTGTCGCTATATCCCAGTCGGGTTGCTCGAGTGTTTACCCCAGAGAGTTAATTTGCGTCCGCCTCCGTATTTCGGTAGAGATGATTTGGAAACGTTAATGGCCAGTGCAAATTGCGCGGATTGGATCAAAATCAGGTTTGTCTATTATTATCCGGCGATTTATCCATTTTGTTTTCCAGTGAGATGCTCCTTGGCCCTGTACCGGATGGCTTTAATTTTACGCCCAAACATCGTGCTAGCTCGTACGCTTAATTATAATACAAATTTGTCTGGGATTTCAGCGCGTTCTGCCTTGTATTTATTGTTTTTTATTTATAAATAGTTCCTTTTCTCCCTGATTCCACGTGTTCTTTAATCAATATTTAACATTTCCTAGCATATATTGCAAATTCGTACAATGGAATCGTTTCAAATTCAATGATTAATAAACGAAAATTTGATCTCTAATTTTAAATCCTCCTTCAACTTTATTCGATATTTTTCACCTCCAGTTAGTTTTCCCTTGCTTAATAAATAAGTCTAAACTATTTCGTGATTTTCGTTACGATAAAATTTTACTCTTCAGTTGTTTTAGTATAATTTTTTTTAACCTTTCACTACTATTTGGAAAACGATAATAAGTCACAATATAGATCTTATATTAACCAGCTGCCTTGATTTTATTATTGTAAAGAAGGATAATTAAAGAATATTGTGCAATCGATTAAATTAACATTACGCATTATTATGTCAAAATTGTAGTTTGGAGATCAGAGGTTGGTTAGGATGTTTGATGATTGTGCTTGAATGCTGGTATTTTTGTGTTTCTGAAAGTATTCTGTATCAATAATTTAAAAACCTATAAACTCCCTTGTATATGCAGCAGCTATTTTTCCGACACACAGTCATCACAACTCAAGTTATTAAACTCATACATACATAAACGGACAATGTAAGGGAAGTTTATCTGCAACTCTCTTATAAGGACTCGAACGTAAAATAATGAATTTATAGCAATGAACGAAAATCTGAGAAGATGTCTTGTGGCTGATCACTTATTTTTCTGACGTTGGTAAATTAGTTGGTAAAATAATAATAATAAATGATTTTAGTATTACTGATTTTACCATAATAATAATAATAATAATAATAATAATAATAGTAATAAATGATTTTAGTATTTCTGATTTTACCCTTTTGTGTTTTATAAAAATTTATTAAGTTACACAAAACGAATAAATAGATAAAATGAATTTTTTATTAAGTTACACAAAACGAATAAATCGATAAAATGAATAAAATAAATTACACTATTTACAATTGTCTAAAATGAATAAACAGATTTAAATAATCGTCAAACAGATCATTATTTACAGATGTCTAATAAACAGGTAGCAATAGAATAGATAGTTGTCATTAATTAAAGAATAGATAATTGTCAGTGATTGAAATGGGATGAATTGGAATATTGTCTATAATGTTGATTGTCTGCTGGATTTGTTTAGGATAGTTTTTCTGCGTAGATTTTAATTCTATATTTGTTTTGCCCAGTCCTGTAATACTTTGTCAGCACGAAGGAGTCTAATGGTTTTCCTTCGTCATCTAACAAAAGGACAAGGGTAGCGGGGAAATCTTTGTAACAGTTAATAATGAATAGCTGTCAGAAAAAAATAATCCGAACAACCAATATTGTGAAAGATAAATAATTTAAATCATTCTGAATATCGATGAATTATTTTATCTCAAATCTTTAAAATGAGGTCAGAATGCTATGCAAATTTCCTGAAATTATGAAAACATTTTATCAAAATTTAAAATAAGGGCTGCTCAAATTTTTTATATAAATTATTTTTATAAAAAGTTTTGTGACGGGGAAATATACCGAAATAACCATTAAAATAAAGGTGACATTAGTAAAATCATATATTAAACAAACATTTTTTAAAAGAGAATGAAAAAAATTTTATTCATAATACGCACTCGAAGCTACATGCCATTTAAAATTGGAATTACGCGGAGTATACTTTACATTGAAAAAATCCATTTGAAAAGGGACGAAAACATTCGGCAACTGACGCACAGGATCAAGGAGGATAAAAATAAAAATCCATTAGAATAGATCGAAAAAGTTCGACATCGAACGAACAGGGTCACGCGCATCCCCTATCTAGAATTTGAAAGAATTTTCTTGTATCCTTACTTTAGTAACAGATTAGCTAATACATTCAGATAAAGTCTAAAAGCAAGGGAATTTATAAAAATAGAAAATTGTTAACTAATTAATTAATAATTTAAGGATAATCCAAGTTGGACACACAACAAGGAAAGTAAACAAAAGTGAATTCGACAGGTCATGTAATGGTTCAATTTATTTATTTATTTTTGTGTGATCAATTTAATTTAATGTTATTATTATTATTAAATAAAGTTTAGAAAAATCAATTTGCTAAGTCGCTAGCTTACTATAGCAAAAATAAAATTTGATTTAAAATTTAAAAAAATGATTAAAAAATTTTTGTATTAAAGATTGAATACAAACGAGAACAGTTGCGAATTTGGAAGAAAATAATTAAGAAGGAAAGATTTACAAAATCCAAAAGATTTCCTTATCCTTTGAGTGTCAAAATGATTTTTAAAAATTACCTTAAATGGCACATTGTAAGAAGAAAATAAAATGAATCAGAGATCATATTAGATTATGCAGATACATGAGCGCGTTCGCGCTCCTTGGTTTACTGCCCAAAAATCTCTTATTACCCCTAGAGATTCAGATATCAAATTCAGATCAATAATTCAGATCATCAAAAACCAAGTTCGAATACTATTGACAAAACAAACATTGGTATTTTAAGCAAAAGTGTTTTCAAAAATTCTGAAAGTATTACAACAAAAACTGTTAATAATCCCACATAAAAGTTTCTAAGCAAAGTCAACCGATCCTTCAAAAACAACACGTATAATTCAAATAAGAATAAAGATAACAAAAGATAACGTAGTCTTTCCCGTCAAAAAAAACCAATCAAGTGATATTAATTATTATTATTACTGTATTGTTGTTGAGTAATAAAATATACTTTTATAATATTGTTGACTAATATTTTTGTTTTGTTTTTTTTAGTTAATCACAAAAGTAATCAAACATTATAATCACACCAGTCCATCCCGAAACGCGTTTACTGGAGACTCGACTGGGTCCTAACAAGATCTTTTATGTCACAGTTATTGTATATACATACACAAAAAACAAACATAATAATTTATAATAATTACCATAAATAGCTGTATTATCCAATAATATACATAAGAGACAATTATTATTGCAATCGTTTTCTTCTGGAATCATAGTTGGTAATTAAAATTAAAATTCCACAATAAAATATATTTTTCATTATTTAAACAATCTTTATTTGTAAAATTATTTACATATCTTTTCGAAGCTTCAATAAAACAAAATAAAATTATTAGTCAACGACATAATAAACATATATTCTATTACTCGGTGACCTATCAAAACAGCCTCGTCAAAACAGCTCGACAAATTTGTCGGGGCTATATTGTCGCCCTAATTTTATTGAGCTTAGTAGTCGGTTCTGTTTTGTTGGGGCGATTTTGTCCAGGGCTATTTTGTCGGGGTTCCGGTCTCTGGACAAGGACCATGTCTTGAAATGTTGTGACAATATGTCTGAATAATCCTGAATTAAAACTTCGAATAGGCATCAACAGACAATAAAAGCGACAAAAATATCATTAAAAATATATAATAATAGTACTGGTAGAAATTGTCACTTTCAGAAACCAACGTGAAGGATGGTGAAAAAACGGTTTGACATAAGCTGTCCAGGCACTAAAATCCTAAACATTGATCAAATCTATTAAGTCAAGGAGGACTCGCGAAATCACATACTCCAATGTCGTAACATTTGTCGCTATGACTCGACCACCATGGAAACAGATAAATCACCCATAGCGGCGAATTGGTCAAGGTAACCAATTTTGTACTAAATCTTTTACCAACATTTGAGTCTAAATTACAATCGTTCTGCCCTAATGAATCACCCTGAACGTACAAGCAAATTCCATATAATAATAAATAAGTTGTCACAGTTCATGAGTAAGAATATAAACGCTCAAACCAAGACAAAATCAAAAGAAGTTGTTTAAATTATAGTGATTAATTCACCTGACTCATTCAAACAGAAAATATGAAAATTAAAGCACCCAAAATGAAATGAATTAGAAAAATATTGAAAGTGCCATTCTTCAAAATTAATGACTCACATGATGTATACCACAATGGACCAATTGCTAAATTCGATTGGACCAATTTCCTTGTATTCACTCAGGACCACAGAGACAACTACCACATTGGATAGTTTATAATTGTTACTGTAACAGGATCAAAATTTCACATAGACTCTCACATGCTCCGCTTTATTCGATGGGGGCTATCGTAGTGTTTTAATCACCCAAGAAACTAATTTTGAATTTACTATGATAAATTTATCGATTTTTTAATTTAATTATTTTTTAATATACATATTGTCATAGTTTGATTTTCATTTTAGTTAATGTCAAAGTACATTAAAGTCCCATTGAGGTTTAAAAGGTTTGAGACCGATTGATGTAACAAATGATATGAAAATATCTCAACAAGATAAAACTAAGAAACCCAAATATAAAGTTAGTGACCATGTTAGAATAAGTAAAATATCTGCTTCGCCATTCATTAAAATTTTGACAACAACTGGAGTGATGAAGTTTTTAAAATATCAGAGATTAATAAGAAACAAAAACCAGTCATGTATGTTATTACCGATATCGATAATAATGAAATCCAAGGTCAATTTTACGAACAGGAATTGCAGGTTATTCCACCGCCCACAGTCTTTAGAATTGAAAAGATTCTAAAATCAAAATATAAAGGTAAGGATAAACAATATTATATCAAGTGGCATGGATATCAAAACCAAACTTGGATATCAGCATCTCAAATAGAATGAATAAAAAGTTTTTTCACTATTTTACTCAGCAATATTTGTCTATTAATTCATCCGAATTTATTGATTTTATTAGTAATAATGATAATGTTGGTAGATCAATCATTAAAGAATTGTATTATGAATGATAACAATATTTTGAGAACAATGTATTGATTATTTAACGATTTTTCTTTTGGTTTGGAAATGAAGATCCCGATAGATTGTAATGATATGAAGAGGAAGATTTATTTTGTGCAACATGAATTTTGAAAGATGTAGAAGATACAAGTGCAATTTTCTATGTTACTTATCAAGATAAACTTATGGTTTTGAATAAACATTTTCCAAATTTAAGAATTATAAAATATAATATCGAATTTTCCAACTATTTTCCTAACAATATTCTATGTCCGTATGGTGATCCTTCTAAATGTGAATTCAAAAACTGTCTAACTGCTATATTAGAATATTTATAAATTAAATAAATTTTATTGCTGTTATTATTATTTTTATTATTATTATTATTATTATTTATTATTATTACTC
The DNA here is from genome assembly GCA_022537955.1 of Schmidtea mediterranea. Taxonomy (NCBI): domain Eukaryota; kingdom Metazoa; phylum Platyhelminthes; order Tricladida; family Dugesiidae; genus Schmidtea; species Schmidtea mediterranea. The sequence goes on along the minus strand of CM039680.1, from coordinate 51,361,994 downwards.
ATGTACAATATTGATGCAATACCAATTCAGTATTTTGATTGGTTGATGTATGTGTAAATCAACATATGTGTGCATCAGTTGGTTTTCTATAAATCTGTCTCATAGTGTTTATCATTGCATTGAATTAACATCAGAAATTGAAAGAATATTAGGGATTTTATGACTTTACAAAACTTAGCTAAGAAAAATATTATATATATATATACTTCCTAGAAAGCTTTTGTGAATTTAAGTATAAGAGAAATATGGTGAAGGGATTGATTTATCGTTCGTCGTCTTTGTCTTCTACTTATGCTAATTCAGTAAAAAGTGTTGATAAATTTGTTGAGTTTTTGATAAAGAATGGGTATTCTAAATTATTTTTATTGTTGAGGATTAAATAGACTGCTGACAAGTTGATTAAAAATCCTAAGGATCCATGTTTGGGAAAGTCTGAGTGTAATCTGACAAATGAGTGTGAATTGAGTGTTGATCTAAATAATAGTAAAAATGGGTGTAAAAAGAATGATCCTAAAATTTGTGTTAGTATTGCCGTACTCGGAAATTTTTACAAATTATATGAAAGTTAAGTAAATTGATGGGAAATTTGAATATAAGATTGTTTCTAATTCGTGTAAGGTAAGCAATATGTTTATTAATAAATCAAAAACTCCAGTTGGATTGTGTTCTGATTTCGTTTATCAATTTACATGTAATGGGTGTAATGCCACATACATTGGAGACACTTTCTGTCATCTCTTTACTCAAGTTCTAGAGCATTGTCAATCGAAAGGTTTGACCAATATTAGTGAGCACAATAGAGGCTGTAAAAGTGAAATAGGAATGTCTGACTTTAGAATTTTTGTTGAAAAGTTTTTATATAATTATTGGGAACGCTTGATATGTGAAGAATTGCTGATAAGGTCATTGGATCCAAAGATTAATGTACAAAGTGCTATGACAACAAATGCTTTGAATGTTTTTAAATAGTTTGAGTATCTTAAAATCATGATAAAGTGATCCATGTGTATTCTTTTAATTTTTAATATTATTAAAGTAATTTAATTTAATTTATTAAATATTACAATATCCTTTTAAATTATAATATAGATAAATATTTATTATTTATATAAAATCAATTTTAAAAAATTAGTTAAAAGTATTTAAATATTTTTAGGTGTTTATTTATTAAATTAATAGAAAAAAATAATTTGTTTAAATTAAATATTAATTCATAATATTTTTAGTTGGTTTGTTGTGCCTGAAGATGACAGTTATACTGTCGAAATATATTATACGAAGAGTCTTTTATTGGCTTTTTCTTTTTATTGTGTAATAGATCAAACTAAGTTTGATAACCTATTATACAGTGTGTTGGCGAATAGGGTTTATTTTAATGAATTTTTCTAGGATTCCTGTTTGACTTTCACCTAAACACCATCAAGATTACTATTCTGTCTCTCTTATGTACCCATGGTGATTGCTATATTGGTACTATACATAGGGGTTGAAAATTCATGAGCAGGTGAGCTCTATTTCTAGAACTACTGCTCATGATATTTTCAATTTCGCGTTTTTGACTGTCGATGGATGATCTTACGTCTTTATTTTTCTATATCCTGGTCCTTACTCGTCTATTTCTATAATTCCTATATCTATTTGTCATCTTTACCCATTATTTATTAATATATCTTTCAAAAATTTGAGCAGCATTTTGCCCTTAATTTTTGGTAAATTTCCTATTTCATTTATTTAATCACTATATATATTTATTTATCCTTGTATTTCAAATTTGATTCACCATTCTTTAGCTCCCGGTACACTACCCATGATTTTAAGTGGTCAAAACCCTCTGCGGTCACTTTAATAAATATTACTCTCTCTGCCACATTACATCCTTCGACCATTGGAAAATGATTTCAACTTTACGTTCCTACACTATTCTATTCTTTTCTACTTGATTTTCCCACAATATTTTAAATTTCCTATACAAAAATTTATTTCCCTTAACTAATGTCACACTTCCCATTATTTAAGTGTTCACTCCGGCCAACGTTGCCATCAGACGCTGCGAGCTTTACAACGACGCCCTGCGTCTTTTGACCCGAACTCGTCGCGGAAAGCCGATGTATCAGGAGTAGCACGACCAGTAGCCGCAACTAACGAAAGTGAACTCGTTAGTAGGACCGCCAGTCTGCCCTCCTGAAATTCTATTTCAATATTTATTATATTAAATAAGATTTTAAGGGGATTTGTCAGTGGCAACAACAGATGCCACGACCATCCAGAATAAAATCAAAATAAACAAAACATTAACTTCGAAAAATATGTTTATGCAAGATAACAATACTTACAATCCACAAGTTTGTCAGTCAAGCAACCAAATTTGAAAAATTGTTATAAGTTGGCATAAAAGTTTTCTAAACAACTGTGTCTACAAATGTATAAAGAGTTTGTGTAAAAAGTTCTTGTGTCTAAAATTATGAAAATGACTGCTGTATATATAGTGTTTTCATGCCTGGTTGCGACAAATCAGTAAATTTTGAACCTTTTTAGGCTATTTATCGGGGGGTTTTATTGCTTTTACTTTATTTTAAATATTTTATTTTTCTCCTTATTTTTCTCAATTTTTGTTAATTTTTTATTTTTTATAAATTAACTATTTTCTTTGATTGTTTCTCATTTTACCCTTTGATATTTAAATATTTGGTCGGCGCTTCCGCCTTTGTATTTTTCAAGCCTTCTTTTTCAAGGTTTTAGCGGTTTTATGTTTTGGTTTTGTGTTTATTTCTGCATCTTTAGGTTTTTCAATGATTTTAATTAATATTTGTGTTACAGGATAAACCAATAAGTTTTGTCCGGTGCTCATACTCAGCTTTCCAATGCTGTAATGAGTGTATAGGTTGGCAACTTTGTGTGTCAATGCTGTATATATTGTAGATTTGAAATTTTAAAAAAATCACTTATTAATAATTTTTAACATTGCTATTAACTTTGATATGTCTTATATGGATTATGCACTTTTAATAAATCTCTTGTATGACTGAAATACTTTTGGTTTTCATTAGAATACGTCGATTTGAAATTAATTTTGCACAAGAGAATATCCGCAAGTTAATCTACTGCAATTGGAAACGTGGATTAGTGCCTTCTCAGATTGCAAATGAAATCAATACGGCAGCCAAATCTGTGCAGAAACTTACTGACATTGGTTTTACTGTTCTGCCACATCCCCCTTACTCCCCAGACCTCACACCATCCGATTTGTTTTGTTTTCCCCTTTGAAATCTGCAATTCGTAGAAGAGATTTCAACGGAGCTGATGAAATTCAGGTGGTTCTGGACGATTGGTTGGACAGTAAACCACGCAGCTTCTTCGCCGATGGAATCAGGAAATCACCTGATCGATGGCGCCGATGTGTCTTTCATAATTGTCCATGTTTTGAACATCTCTCTGACACAGATGATTGACATTTCTGCTGTTTTTAAATTTACACAAATTAAAATTAACTGAGCAAGTGAATTTAGTACGATAGCAGAACCTGCAGCTGTGACATCTATTAAAATTGACTATAGTGATTCAGTACAAACATTTATTGGTGACATTGGCTTTGATGTAGATGAAACGATGCTGAAAAAAGGATTTAGTCAATTTTGGCAATTTGATTATGCTCAAGAATCTACTCTTTATGATCCAAAGGACATATGCAATTCAAAAGGAATAAAATCAAACCTCAATCGTCAACTAATCAAGAAAATACCGACACTATATACTTTACCTGAAGAAAAATATCTTAGTTTTAAAGATTGAGCTAATACTGTTACTGTATCCTTTGTTGTATATGCTGACTTTGAGGTAATTTTACCTAAAGATGATAGATTTTATCAAAAACATTTACCAATCTCGGTTGGTTTGGTTTTAATAAATAATTTCACAGGAGAAAAATGTTATAAAAGTTTTAAAGGATTAGACTGTGTTGAACAGTTTTTTACTGAGATTGAAATAATTGGAAAAGAAATAGTGGTTCCATATTTCGATAAAAAACCATGTTTTTAATAGCAATGATCAAATAAATTTTTCTTCGGTTACAACTTCTCATGACCATTTTCCGGTAAATCTTTAGGTGCGGCATGCAAATCTTTCTCGTCGAATGAAACCGGTTTCACCTGTTTTATTTCACAACTTGCGAAGATATGATCTCCATCATATTCTCGAATTTGGCCTAAGTAAATTTAAAACATGGAATATTCTTAGTATAAGTGAAAAAGTTCTTCGTTTATTTGCTAGAACTGGAGGATTAACCATAAAATTTATAGATTCTTGTCAATTTATTAATGATTTTTTAAAAAATGCTATTGATACATTGACTTCGTTACCAATAGAGGTGTAATTATTAAAAGTAAGGGAATATTCCCATATGATGTTGGTACTCGTTTATAAGTTCTTCGGTCAACTCCCCAATTACCAACAACTTGGGGTGGTGTTACTTAAAATGAATATTGTATGGCTAAATGTATATGGAACGAAACTAATTGTAATACACTTTTAGACTATATGATGGTTTACCTAAAATTAGATGTGATTTTACTAGTTGATCATTTCCAGCAGTTTAGAACAAAATCAATATCTAATAACTGGTTGAATCCATTAAATTTCTTCGGAGTTCCAGGTATGAGTTGAAATTCTGCTTTGATGACTTTAGATCATTTACTTGAATTGATTCAGGATATGGAAATTTATAATATGGAAAAAAATAGGGAAACAATATGAAACACAATAGTTATAATAGGGATAAGAATAAGAGAGATACTGTGAGGATATTTAACATAATAAAAGGTGTACAGGCCATGGTAAAAATCTATGATACGAACAACGATAAGAAGGACTATGGGAATGGATTATAGATTAACATTTGAAAGAAATAAGAGAAGAATTGGGCCTAAAATCGAAGTCGAGCACAGGCCTTCTATCGGCAGATCGTTGGACCCATGGATCGTTCGGTCAATTATAGCATTAGTAATAGCCCTCACTTTTTGCTGACGATTCACCCAATCGAACACAGTTCCAACGTTGCTTAGCAACGGGTGCCGAGTGCTAAGCAAAAATATTTGTATGGTGTTGGGCCAGAACACAGACGGCCTTGAAAATGTTTAAACGAATCGGTAACACACATGCAAATATAACATGCAGATTTAAACTCAAACCTATTAAAACACCAATTAACCCTACCAAAATGCGAGAAAGAGAACAATTAAATATAAAATTATAAACACAAAAATAAATTAAAATAATAACAAAGTGCAACAAGATCCGCACGAAATAAACATAAACACAACATGAAAACCTAATAATTTGACCGAAATTTAACAATTTAACAAAAATGCGAAATTTCATGAAAATGAAATAAAAATGAAATAATTTGAATTAGAAATAATTCAATTAAAAATGCAAAAGAAAAATTGTCAAATAAAATTTCAAAATAATATTAAATTAAAGATTAGAATATACCAGAAAATCACAAGGTCAAATTTTGTTTTACTAAATCAAAAATAACACGCAAGGTTAGGGTCGCACAATAGGTATATATACCAATTCATTTTTATCCCAATTTTAACCACTTTTAACCAGTAATCGGTTTTTAACCTGAGCAAATTCAGAATCAATTTTCGTCAAGCAAACATACCACGATGTGAGTGAGAGAATTTTCGAAACTCTCTCCACGTCGCAGCCTCGCAACCTCCATTGAGCTCTGCTTGGATGTCGGCGTGGGGAGAGGTTGTTAATGTAATTACGTGCAATGATTTGTCCGATGTGTTATGCTCGAAAATTTGTGTAATCTACTTTATATGATATAATATATCTTCATGAACCAAATTTTTCCATCAATGCTCTACATTTTCAGGCCCACTACCGAAACATACCACAAGTTAATAAAATCCAACATATGATTGTAATCGTGTAAGTGCGTGTATTATCGCCAACGATTCGTGCCCGTGAAGGCTCCGGCGTGAGAACGCAGGAGCTGAAACGTCAATATCAATTCATATAGGGGAAAAGGGTAAGGGGGAAATAGTCTTTTGGCTGTTTCTCCGTTGCTCATTTCCCATAAACTCGACCTAAAATTGTTTCTCACACACGGCAAAAAATTCGAACATCGAGTAGTCCAGTGGGCACTCAATAACTATATATGAACACAATGCGCCTAAGATCAAAATGAACGACGGTGACGGGAATTTGAATTAAACAAAATCGTTGCTATGCTCAATTATAACGAAGTTAGTAAAACTATTAAAACTTGTTAATGAAATTAACCAACTTACTATAATTATTAATAATTTTAGTTAAAGTAAATTAGTGATAAACTCCGTCAACGAGAAAATTTATTAATAAAAATGACGTACTCCACCATATAAAAGAGGTTCCCTCTTTATAAATAAAACCAATCACAATATATAGGTACAACCAGACAAAAATCTCAATTTAAAATAACTGAAAGATGAGATCTTAAAATTTTAGTGACTAAATAAACTAAACTTCGAGATGTTCTGATAGAAAGATGGAAATAGACTTTTAATAAATTTACTAAAATCGTTAAACGAGTTCCGTGATTGAACTGACACATCGAAATATACGAGTAGCGTCAGTTAAAATTTAAGATTGATACTATTCGTAAGGAAGATTTATCATAGTCTATGCGAAACTAATAAATGGGTCAACAGGATCGACGAAATAGTTCCCCAAAATAAAGGTGATCAAGAGGAGACGAAAAAATCATGCAAACTAATTCATAAAATAAATAGTTAAAAGACCCATATTAAATTAAATCGATTTTAAGATAATAAAACAACAAAACAAACAAAAAAAAATTTTAAAAAAATTTAATAAAAAAAATTTCTACTAATTGCGCGAACTAAATCATAGCAAATTAGGAAAAAAATAAAAGAACAAAAATCCCATAAGCATAAATTAATCATAGAATAAATAGTCGGATCTCGCATTGGAACGAATTCATTTGGAAATAAATAGTCAAAGGTCTCATTGGAATAAGTGAATCATAGAGAGAATATTCAAATTCTTGCCTTAAAATAAATCAATCTAAAAATAATTAATAAAAATCTTGAATTAGAATGAATAAATCTGACAATAATTAATCAACAAATTTAGACAAAATTAATCTGAAAATAATTAATCGAAACCTTGTATTAGAATAAATCCGTCTGAAAATAAGTAATTAAAAATCTTGCGTTAGAACAAATTAATCTGAAAACGATTACCAAAAATCTTGCAAATCTGTCAATGATTAATCAAAATCTAGAATAAATCAACCTGAAAATAATTACTCCAAAAACCTCGTCTTAGAATAAAATTTTGTAAATCGATCATAAAGTAAATAGTCGAAAACATCTCGTCTTAGAATAAATCCATTTGAAACCTATGCTGTAGTAAATACAAGGTATAAGTTAAGTAGGAGATAAAATATATCCTAGTCGTAATAGGCTGGAACGGAGACAGAGCGTATGAGGCATTTGGAGATATTAGTAGCAAGAAGTCCACGATCGCATTCATTAGGCACAAACCAATTTTGACAACCATTCCCGAATTCAATAGAGAGGTAGTAAATCCACCGAAGGAAGGTCATACTCCAATATCACTGAGTGATAATAAATGCAACCCGATATATAAAACGTAATCAAGAACTTACCACATAAACAGAATAAGTTGAGACTATTGAGTTGATGAAATTCTCGACAATCGATTTTCGTTAATAGCCATTTGTCGAATTAATAAAAACTCCAAATTCATATATACCCGACCACAGGAGTAGATGGAATGTGACATTTAGTGAAATGTCACGGTGAACAAATTTACGCGATCGATAAGCAGTGTACCTAACGGTTAACGACCTAGTGAGAATAGAACCAATAATTTTTCGAGAGAGTGTGTGCTGGACACAGAGTTCGACAATTGCCCGCACAAAATCTGGATAAAAGAAATGGTTCGACCGAGAACTGGTATTTACATTCAATAGATAAGAAAATGTCTCGAAAAACAGAACACCTGTCGCGAAAACGTCAGAACTTCGTGGAACCCGACATCGCCGGTACCAGTGGACCCTCCCGATTGGGTAAATTTTAATCTTATCTAACTCATCTTTTGATTTTTTACGAGTCCTAGCATGGACATTAACCAACCCTTAAACAATTTCCCGGATGACGATGTGGATAGACTCGACCAGATAGTAGTAACAGTTTAACGTTATGTCAGATATATAGGTTGATCATATTCAATACAAACATTCCCGTTTTAGTACTCATTCATTTTTATGCTCGGAATAATCACAATTATTGGAAGGGAAATGCATGATAGCCTCACCAAATCGGTCAATTATTAAGCTCCAGTGACTATCACGATTTACGTAAATAAATATCTTAGAGATGAGACCACAAATCGTTAAAAGTGGTCAAGAGATTTTTTTGCGCAAACCTCAATGAGGTTAATAATTGGTCGGTTAAAATCTGAAAACTCGATGTTTCGCTATGTCCTATTTTGTTCGTATACCCCATGATGGGAAGGGATTATCAAAGTAAATTATTATTACATATTAAACGCCTGAATTGGCGGTATAAGTGATAAAAACTTAATATCTATCAATAGCTGTAATACGTTATCTGGGTAAATTAACGAGTCTTCAGTTTAACCCTTTATAGGATCATATGAATTTAATCTTAGCATTTATTTTAACTGTATGAATTGAGTTTTAGCATTTATTTAATCGTATGAATTTAGTCTTAGCATTTATTTAATCGTATGAATTGAATCTTAGCATTTATTTAATCGTATGAATTTAATCTTAACTACCTATATAATCGTACGAGTTGATTCTAAAGGTCAACTCGCTATCTTCTAGGGACAAGTATGAAACCTACCGACCTCAATAAATAAATGAAACAGATCCCAATGCATATGCAGAAATAGCGATAACATCTTATTCATATACTGAATAAACGTAGTTTTGATAAATTATAATAAAGATCCTACCTGGGAATATGAGCATCGGTTGGACTCGAATGATTAGGGGTTTATTGAGGAGTACTGGTAACCTGAGCTCCGACAATTGGAGGTTTTTGCTCAAAGTATCGATATAAGACTCTAAATATCACCTCAAATAATTTAGTAATCATTATAACCAAACTGAAAGTTAAGAAATGAATAATTTAGTAATCATTAGAAACTAACCGAAAATTAAATAAATAAATAATTTAGTAATTATTGGAAATAAACTAAAGTTTGATAAATAAATAATTTAGTAACTATTGGAAATGAACTGAGGTTTGATAGATAAATAATCTAATGATCATTAGAAATAAACTAAACCAGGATGAACGAATCAAAGGACCATTAAATGAATCGTAGCTAGGAGTAAAACAACCCCTATGAGAAACGAGGACGAGGTTATCGAACTCCATCGCGAACACTCATACGCGAGGGAGCGGTACCTCAAGAAGAGAAGATAATACGCTGAAAAAATTTTTGAATGTGCATGAGATTTTGTGAGGTTTTTCAAATAAATGTGTTCGTTTTATGCTTTAGTTACTTACCGAAATTAATTGTTTCATTTTATTATGACTCTGACCGCTCGTTTAACTAAAAACATGACTTGTAAGTAATGGCCCAGAGTCCCTTCTCGACAAACCAAATACTTGTCTTTATCTTAAATGAATGATATGACACTCCGTCTTGTTTCAGAGATGAATTCCTAACAATTCCCCATTCTACAAAAGGAGTTCGATAAAGCCCAAGCAACCAACCGGAATTTACATCAACAACTGATCCAACTCACTCGAGAAATCCAACAAATTAAGGGCATCTGGATCGAGCCGAAACGGGCAAAGATGGTTTATCAGAGGATGAAAGCGGCGCAAAAAGGATGGGCTGGCTAGCGACAGTTGACACAGAACCTGAAGACCCAAATCAAAGGGTTAGAAACCGCCCTGTCAGCGAGCCAAGAAGGGGCAGCGGTAACATACCCGTTAGTCTTCGCCCAAGCACAATTGGCTTACCGTGAGCCGATAAATCCAACTATACCCAAAAACAAGCCCAGCCAGCACTGGCCAGGAAGAGCGGAACCCACGAAACGTCGACGACTCAAGGAAGCGAGCGGATTATGATCAATGAGCGCGAAACTTTCTGGTTGTTTTCAATATATAATATCATTGATAGTTCGTATTATTAATTTTCGAAATACCAATCTGGGGAACTGAAATCATAAAGATGTTGAAGATTTGATTAGGGGCCCAAATAAAGTCGAAATCGAGCACCGGCCTTCTATCGGCAGCTCGTTGGACCCATGAATCGTTCGGTCAATTACAGTACTAGCAATAGCGCTCACTTTTTGCGGACGATTTACCCACTCGAACACAGTTCCAACGTTGCCTAGCAACGGGTGCCGAGTGATAAGTGAAAGAATATTTGTATGGGGTTGACTGGTGTTGGGCCAGAACGCAAACGGCCTTGAAGAATGTTTTAATGGATCAGTAACACACGCAAATAGAACATGCACTTCAAATAAACCTGAAAACACCAATTAAACCATATAAAATACGAGAAAATAAGAGAATTAAATATAAATTAATAAACATAAAAATAAATTAAAATAATAACAAAATGCACCAAGATTCGCACGATACCAACACAAACATAACAAGAAAACACAACAAATTCGAAAAAATTGAAAAAATTAATTAAAGTTCATTAAAGTGAAATTTAAATGGGAAAATTTGAATTAGCAATAATTCAATAAAAATTATAAATAAAAAAATTATGAAAATAAATCAAGAAATAATAAAATTAAAGAATAGAATTTACTAGAAAATGACAAGGTCGAATTTTGTTTTACTGCATCGAATTTCACACGCGAGAAAAATAGGTATATATACTGATCCATTTTCACATTTAACTTAACCATTTTTGAAAAACCAAAACCGTTTTGTTTTAAAACTATTAACCGTTTTGAAAATCTTAACCGTTTTTTGAAACTATTTTCGAATTTGAGGCTATTTTTCAATTACTATTTAGGTGAGAAACATTTATATTGGAACCCTCTTTCCACGCCACGTTCTTTGCATCTCAGTAGAGCTCTGCTCGGCGTCGGCGTGGGGAGAGAGGTATTTTGTTTATTTTGATACAATATTATGTTATTTGTTATTTTGGTCAATGGATGGTAATTTTGTTTAATTGTTATATAATTAATAAATATTATTAATATACCTAAATTGTTTTACATATATATTTTGTTTTTATAAATTAAACTGTCGAAATTTTTCCGGCCCACAGCCGACACATAACGCAAGAAAGCAAAATCTACATAGTACAGATTCGTGTAAGAGCGTGGAAAATCGCCAATGATATGTACCCGTGAAGACTCAGCGTGCGCAACGCAGCGGTCGTAACGTCAATATTTACCCTATAGCAGAAGCGAGAAATAAGGAAGGAGTCTCTGGCTGCTTCCTCGTTTCTCAATTCTGAAAAATCGACCTAAATTTATATTACACACGGCTTAAACTTATCACACCGAGTAGTCCAGTGGGCACTCAGTAAATATAATATAAACACAAGATGCGCCTAAGGTCTATTAAAGGGAAAGGGTACGGGAATAAATTAAATTGAAATCGTTGATCACTAAAATAGATTATTATTTAAAAATAAATTAATTACGGAATTTACATTTCGAAGTAAAATAATAAAATCATCAGTAACTCTGGAGTCAATCGAACTAAATTAATCCATCAATAAAAATGATTATCGAGATATCTCCTTGATTAATTAGAATAATTTATGGAATCAACTAAATTAACCCTTTGATTAAAAATTTAAAGTAATTTGTTAAAGTAGAGTAATGCCTTGGCTAGAGTAATTCATCGACCCAATAGATTTTAATGTAAAACTGGGGAACCATGGATTGAGAAAGGAAAATAACTATTAATAAAAATGAGATAATTTGTTGACTAAATGATCCGAGGACTTAGGAATAAGATAATCCATTGATTGAAAGGAAAGTGTTTAAAATAAATTAGCTTATTAATTAAATTAATTGGCGGGTTAAAGGCACAGATTAATTATTCCATTACAAAAAATTAAGTATAAATCCATTAGTCAAAACCAGAATAACAATTCGCCAAGATGAGATCATTACGGTAAAAATTTAATTAATATTGTTAAGGAGAAAAGGATTAACATGAAATTATTACATAATAACAGTGATTTAATTCTCGATGACGTTTACTTTCAAAACTTCCTAAAACTGAAAACATCGAATTTAAGAGCCCAAACCCAGTCTCAAGTATCCCAGAGTGAATATAAATTACAAACTTGACAAGAATATAAAAATTTAAGAACGATTAAAGCAACAGTCGAAAATTTATATTGACATCACATCAAAAATTAAATCACATGAATGCCTACCGTTGACTCCAAATAAAATGATTCCAAAATTCTCCGAGAAACACATGAATGCATAACTAAATCCTGTATCGAAAATTTCCAAATACATGAGGTAAAAAATCTACTTGAAAAATCCTAGTAGCTTTAAAGTATCGTGAACTTATTGATTGCGAATCCTGAACATGAAAAGTAAGTAAAACGAATACCGGTTATCAATTTACCAAACGGAAATGCCTTCATTTAATTAAAAATAGATCGATCTATTGATGATAAGATTCGACCGGAAATCACATCACCAACTAACCGAATTCATGTGCACTTAGAATTTCCGGCGACATAGTAGGTAGAACCAACACCCTTAAATATAAACGCCGACAAATCCTGAACGGATGTGAATACCTTCATCCTAATCAAATATAGTCGTAAAAATAAAGATGAATGTTCCATCTAGTAAATTTTGAAATTAATCAAATCAAGGTTGATATTACGTGACTAATAATTTTGAAGTTAAATTAGCAAATATTCATGTCATGTATTAGTAAAACTTTGAAGTTAATTAGCAAATATTCATGTCATGTATTAGTAAAATTTTGAAGTTAAATTAGCAAATATTCATGTCATGTATTAGTAAGAACTTTGAAGTTAAAGTAAAAAATGTTCATTTTAAGTATTAATAAAACTCTAAAGACTCGTATTAATCTATGTCAACCCCACCTAGATGCAACCTTAACTTGAGGTTACCCAAAATTAGATGTCCCACAAATTTGAAATTCTCACAAATAAATAATAACCTGTGTACCCAGTAAATTTTCCTTTTACTAAACCTCAACGAATGTAGGCACTAGGCATATCACAGGCGGGGACCTAGCGCTAGATATTTAGTAACATCTATACAAGTCCTGTTTAACCCTGATCCCATATACTGCAATAGTTGATAGATCTTAGATCTCGACTCGTCTCATTATCATAGCCTTAGAGCAATAATTAAAACCCAATAGTGACAACCTAATTACTAGTGAGCCGAGTATTGAATCCGAGCGACCAATTTAAAAATAATCATATGTTCACTCCTTACACGCAATTAGCCGATCATGATGCCTTTCCTTTTAGCCAAGAACATGCCACGCGAATGGACGAACACCCGATCAATCGGTGAGCCATACCGGAAGGAGTCACCCCCAAGGACGGAAATATTCGAGAAAATCCAGCGACAGTGGCCGTACCCCACCACTTGGAGGTTGCTGGGTCTAAATAGCGACCCTTGTGGACTCGATGGACAGCAATACCCAGCAGCGGAGATATATATCAATGCTCAGAACCTCCTCACCCAATGGGAACGGGTGCAGGAGCAGGTGGACCTACAAGTGGTCAAGGCGAGGATGTATCTCGCCAATGTAGAAGAAGACATCCTCGCCGGGCGGATTGCGGAAGCTTACCCGCCTCGCCCCGTCCGAGATACCCGACGTCCATATCCCGTGGTTTCCCCGAAAAAGAGCCGAAAGGAGCCGGTTCGCGGAAAGCAGAAGTCGCAAAAACACTAACAATAACTGTGATTTAGTTTGATTTTCTTTTGTGTTGTAAAAAAGAAAATGTTTGATACTTTGTCTTTGCGTTTGATAATTTGCCTGAGAATACCCGTTCTAATCGTTATGTTTATAATAATCATGAACATTAATCATGCAAGTCATTAGAGTCATATTTGACGAATTTATCCATTATAGTTATGGACGCGACTCAAATCCTGCAAACAGAACTAAACCGTGTAAGAAACGTAAATGCGGACCTCCTTCGCCAAATACTCCAGATGACCAGATGAAAGCGTTGTACCACAGACTAACCGCAGCACAAAAGGGCTGGACGGAAGAGCGTCAGCTCAATCAGAACTTACGTACTGAAATACGAGGGTTAGAAGTCGCCCTAGCTGCCTGTCGGGAGGGGGAAGCGGTAACATACCCGCTCGTTTTCGCCCCATCCCAGATGGTGCCGAGGAACCCTCAGCCAGCGGATCAGCCTACTACTCAACCCAATAGTCGTCGACCAGGACGCAAAGAGCGTGCTCGACGCCGAGCAGCAAATCCACCCATTAACTCGCATTAAACCTTCACTGTGTTGCTTCCAATAAATTAATCGTAGTTAAATTATTTCTTAAATACGCGTGCGCACAGGTGCTAATAGGAACACTTACCATCATCCCTCCACACTCGATCTTGAATACACTTACGCGTGGGACCGAGCTAAGCGAGCATAAGTCTTCTATCGACCGCTCGTGAACCCGAGGATTGTCCAAGCAACTATAGTATTAGCAATAACACTCACTTTTTGCGGGCAATCCACCACTTGAACACATTACCAACGTTGCTTAGCAACGGGTGCCAAGTGGCGGTTAGTAACATTTTGTATGGCGTTACGAGGGCAACTGGAAGGGTAAGCAAGATTTGAAACCCTGTAACCCACCATTCACTGGGTAACAACCATTTGTTTCAAAATCTCAACACCCAGTAACCCACCACTTGTTTTATATAAATTACCGATTTTCGGTCAAATTTTTTTGTCATTGTGTTGTTTTTATCTAAATTTCGTGCCATTCCTGATGTATTTGGTATTTATTTTATTTTAGTTTTGTGTTTCTTTATTTTATATTTATTTATTTTCTCTCAATTTTAGAGTGTTTACTTGATGTTGTATGTTGTATTTTAAGTAATCTTGGTACTGGGTTTTCGTGTTATTTAACTGAAAAATTTAAACAACTTTCAGGACCATTTGTGTATGGCCCAACATAAAATACACAATTAATTTAAAAGTTTGATTTTTTCACATAATAATTTTTCAAAGTATAATTATAAAACGATGACTCCTTGGTAGCAGCGTAAATTAATATATCAGATAAGTAAATAACAAAATAAGCTCTTGTTGCGAAGTAATAATTATATTTTTGAAAAAAGTTTCGATTATTTCTTCACAGCAAGGGTTTATTTTGTTATTCACTTATCTAATAATTTTCCAGAATTTCGAAAAATAAATTTACGCAAAATTTGAACTTTAAACTTATTATACCAAAATTCAAACTGTTGAAAGATGATTCGTGAATTTCTTTTTTTTTACCAATTGGTTTAAGTTATCTTTCAATAAAATTTGTTTTAATATTTCAAGTTAAATTTATTTTAATTATAATATTTAAATATTTTCTATACGTTTATTTAAATTTTATATTTAATATGCAAAAAGTTTTTATGGTGGCTGAAAAGCCATCTTTAGCTCATTCTATCGCCAAATCACTATCTTTTAACCAATGTACAACAAGTAAAGGGTTTAATGGAGTTTGTTCTGTCCATGAATGGAATGGCCCGTTTACGTCTAACCATGGTAGAGTGGAACAAGTTCGATATAAAATGACATCTGTGTGTGGCCACGTTATGTCAATAAACTTTAATTCAAAGTATAATAATTGGGATGCCGTTGATCCAGTAAGAAATATTATTTCATCACATCAACTTTCAATACTAATGTAGATTGAATTATTTTCTGCATCTACAATTAAACAAGAAGCTAATCCTAAAATGAAAATGGTTTCATTTTTACAGAAAGAAGTTTAACTAATAGTATTTCATAGTAATAAAATTTGATTTACAGGCTCACGGATCAAATATTGTAGTTTTATGGCTAGATTGTGATAGAGAAGGTGAAAATATCTGTTTTGAAGTTCTCGATTCAATAGAATACGTTACCAGTAAACCGGTATATTATAAAGTGTTATTTTGCAAAATTTATTTAAGTCATAGTGTAAAATACTTCGAGCTAAATTCAGTGCAATTACTGATAAAGACCTACGAAATGCCATGAATAATCTCCAGTATCCAAACAAATTAGAAGCCATGTCTGTTGATGCTCGCCAAGAACTTGATTTACGGATTGGCTGTGCATTTACTCGATTTCAAACGAAATATTTTCAAGGCAAATATGGTGATCTCGATAGTAAACTAATTTCCTTTGGACCTTGTCAAACACCGACTCTTGGGTTTTGTGTCGAACGTTATGATGAAATTCAAAGTTTTAAACCGGAAACGTTTTGGGTGTTAAAGATTCAGGTATATAATTAGACATTGATGGGCGCGGGAGTGTATTTATTTGTGAATACCATTTGCTATGTAGGTAATTGTTAGTGAGAAATCTCTGGATTTGGAATGGAATCGCGGTCGAATATTTGACAAAGCCGTTGCTAATTTGTTCCTTGGATTAACAAAGCATGAAACAACAGCAGAGTAAAAGCGAGCGAGTGAAAGAACTATTAACCTATTGTTAACAGAGTCGTTTCAATATCAGTGAAGGAAACTTTGAAAGGACGACCGCAGGCACTGAACACCGTAGAAATGTTGCGGACAGCCAGCAGTGGGCTTGGCATAGGCCCGAGCGTGTGCATGTCAATAGCAGAGAAACTGTACACCCAAGGCTTTATCAGCTACCCGCGAACTGAGACAACTCATTACTCGGACTCTTTCGATTTACGGGCCCCTTTACAGAGCCAGGTGGGATCTGGCAATCCATCAACCATTGTAATGACCTCATCCCTTTATCTGTTATAGACTAACCATCCGGAATGGGGTACTATAGTTAGGTCGTTGTTAGACACAGGATTCGCCAGGCCGCGCAAAGGACTCGATGCTGGTGACCACCCGCCGATTACACCAATGCGACCGGCTGGCCAGGGGGAACTGAGTGGAGATAGCCAGCGGTTGTACGATTACATTGCCCGGCATTATATCGCTACGGTTAGTGTGCTGCATGGTTATTGACATTGGTTATTGACATTGATTACCCGTTCCAGCTAATGCCCGACTGCCGGATGGAGGTCAGTAAAATCACAATGCTAGTCGGTGCCTCTGAAGCCTTCACCCTGACTGGGCGTCGAATGATTGATCAGGGATACCTGGCAGTGATGCCGTGGCTAATGCAGGACGATGTCACGCTGCCAGTCGGGATTACCCAGGGACAAATGCTATCTATCAGCACTCCCAGTCTCAGGGAAGGACAAACCGGGCCCCCAGACTTCCTTACGGAATCTGAACTCATATCGAAAATGGAAAAGCACGGAATCGGAACCGACGCGAGTATTCCGGTGCATATTCAAAACATTGTCGAACGGAATTACGTGCAGATAATTGCTGGCAGGAAAGTACAACCGACCAAATTGGGAATCGTGCTCGTTCACGGCTACCAGCAGATTGATGCGGAACTCGTGCTGCCCCACATGAGGAGTGCAGTCGAGGAGCAGCTGGACCTCATTGCCAAAGTTCGTGCCGGGGTTTAATCCATTTATCGATTGCATTACATTGTGTTTCAGGGCGATGCCAACCACGCCGATGTCGTCCGGCACACAATCATGGTGTTCTCAGCGAAATTCAAGTATTTCGTGGAGAACATTGCCTGGATGAATGAGTTGTTCGAGGACACGTTCTCCAGCCTCGCCGACAGCGGTAAGCCGTTGACTCGGTGCGGCAAATGCAATCGCTACATGAAGCTGATTACATCCACTCCGCAACGGCTGCATTGCGGCAACTGCCGATCGACCTGCTCCCTGCCTGCTGGAGGCACTGTCAGACAGTATAAACAGGTCCGATGTCCCTTGGACGGGTTCGAATTGGTTGTCTGGTCCCAGGGCACCAAGGGCAAGGTTATTATCACTGTTACTGTTGATTGGCTATCGGTTGCATTGATATTGATTGTAGAGCTTCGTCCTGTGCCCGTACTGCTACACGAATCCGCCATTCGAGGATATGCAGCGCCATTCCGGATGCAACAAATGCTCTCATCCGGAGTGCCACCAGTCACAGGCCAAGCTTGTCGTCACTGCCTGTCATGAATGCCCATCCGGTCTGTTGCTATTGGACGATTCCAATGCGCCCCGATTCAAATTGCAATGCAATGAGTGCCCGGTGCTCATCATGATGCAACCTAGCATTGTTGTAGTCAACGTGCTGTCGACATCATGTGACTTGTGCAGCTCCCAGCATCTGCAATTGAAACTTAACACGGTAATTATTGATTGATTTTATATATTATGGTTATGGTTGAATCGCT
Source organism: Schmidtea mediterranea (assembly GCA_022537955.1). NCBI lineage: Eukaryota > Metazoa > Platyhelminthes > Tricladida > Dugesiidae > Schmidtea > Schmidtea mediterranea. The sequence goes on along the minus strand of CM039680.1, from coordinate 51,343,499 downwards.
TCACTTTCTATAATAAATGAGTTTATTCATTGCAACATTAAAATCCGATATTGTAAATTGTTTTCGCATCAGCATTTATAGGAAAATCAATAAAATTTGGGGAATGAGAGAAATAAATTGAAGTGATAAATAACAGATATCTGTATAATAAGCCCAACTATTATTGGTTCTGGTACAATATGTATATTCATAAATGTTAACTACACAATTTGTACTGACGTTTAAAATCTATAATTATGCGCTATTACTTACAAACGGTCATAAGCATTAACTGGAAAATTAATGAAGGAGGACAAGTCGAACTATATGGTGAAATAGTAGCAGACCTGGAAAGAAAATGGAAATATCTATGAAGATAATTGACAGTGCTGTAGGAAATAAAAAATCTATACTTAAAATGAATGAAGATAGAGTGAAATAGAATAGAAAATTACAGAGGAATTATAACAGAGTAAATTTTTATTTTTTGTAATGCTTAGAGACCACTAATAATCACTTTTTAATTATTAAATCTCTCATTCGCTAATGCCTCGCCCCCAGCGTACAAAATATTGATTTTTGTTTAATGTGCTTTTCATTTGAATTTTTGCACTCAAACATAATTTATGCATTTTATGCAATCCCAGCAGCAATATCTGAGTTAGAGTACTTTTAGATGGGAAATATTAAAAATAGAAATATGAAAAATATAAAGTTCTTTTTAAAATTCAGTTTTATTCTCAAAAATTCGGCAGTCTATACTGAATATTTAATGAGTTTGTAATGTCTTCAGGTGGAATTTTTGAAATCGAACTTTACAATTTGGCAACTCTTTCGAGCAGGGAATGCTTTAAGAATTATTTTCTTTGGTGGATAAGGCTTTTTAACTTTTATTACTTTGCTTCATATCTAAACAATTTCGCTTTCAAAATATTATTGCGGCCGAAATCCTTCAGCCTTTATATAAGTGCATTCATAACCCACGATATAACCGTTAGATAGCATTTTATCTTTGTATTCTGATTTCCTATAATGGAAAATTTAAATATCGTTTAGCATGTATTATAACTGTCTAAAGAAATGTTTATCAAGTTTTAATATTTATTGACCTTAGTTATTTTTTAATCAATTAATTAATTTTAAAATTTATCTATTTTCATTACGACTGTATATAAATTTTTTTTCCCGTATTTATAAACATTTTGTTTGTGTTTTTGCAGTCCCATAATATTTATTTTTTGCTACAACTGATTTTAGAAGGACAATCCAAACTCCGATGACATGTTCAGTGGTTGCGTGTTTTGTGATAAGAAAATGTGTGACCTTATGCAGTTGGAACATGCCAGTTTCCGCAATAACTCAGTTAATAATAGACGAGGAAGAGGTCAATCTCGAGGGAGAAGGAGAGGTGGTCATCGTGGCCGTGGATAATTTCAATTGAATATTACTAAATATAATATTTATATTTTGTTATTTTTATCATTTTATTACAAAATTTGAGAATCAATATTTTTCCGGAGTGGAAACAGGTGATAAATGAAAAATAACGAATATAAATGTTGGGTTATTATTTTACAAGTCGGTTAATCTATGAACAAATGGAAAAAGTTTTTTTTTTTTTTTTATGTTTAAAAAAAAAATTCCGAATCAATTCTCAAGAGTACACTTGATTTATTTATTACACAAAAAAAAATTTCTAAGTTTGGGTTTTCAATTGATTCACACTGGGATGAATTAGGGAAAACCCTTCTCCACCCATTCTTCCGGCGTATAGCCAGAGATGGACATAGTCGGCCGTTTGATGCTCCGAATTCGGGCCGTTGCTGGTTGGGAGGCCCGGGTGGCAGCGCCTTGCCGAAGGTGCCAGTAATTGTTGGCGATCCGACCCGCCAGTTGGTCCTCTTCGACGTTCGCCAGATACTGGCGAGCCCGGACCACTTGTATGTCCATCTGTCGTTGGTGGGCCTCCAGTTGCTCAAGTAGGCGCTGAGCTTGCCAGTGAATTTCTTCGGCCGGGTTCCACTCTTCGGCCAGCTCTTGACCCAAATAGTCTTTGATGGAATCAGTGCATTGGGATCTCGACGGGGGAAATTATGGGCATCTCTCCTGCCTGAAGCGTGCCCACGCCCATCTCCACCGGTCCGCAAGGGAAGTCGGCATGAAATTCCTTGAACTAAGGCTTCCTAAATGAAAATCATTAACTACAGGTTCGAATTTTATCAAAAGAATGGAGAAAAATAGATGATTATAATATTCCTGATTTATTCCTTTGTGAGACTATCCTGGAAATTTAAATCTGTCCAAGCTCTTTGGTTAAATCGAAACTAATCTTACGGTTCCGTGGGTTCTTTAACATTAAATTATTCCCATTTTCTTTGCTGGAGTATATTTTTCGGCAATATATATAATTTTAATTGATTTTTCAAATATCATGATGTATATAAATTTATTATAATCTCCATACTGACTATTAAAATGATTTTCCTTTATTTAAAACCTAAGGTAAATAACTATCTGCCGCGTTTGGAGAACTGCTACTAAGGTTTGGCCGGCGAAACATTTTTCAACATAATCATCTCATAATTCTCTGCTAGGAACTAACATTTTTTGGGAAAGTAACACGACTACATTTCATTATATCTAGTCAATTATATGAATTTTAAGAAAATTTAACGACAGCAAATCAACTAATTACCCATTTTTATTAGACAAGCTCTTTCCTAATAACTATTTATCGAAAATTTATTTTTCGTTAAAATATTGCATTTGCGATATGATTAATAATTTTGCGAGAGATTCCTGGAAATTTTTATGATTAAACAAAATAATAAATATAGAGTATGCTGACAAGTGACGTGTGAGTAGGTTTGATAGTACTAATGGTAATTAAGAAGTGGACAAAATGGATATTACTAGAGTGAGGTGAATAAATTCTATGAGGGGGTCGTGATGTCTGAAGTTTAAGGGACTAGATCCAATAGATCGGGGATCGAATTAACAATGATGCGACGTTATTTGCGAAGGTAATAAGGTGAATGATTTTTATAAAAAAAATGTTGGTGGTGACAGGACTATGTATTTTGGACGTATAGAGCAATCACTTAAATATTAGAAAAATTATTTATAATTATCACTAGTTATTATTAATCAAATATAGTTTATAAAAATCTTACCCTCCGTTGTCATATCCAGCATTGTCGTGGCCTCTTCGTTAGGTATCCTAGGCGCTGACGCTACATTGTCCGAAATTTGTTGCGAATTCATACTTAAGAAAATAAATCCAAAATGTCTTTGAATAGAGATTGCGATTACGCTTTTATCACATCAACAGAGTGGGTGTGTTTTGTGTCTACTTACTGACACACTGTGCTTGTCGGTAGTAAATAATCAATGGATTCCGTTAGACTATCTAATTGGCGACAATTGGAAGAACGATGTAAATTGTATAAATATTTAGATTAGATATGGTGATCGTTGGTAGGGTGATTGACGAGTCAGTTTATTTAGTATAATTTGTATTGGATTTTGTTGACTTTATTTAGAAATCGTTGACATTAGCATCTGGTGATATGCAAATTCTTGTCGTTATCGGTTTTCAATATTTTGGAAGTTCGGTTTCGATATTATTATCGGGTAAGTTTTTGTGCAATCATTCTCTACCATAATGAATTTTCTTTAGCTGACTTACAATGTGAATGAGTTTGGAAATATCTTCGCGTTTTGGATGGTTCTTATCCTCTACTGTTGGTCGTGTGATCGGAAGATTCATTTGTTACAAAATGTTTACTGATCGTCTAGTAAGTTATATCACGAATTTAATTGATTAATTTCGGTCTAATTTTTAGGGATTGTAACACTGTTATTAAGTCAAACCTATTAGCGGGCTTACGTCATTTATTTAGGTTTTATTTTCCAACTATTCGTTACAAAATTGGATTTGGGCATGGATGGATCCTTGGGTCTAGTCAAATCAAAGTTGGGTTACTAAGCTCATCGTCTGGTAACTTTGGATTGTGATCGTAAGTCTAGTGTATTGGTATAATTTTAATGGAATTCTGTTGATTTCAGATACCTTATGCCTATTTGTAGTGAAATTGATTTAGTAAGTGGGTATTACTTAATTTTTAATGAAATAAAAATTGTCTTATTAAAGAGTCTTTAATTTTTTTTATGTTCAAATTAATTCACTTTATCGGCAACTTTTCATAAATCCTATAAACGTTTCATGATGTTTATAACAGTACGGTATCTTGTCACTTGTTTCAATAATTTGGATCAATTCTTAACCAAGCAAAAAAAAATTTTGATAATTACTTTATGATTTTGCGATACCAGACAGTATAATAATCTTTCGGGGTTCGAGGCTGGTCTCATTAATCGTTCCAACGGCTTACAGTAATGGTTAGAAACTATAGTCGATTTAATTAATAATGATTTCATTCTTTATAAGGGCGTTCGAAAAAGGTGCGTCTATGCTCTGACTTAGAATCTGGTTAAATTCTCTGCTTTACTAGAAATTTGAGGTGGTTTGTTTAATAACAATTAAAAATCTTTAATTTAAAGTTAAGTTAAATTTATTAATTTATTTCATTTCATAGCAGTGATTTCATATCGATTTTATTCCCCGTAACCTTTCCCTTTAATAAGCCTTAAACGCATTTTATGTTTATATTATATTTAATGAGTGCCCACTGGACTACTCGGTGTGGTGATTTTGAGCCGTATGTAGATTAATTTAGGTCGAATTTAAAGAAAACTAGAAACGAGATATGTTATTCAAGTTCGTATCATCATTTAGCAAATGGTCAAATTGAACACCAGTTTCGAACAATGACAGATTCTATACAGATATCATTAAAAGATAATAAATATCCGATTAGGTCGAACTATTACCAGAAAAAGTATTTATGCTAAATAGCACATATCAGAAAATAATTAAGACATCTTAAGCCGAGATCATTTTTGGCAAAGCTTTAAATAGAGAATGGATTTATGATAAGATAAAAATAAAAATAATCAGTGATAGGAAATTCGTGATGTAGTTTGGATAAAGAAAAATAATATAAATAAATCAGAGAATAGAATTGAAGGTCCTGGTACAATTATAGGAAAGAACCTCGAAAAAAGTTATAAAATTAAATTAAATAATGGCTCTATTTTAGTTAGAAATATAGTGACTCAAACATTTTAAAGAGGGGGATGTAAGGATAAATATTAAAAATAAAATTAATAAATAATTAATTTTAATTAATCTAATAATAATACAGAATTTTCAAAATCGAATTGTTTAAATATCCTCAGAAATTGTATGGGTGTTGTGGAAAAATGTTACAATTTCATTAATACGCCGAAAAGAGATGCAGTTCTTCAAAAGAAAATTTCTGATATATGCCCAGATGCAAAACGAGCTAAACTGAAAAAATTATGTCCAACACGTTGGGTTGAAAGACATGATTCAATCATGATAATGGTTGAATTACTTAATCCACTTATTGTCGCCCTAGAAGAAATTGAAACTTGGAAAGACAAAGAATCGTCTTCGGGTGCACATATTTTACTCTGTACTATCAAAAGTACCAATTTTTTCTTATCAATTTTGACTGTGGAAAAAATATTTTCTTACACTCTAGCGCTAGGTAAAATATTGCAAACTGAGTCACTTGACCTTGTAACAGCCATTAAAATTTGCGAAGATGTAGTTGGACAGTTTGAGAAATTTCGTAAATCAGCAGTTACTGTTTTCAATGAAATATACAAAAGAGCTGAATTATTATTAAGAGAAATGGTAGATACCAACTATGCTATTTCAATTCCGCGCAAAAATAAACGACAAATCCACATATGCAATATTAGTTCTCAATCCCCGGAAGAATATTATCGCATTTAATTATTTATCCCATTTTTGGACGCAACAGTAACCCAATTAAAGGAGACGTTTCTGAAGCACAAGGCAATATTAAAAGCATTTAATATTTTAATTCCATCAAATACAAATACTAGTCACCATGAGTATAGCACAAATTTAGAGATATTATTGCAAAAATATAACACTGATTTAAATTGCACAATAAATATGTTAATAGCCGAATACGAACTGTGGCAAACAAAGTTCAGTTTAAATCCAATACAAAAAAATGCAAGTGTTTTGCAATACCTCTGCGAATGCAGTGAAGAAATATTTCCCAACATTTTCAAATTGCTTAAAATCTTGGCCACACTTCCCGTGACAACAAGTACGGTTGAAAGGTCATTTTCAACTTTAAAATATTTAAAGAACTATTTGAGAAGCACCACGGCAGAAGACCGGCTAAATGGTTTGGCTTTGCTCTATATATATCGAGACATGCCTATAACGGAAGAAGAAATATTTAATATATTGCAGGAAAAAAGAGAAAATCAGATATTGTTCTGTAAGGGTCGATTTATAAGTTGTTTTGCATTTTGCACAAATTTATCGATTTGTTTTGTCAGTTTTTATGCTCTGCTTTATAATTTATCAAATTTTTATAATAAATCAAATAGTAAATATTAAAAATGCTCTGGCCAGTGTAGAATATGTGGGTCCTTTAGTGCAAGGCCCGCACTTGAACCTCCTTGGGCCGATACTGACAGTGTACCCCATTTAAAATTCCTGGTTGCGCCACTTATAACAATTTGTAAAAAATGTAATTTTAATTTTAACCTAATTGATAATGAAAAAACAATATAAACCAAAATGTTATCCAAATTTGAAAGAATCATAATCGTAGCCAAAATTATTAGATGGTTTGAATACATCTATATGTCTCAAAGGTGGAATAAAGCCAACCATGTGGCAAAAATAGCAGTGCCCATGTTGAATAACTGCTTTTGGAAATTTGAAATATAAATTTCCTTCATTCCGTCGAAGCCAAAATTCAAATATTCTATCTATTTGGGTATGGTGCAAAATAAATAAGGGGTCATTCACTGAGCTTCGGGTAGAATAGAAAGTCCCGAATACTATATTATGTACCTGAATTATTTAGTTTACTAATATAAATGTTTTAACTGATCAAAAATACCTTGTTATGCATTGTGAAATCATTCTCTACTTTGCAACTTCCTTCGAGTGATGATTCAAATGATTTACAAGGCTTGAACATTTCATGAGTTGGTACTAAATAACTTTTTATTGGATTATGAGAACGAACATAAACTGTTTTATAATAATCAGGCAACATTAGAACTCGGTTTACTTCAAATGTAGTTGGAAATTTGTTAGACATCCAAAATCGAGTAATTTTGATTTTACTTGAATTCAAAATATCACAAGGTTTACATGGGTTTTGATCATCATCTAGATATAAATTCTAAAGCATGAATAATTTGATTTTAATCAAAATATATTATTTATATACAGGTATCCCTTGTATAACGTGGTCTTATACAACGCGGTTTCGATATAACGCGATTTGAAAAAAAATTCGGTTTCAGTACAACGCGAAATTTTGACTTATATAATGCGAAGGGGAAAATACATAATTATAAAATCTGGTAACACTAATTTGCGTACCACATATTTATAATAATGTATTTTTAATGTAAACTGGGAATTACCCTTTTTTGCCTTCACAACATGTGAGAGCATACCAGGCATGCTCACAGCATATTTATAAAACCAGTAGAAGAACCACAAAGTCCCACAACTAGTTTCTTATCCAATAGCGAAAACTATGTTGAAGAAATATCTTCTGATGAAGCTATTGCTCCCCCAAAACGCCCACGCGCAAAGATCTTTGAAGACAGTGAAACAGATTAATTACCATATGAAGTTTGAAGAATAACAATAAAGTTTTTAATAAAACTTTAATTTGTTTTAGTTTGTTTTTAAATTTTTTAATGTGCACATAATTATTTATATTTTGTTTTTTGAATTTTGAAATATGTACATATATGTATTATTATTCATAACTTGTGTTTTTAATTGTATAAGAAAGTCTGAATTTTAGTATTGAGTTGAAATATATGTGCATCTGTTATTTAGTATGTATTTATTTTGAAAGAAACTTATTGGAACGTAACCCCCAAATTTATATGAAAACTAACTATGATTAGTTTATTATCTTCTCACGTTTTTACACACTTGTGTTAGCCATATCACGCACTACAGGTGTCAGTGAACTCTTTGATTTTTTAAGAGCTCGAATTATTTGAAAATATGAGGCACAAAAATCAAAAAGAAACGCAGAAGCAGCTTTGCGCGTGCCTCTGTTGACATTGAACAATATTGTGTGTTAATTTCATAATTCAGGAAAATCCAGATTCGAACCTTGTAGTGAATAGCCAAATTCATTCTTCGGTTCGTAAGACGAAGTGTTGAGCCTCATTATCGTACAACAGCTGCTTACCTAGCAAAAGAAGATGATATACCTATGCCTACTGAACGGCGTTATGTGATGAGGCTGTGATACAATGGCTGAGTTGGAAGACGAAAGCCACTTCTGACACTTAAGAATATTGAAACGCAGCATTTCTGTAATGAAGTGGGGAGCTATTTGGTCAAATTGAAAATCAAAGCTACAGCATTAGCCGGATCTGACACCTCCACAGTTTACCGTCAAACACTTCATGATACCCTCCTTCCAATCTATGAAAACAATAACACATCGAGAGAAAATTCACATTTTTAATCACGATGGCAAACCCTGACACACTGCATAAACAACGAAGAGCAGATTAGAGGAACATCGGATACATTGTCTCAAACGAAGCACAATCACCAGTCATAAATTCCATTGAAAATGTTTGGTTTCTATTGGATAAGGTAAGCGGCAATGCAAGCCTACATCAGCAGCAATTCTATTTGGTCGTACTTCAAGAGGAATGGGAAACAATTCCCACGAAACTATCAATAAACTTATTCAATCAATAGCACGTGTAACTGCATTTTTTTAATGCTAAGGGAAAATTTACCAGATATTTGAAACTGAAATATAATCGTTTTTCATGGATAAGACTCGGTTTTTTCATGAGTGCTAACAATTTTTGGTAGTCCATTTACATATGAAAATGTATTTTACATAGATAATACAGATAATTACTAATCCACAATTTTAAAATCTACCTGTCATTCTGCATACTATTACGAAAAAAAAGATTTGAATAAACACTCAAAAATAAAAACCTTTCAAACTACAGACTTCTCTCTAGTCAAATACACATTAAGTTAAAATAAGCTAATTATGTTAATCATTAAAGTAGAATCTCTCTATAAAGTACACCATTTTTATATTAAAGAAACTGTACCTTATACCAGTGTACTATATAATGAACGAAAAGATAAAGGATTTTGACTAAAAATACTTAATTTAGTATATTTTAATAAATCGTACTTTATATCGTGTCGTACCTTGTATAAGGTGTACCATATACGGAGATGCTAAATTAATTGATTAAATAATTCAAGCACATTATAAAACTATTATGTCAATGTTTTTATAGATTTTTGTATTAATTATTAGTATGACTTACGAGAACAGATTTCTGTCCAGTTGGAAAATAAGCTTTTAGGACTAAGCATTTTAAAATTCCCAATAGATGGCCCAAATCCACCTACAATATCGTCAGTACAAACATCACAATGACTTTTGCCTGTCCAGTCCCAATAAGGAAAAGCAAAGTCATCAATATCAAAATATTCCTTTGCGATTAATCCCGATAGTCTTTCCCATTCAAGCATAAAGTGTCGATGCCAAGTAAGAAATCCCGGCCCATTGTGATTATGATCTGTATATTCCGAGAAGGTTTTTCTCGTGGCACAGAGAATATCATCTTCTAAAATCGGTCTAGCTGCGAATTGATGAATGAAAACGAGGACTTCATAAATTGTTGCAGGTAACATTTTTTGTAAGTTCTTATTTCCTGATGTTTCTGACAGTACCATATACGAAGATCTTTTGAATCTTGAAAAATAAATTTAAACTGTTTTTAAATGCTAATAAATATTTGCCTATGATAAGTAACTCATTAGCAGCATTAACCTCTTAAGTGGTTTTTTCCCCGTCAAACAAAATGCGCTCCTCAGCGGCGAGTTTTGTTATCCGCTAGAGTATATATATACGTCTTGGGCATAAAAACATATATTTATACGTATATTATACGCAAGTGAATATATTCGTTTTATTTTTAGTGGTATACACAATTTAACTTTGTGCGAATATATTCGTCTTACGCGTTTTGTAATGTATATGTTGATGACGTATATATCCGTCGTAGCCACTTAAGAGGTTAAGCTGTGTTTTGAATTGTGAAAATGGCATATTGTTAACGCATTATCTAGATTTAATTAGTTAACCTTAGGTCAGGCGTGATGTGAGTAAGAGCAGGATCTGGCGCGGATTGTGTGTAGAAGGCCACTTACAAAAAACAATTTGCTCTATAACATTAGCTAAAGAAATTTCTGAGCATTTATTACAATAAAAAGTAGCATGTTCCATATATAATGGACTTTTACATTTTGGTAGGACAAAACAACAAATATTGTCTGTGATTGTTGGATCAGTTGCGCCTGATTGAAGGTTAAATAAACTTAAAACGTATTAGAAAATTCTTATACAATATTGCTTGTTTGATTCAAATATATATTTATAAACTGTGTGACTTTTTAATAAGAACTTGACAGATTTTAATTTAATTTGCAAAAAATTACAAATAAATATTTGTATAATTTTAACTATAGTTCAACAATTTTATTTAAAATTTATGTAGGAGCGTTGTTTTATTTTAAAACTTCCTTACTCACTTTGCTATTTAAATTTTTTTTTAATATTACCTTGATAAATTAACGACAGTTCGAAAATATTTAAGCTCCGTCTGATTAAGATTCATGACATTTTTTCTTACAATAACCCTCTTCTTTAAACAATTGATTCCAGCAAATCCGAATCCACAATAACCACAATCAACCCCAGAAAAATTTTTGTAACAGCGGCAAAAGTACTTGAATAGTTTAAACGGCCATTCAAATCGAATATCATTTTCGATTTCTGGAAGTGGAGCTAAAATTGAATGTGTTTCCAATGGGAAAAATGAACATTTCCCACGAAACGGAAATCCACATGCATTCGTAAATCCTTCTGGAATAGGACAACATACATTTGATCCGTAACTTGTCAAATTTTGCTCACACTGATTTGGAATCAATGCATTTATAAAATAGATAGACAGAAAAATCCAAACCGTTCTAGAAACAATCATTTTTATAAATGCACTCAACAAAGAATATTGATTAAAACTGAATCTTCCAATCAGAATCGGGATCGATTTCACAATGAGACTGATTGCATGGGTATCTAATGTAATAAATATTAGACAGGCCGATACTTGATTGGGCATATATTTCAATTATTGTTTATACATTGATAAATGGAATTTACCGGATGATTATTTAATGTTGATTATTTATGAACATATTTCTTTTGTCCGCCAATGCTACTTTCATTATTTTTAATGTTGACATCTCAATTCGTGGGCTGATTTAATGGTGTTTTCATCCACATTAATCATTTCTAATTATTATTTATCTTTTTCTGAAGGAAATTAGTTATGCTGCGGAATAGAAATACACAATCATAATCATGTTTTATTATTTTCAAACAAATCCTTTCTATTAACAGTTGTTTTAGAGTGAAACTTACTTTTAAATTGGAATTATAAAACACATTGAATACCAACCGTTATATATGAGAGCTTAGTGTGCAAGAAGCCAAACCAATTTAACATATATTCATAACCAAATGTTCACCAACGCTATATTAACTCGACTTCAGTAAAAGTTGTGGGAAACCTCCGTGATGCCTAAGGTGACTGACTCCTCATGACAATAAATGTGTAAATATTAATCAAAAAAAAATTTTAAGGACCCGAAAATCTTCAGTTTGTCGCGCATTTAAAATATGATAACAATATCACAGTTGATCTTGTCATATTGTCAAATTAAAAACATCATTTTCATAATATGAATGTTTATTATTCAATTATGTAATTATCTAGAAGCGCTGCCCCCTGGGAAAATTGCTATGGACGCCCGCCCACCCATTCATGTAAAATAAGCAAACCATATTCTGTTTTATGTGATTTGGAAATTATAGGGGATTTTAAAGCTTATATTTGATGTTTTTAAGATAATTTAAAATAAATGTTTTTTGCTTATTTTCCTTATGACAACAGGTCAGGAATTAGTTTTTCTTATGTAACCCATTTTTGATAATGCCTTCATCAAATGCACCTAAAAGAAGTTTTAAATTATCTTAATTGGTAAAGAATGCAATCAAATTAGAGGCTCAACCAAATAATTATAAAATTAGGAATGAAATCACCGTTTATCGAAAATCATACAAATTCTAATTTCACAAGCTTTATGATCACTAAATTGATCCATATTAAATTTCACAATTCTTTTTTTATGTGGTAGATACGTTCCTCAGAAAACCGCATAAAAAAGACACAACTTACGTTGTATAAATAGGGATATATTCCAAAATTTTCGAACCCCACATAAAAAAGACATGACTTACTCTGTATAAATAAAGATACGTTTCGTAATTTTCGAAAAGCATATGAAACTAAAAAATCGCTTAAAAACTCATGTCACCTTAGATAAAAGAAATTGGTATTACAGTGACAGGTCTCTCACTGTACCTTTCATTGGTTGTTTAGAAAAGTAAGAGTATAATTGGATAATGGTAGAACCAATAAGAATAGTACAGTCAGAATTAGACTATTGGGCAGTATTACTACTTATCGTCTTAATAAGTACGAAAGTTTAATAAATAATAATGCCTAAGAAGGATATTTACACATATAATAATAATATTACCACGAAGAATGGTAACAATCGAAGTATACTAAAAAATGTTTGAGGAAAGAGGAGGCATAAATTTATAATTCATAAAATGCAATCAAAGGAATAACATGAGTTTCTTTTTAATTAATATATATTTATTTCACTTTACTTTATTTATTTATTCAAAGAAAATTATAATATTTTAACATTATCCTCGCTTTCTAAAAACACCTGCAAGCGTATGTGAACTGGTGCAAAATAGATATCGTCATTGGAATATACGGTCAGTGTACTAAGTGACGCGATTTCTTATTCATCAACAGATACAGCGCTAATTTTATCTGCTGAAGGTTTTGCTTCTTTGCCAAAAATTCAGTTAATAAACTTTGCGACGATTTCTGTAAATTTTTGTGGAGTTCCTGATACCTAGAAATACAATTCCTCATCTCACATTGGAATTTGACTGTCCGTTAATAATTCAAGTCATTATTAAGAAAATGAATTTCTAATGTAGTGTAAAGTACCTTGAATTATTTTTGTAGAAAGTTTGGCAGGCTTGTTTATTTCTTCTTCTCTATTATTTTCTGGATCTTCGACATGATCCAATAATATTTCAATAACATCCTCACTTAATGCCTTATCCACAAGCAAGTCATCGACAAAAATATAGTTGAATGTATAAAAACCTTCGTCACCAATTCCAAGTGCCAAACAAATAAATTCAGTAGAAACTGCAAATATTTAATTAGTTGCACTTGTAATGCACCCAGTCCAGACTGATTTCTACCAGGAGTTTAAGGTTTGTGTTCTTATTTCACTATTTGCATTAGTAGCATGATTTATGCAGTCTCAAGTCGAAAAACTTTTCCAAACTTCGGCAACTGTTACTGGACTCACTTTCAAGTTGACCCAAAATAAATTGGAAGCTATGTTTTAAATAATATTTTTTAAAGTGACAATTATTCTCTGATCTAATGGCTGAATAATGCTCGTTGTATTAGACGGAGAATCAATATCTGCACATTTGGATGTTCTAAATGCGGATAAGATGGAGTATTATCAATTATCAATAAAACTTTAAATTCGAGTGCTTTCAATAATGATTAAACCATTCGGTGAAAACAAAAGATGTCACTCAAGCCTTTTGTTTGGCCATCCAATGCAGCTGTAATTTTTTAAAATTCTTTCTTTTTATTGCACGTGGTATTAGAAACTGGTTAATGAGCAGGAGTTTAAGCATCCAATTCCTTGATGGATCGCTACATAGCAGGAATTGTATTCTATCTTTGGCTGCTTTGAAACCACTTGTTTTTTCAGCTTTTGCGATGTTAGTTCGAGTGAACCTTTTTTTCAAAAATAACCACATTTCATCCTCGTTGTACACCTGATCGGGAAAATATCCACAATTTTCAATTATTTTAATTAAATGTTCAGGAAAGTGCTTCGCAGCTTCTTCGTCTGCTGATCCAACCTCACCGGTAATTTTCACGTTAAGAAAAGAATTTCTTTTTAAAATCCGGTCAGCCATTCTGTGCTAGCTGAAAATTATGTATCAGACTGAGAGGTAGAAGTAGATATTTCCAATTGCTTCAGCTACTCGTAAAAGCGAAGAGCCCTATTTTATTAAATGGCCATATAAAGAAGTCATTTTTTGTTAAATCTTCAATCCAAATTAACGATGGTTTTTCAGTTTTTTCTATTAAAACACTTTTGAATATGATGAAAATTAAGAACTTAATTTTGTACCGGAAATGACAGACTGTCTTATTGCCACTTCATTCTTTTTAATGGCTTTTATAATAGATTCGCCGAATCCAAAATGCTTACCAACATCTGTTAATCTTCCTCCTATCGCTAAGAGATCTAAAATTACAATTTTTATTTCCAAATAAATCGTTTTTAGTTGCTTATTATATTTTTACATGGATAATATCAAATTTTTATTTTAAAACTGGAAAAGATTTAGCCTACTAATAATAAACAGACAAAAATCTCATATTACTTACCTTGCAAAGTGTGACAAAAAAACTTAACGATTGTAACTTTCTTTTTTAAAACAAAAAATGGAACTTTTCAAATACACTTAAAATGACGCAGATAAAATAATAATGATCACTGTTGGTTATTTTACAAGAAATATATAAAACATTTATGTTTATTTCATCCCGTTTTTGAAAAACAATATAAACAAAATATAAAAAAATAAGAAAAAACTTATTCTTCAATGAATATTATATTGTAAAAAAATCAAAATCTCGAAATTTAACTAAGTTTTTGAATTTTATATTCCAGATGAATCGTATCGCAAGTGAATTATGATTTTCTATAGCAAACCATGTAAAGATCGAAGATAGGTTCCAGGGATACGAAAACAGGACTTTTTAAAAAGAAAATTGAACAAAGCAAAGATTTAAAAAACAAAAATAATATATAAATTTTATTACATACATACAAAAAACAAAAAAAACAAATTCAATTAAAACAAAATAAAATATTCAATTAATTTATAAAAACAAAATATAAATTAATCACTGTCTGATGAGTACATAGTGGCTGTTGTCTTAAATCGGCTTTCTTTCACAAAAAATTGGTCCAATGTTTGTTGAACTACTTTTTTTTCAACGTAAAATAAATTTCCTTGTAGCAATTGATATTCGTAGCTACAGCCTGTGACACTTTAAAACTCCTTCCACTGTCAGGATCGTTTTTTAAAAAAATCTATAGCATCTTCAATCAAACACATCGCTTTGGAAATTTGTTTGGAGGTTAAATTTTATTCTTCGGATATTTCTATTGAACGGTCACTGTCATCTTCTTCATTAGAAAATTGCAATTCCAGCTGCAATAGTTCTTCATTAGATAATTCTTGGTTGTGCATGGTTAGCAATTCATTTATGTCAGTCTCCTCCATACTTTCAAAATTACACTCTCTAGCTAAATTTGGAAATTTCATGACGAACAGCTGGAGTACTCTCAACTTCTGTAACGCAAATTCTATGAACACATTAAGGTCATATTTTGCGCTAAACACCCTTCATGCAAGATGGTTTAACCTCCTTCCACGAATCGGAAATAATTTCTATGGCTTTCATATAGTTAAACTTTTTCCAAAACTCTAGTATGGTAGGCTAATCTTGTCCATCAGTCTCACTTAAAAGAAGTTTAAATGTTCGTCGTAGGTAATAACTTTTAAAAGTCGATATTACTCCCTGATCCATTGGCTTAATAACTGGTGTTGTATTAGGCGGCAAAAATACAAATTTCACGTTTTCTGACAAAACATCAACATTAACTGGCTTGCCAGGAACATTGTCTACTAGGACCTAAGCCTTGAAGTTTAAGTTTTACTTCTTGCAATAAGCGTTAATTTCTGGAATAGTACAAGTTTAAACCCAGTTTTGAAATAATGATGCTGTCATCCATGCTTTTTTGTTTGCTCGCCAGTGGACAGGAAGCAGATTCTTTGAACAACCTTTCATAGCTCTTGGATTTTCTAATTGATAAATGATAAATGGTTTAAATTTGAAATCACCATTTGTATTACCACCAAGGAGAAGAGTCAGTATATCCTTACTAGCTTTAAATCCTGGCGCAGATTTTTCTGTTTTAGATATGAAAGTTCTGTTAGGTAGACGTTTCAAAAATAACCCAGTCTCGTCAACATTAAAGACTTATTTTGGATCATAGCCACGTTCATGAATTAACGCTTTTAACTCTGTCAGGTAGCGTTCTGCAGTAGTTATATCAGCGCTAGCTGCTTTGCCTTTAAGAGCAATGCTGTGCAGATTTGCTTGAACCTTGAATCTCTCAAACCAGCCCTGATTAGCTGCAAATTTTTCATTCTTGTCTGTACTACTACCACTAGCATTATCGTTGGATACTGCTTTACTTTTTATGTCATAAAATAAGCTTTTTGCTTTCGTCTGAATGGTATTCTCTGTGCAACTTGATTTTCAATCCAAATAGAAAGCAAAGACTCCATTTTGATCATCAAAGCACTCCTTGTACGGATCATCGTTTTCGCATCTAATGATGTTGCAGATTTTGCAGCCTCTCTTATTTTATCCTCATCTCGATCTCTAATAGTTTTGACTGTTGTTGCAGCCAGACCAACAGCCTTTGCTATCTCCACAGCCTTCTCTTCCTTATCAAATCAATGACGCAATGCCACCACCAGTAATTGACCTAATCTCCAAAATATCGACCACCACAAATCCTATATCTAAAATCCGTTAGAAATATACAGATTAACGATATAAAAGACCCCACTCTATATGTAAACTCATGTGTAGACCAACACACGTGACCCCTTTTTACAGCTTCATCTCGATCTATAACCGACAATTTATCCTTGAACATGCACTTAAGATACATAACACTGTAACCACTGACTATACCCCTATAGACTGCTACCAATGTAAACCCAAGAACGGTCCAAACAGACATGCCATGTTCAAAGTTAAGTTCATTGACCTTTCTAAACACATTGAACTACATGAACACCACATTGAAATTGACAACTCCACTAAAAATAACCAAATATTGAAAATTGACTCATCAAATACATTACTGCGCCTAAATTGCAATAAGACCATAAAAAATGCTACCATATATTTCACTATAAAACCGCAATTGATGACATCATTTCACACATGACAAAAACTTATAAGAAACAATTTTTGACAAAGAGGCTGAAATATACTGCTATTGCAGAGCCTGGTTAAGCATTCACGACATTGCATCACTCATCACCTATAAACACCCTACAATGTCTGACCGATAATATTTTTGAGGGGATAATTAGCAGTAACGAGATTCAACTTACTGTACAAAACCAAATAGAACCGAAAGAATTACCAAAAACCCTTCTTAATAGAAATATAGACACCGAGTCACAATGATGGTCCCAACACTCAGTTAAGACATATATCTTTAACCTTGCAATAAAAGGAACCTCTATATTCTTTGACAATTTTTCCTCAAACTCTTTATTTCAACATAACTTTAAAACTTTCTTTTTCTATGCGAGTGCTGGCTGGCACTGCGCAGATGTTTAAGACTTGGAAGAGGAGCTAGATGTTCCCGTTTGTAGAATCAAAATCAAATTGGTGCGAAGAGCACAATTATATTATACAAGCTCAACTGGAAAAATGTAGAAGACCTGATTACAAAAAGGAAGAATGCTATCTTATATTTCTAGACCTTACAGATGCGTTTGGGAGTATCCCCTATGAAGTAATCTGGAAAACACTCGAAGAGATGTGACTATCGATACTCTTAACCTTATCAAAGCAAGTTATCACAATTGAGTTACAATTTATAAATCTGGGCAAACAATATCTGAAAAAATCATGCTTATGAAAGAATTAAAACAAGAAAGTCTCCTTTCTATAACACTGTTCAGTCTGGCAATCGAATACATGATTCAAGCTGTTATCAAACTTAAACTAGGGGTCACAATGACATCTAAGTCCATGCGAATGATCTCGTTATAATTTCAAATACCAACGAAAAAGCACAGATAATGCTCAATACCCTTGTAGCTGACCCAAGAAAATCTAACCTTGGATTCAAGCCAAAATATTTGCTTACCACTCAAGTAAAACAGAATGCAAAATACTAAAAAGAATGAACAAGATCTTCAAATCCAAGCTCAAGGCATGCTCGAAAATAGTTGCATTTTAAACTTTGCGCACTCAAAATTTATATTCCCTCTAATTGGTGAAGACATAACCAAAGGAAGCCTAACTGAATTTGATGAGCAAGTGAAACAGAAAATGGAGGCACCAACCAAGTTAATTCTACCGGATCGACTGATACCACTTGCTCTACTGGATCGGTTAGAACAGCGGCAACCTAGAGACCACACGTATGCTAGTCGATTCCCCCAATGGAGGCGCTCTGACTATATCTGCGCATGAATGACCAGTCCGATAGCCAACGCTGAAACGAGAATCAGAGACTTGGATTGTATCACCTGAATTTATAATAAATGTTTTTGCGTGTTAATTTTATTTTATTACTCTAAAGTATAATCATGTTAATTTTGAGAATAGAATTTCTAAACAACGATGATGATTTAACTGTTATGGCTCAGAGAAGTTAAGAGAGTGACTCTAAGTTTCAAGTAATTATAACAGATAGTCAAATAGAAATGCAAAACGTTATAGAAAACTAATGAATCTAAGAATTTTTATATTAAAATATTTAAGTTATTAGAAAGCTAGGTTAAGCCACTATAACAACCACAGATGATAATGATACCGCTGTATCGAGGCAACTAATCAAAGTTCTTTGGTTTTATATATGGAATCAACGCGGACCCTCAGTCAAGAATAAAGAAGTATGCGGCGGGAGAACGCTGATCTGCATTGACAACTATTACAATTGTGTCGGAAGATCCAAGAGATCAAAGTTACTTGGATTAAGCCGACCCAAGCTCTATCTATGTGCCAAGAAAGAAGTTCAGTGAAGTACCCCTTAGTTTTCGCTCCGACACAGATAGCTTATCGCCAACAGAGCCGACCAGATGAAGTGAGTAAACTGACTCTACCCCGTGTAAGGCCAGACAGGGCAGAACGAAATCGCAAGTGACTCCAACAATTCAATAAAACGAAATAGCAATACTATTTTCGTTGAATGATTTGTGTATTATATCAATAAATATTTAACTTGTCTTTTCTTGATATAAATAGTTCTAATTAGTTAATTGAATTTTAAGTAAAGATCGTTATGATTAAAAAGTAGTTTAGGGACCTAGAATTTAAAGACGAGCACAGGCCTTCTAACGGCAGCTCGCTGGACCCAGCATGAGACCGAGCCTTAGTAGTCCTAGAAGTAAGACTCAACTTTGGCGGCCTCATAACCATTGGTTACATTACTAACGTTGCCTAGCAACGGGTAACCATTGGGTGCTTGGAGAATGGATTCAAAATTTGAGTCTTTTCTCCAAGTAAAAACAATAATAAAAAATAATGATAGAAAAATAAAAACAGAATTCACCATAAAGTGAATGAAAAAGAATCAACATTTTTATTCATTTTAATTTGAAATTGTGAATTTTGGCATTTTTTTGGTAAAAGTGGTCAAAAAAAGAATTGTTTAAATTTGTATTGTAAATGGTAAAAAATTGAACTTTTAATTTTTTAATTTTATGAGTATCCATTAATATGTAATTTAAGAATAAATATGTGTAATTTAAAAATAAATAATTAGTAGCTTGAAATAGTTCAAATTTCTTAAAAATTTCATTGATATGTTCGATTTCTAATGAAATTCCTGAAGTTACAGTTCTTAATAGATTTTCAGGGCATGCTTGTGAAAGAAGGTTAATTGATGAATACTTAACAACCAGTGATTTAAATCCAGTCACTGGGGTACAGTTTTCTCGAGATGATTTGATTGAAATTAGAGTTCTAATGCCCAGTTTTACATCCATTCCAGTCTTATTGAAATCTTTTCAGGATGAATTGGATGCTTTGATGCTTCAACAATTTATTATGAAACAAGAGAACCAGGCTTTTAAATGTGAATTGTCTCACGCTCTTTATCAATACGATGTTTCGTGTAGAGTTGTGACTCGTCTAGCCAAAGAGGCTACCACAGCTCGAGAAGCTTTATCTACTCTTAACCACAAGTTGGAATTATATCTCATATTGTTTCTCCTCAAGCTGCACAATTCAATACAAGTGAAGCAGGAAAAACTCTTCGTTGGATGGATAGTTGTATTTAAACTGAGCTTGATAAAACCTCAACAAATATTCAAGAATGTGCTATGGATGAATATCATAACTTTCTGTTTGATGGTCTAGTTTTGGGGTATTTGATGGCAGCGTTGGGTTCAGGTCTTAGTGAACAATCAAATGGAGAAGCCTGGACAAATTCAGACGCAAACATTCTATTCTTCAATCAAGTAACAGCAACCCATCTAAATCAATTCAATAAAAAATCACAATTGGATCTGTCGATTGGGGTTCTTCCACAGCTGCGATGTCTCGGTATCCTCGTGGGCCTTGTTGCAATCGATAATAAATTAATTAAAAAGATGATGGAATTCACCAGGGACCTAGAATTTAAAGACGAGCACAGGCCTTCTAACGGCAGCTCGCTGGACCCAGCATGAGACCGAGCCTTAGTAGTCCTAGAAGTAAGACTCAACTTTGGCGGCCTCATAAACATTGGTTACATTACCAACATTGCCTAGCAACAGGTAACCATTGGGTGCTGTTGAATGTTGTATGTATGGGTATAAAGTTTAATTTTGGCGATACTACACCTCTTTAAAGTACCAACATTGCTTAGCAACGGGAACATTTACTTGTAAATATACGTTCCTCAAAATCAAATCCCTCGCCTATCAAAATGGTGGGTTTGTGGATGTCTGACCTTGAACCCATGACATACAACTTTCCGTCCCTCCACTGGTTACCCGTTCCTGGCAACGTTGGTAATGCAAACAATAGTTCTGAGACCGCCAAAGGTGAGCTTTATTTATAAAACTGTTAAAGCCCGGCCTCCAGTTTGGCTCAGCGTGCTGCCGTTAGAAGGCGTGTGCTCGACTTATACTTCTCAGTCCCTAACCTTTGAATGATGCCTTTTCTACGTCTATCCCTGTTTAATGGGACTCTATCGCTTATTGCATTAAAATTCAAGACAATAATTATCAAGTGGTTAGACAACATTATTTATTTAAGAAAAATTTTAAAAATCACTTATTGGTCAAAAAATTCGTCTGGATCACTCGTTCTCCAGCCAAATTTTTCTTGGGTTAGTTTGCTGCGTGTAGACGTCGTCGTCGACGCTCTGATCTTCCAGAACACGAATGGGGTCGGTTGTTCTTTGTTGCCTGGGTGAATCCTTCCCGCTTCCGGTAAGCCAGTTGAGCCGGGGCGAAAACTATCAGGCAGGTAAATTTGTTGCCCTCCTGACTGGCAGTTAACGTTACCTCCAACCCACAAATTTGAGTGCGTACGGCTTGTACCAGCTGTCGCTCTTCCCTCCAGCCGCGTTCACTTTTTAAACAACTTCTTTACTCGTCCCGGTTCGACCCAGGTTGATTTGATTGTTTGATATTCCTTACATATTTGTAACAACTGCTTGTGAAGATCCACATTAACTTTCCGTAGTTGGGTTATTTCCTGACTGAGGACGTGGATGGCGTTCAAATCTGAATAGAAATAATTGTAAAAGTTTGTTTAGTCATTTTTTATTTTTATTAGTTATCACTTAATGTGAGAGTATCGACATCGGAATTCAAAAATGGTTTGAGTAAAACTATGGTCTGCCAGTGAAATAAACTGTGTTATAATTGGTTTGAACTGGTTCTGCAGTACACCTGATTCAATTCATTAAAAACTCCTATAATAAAATGAAAAAATCAATAAGGTTATAATATAGGGACATACATACTTACCCGTGTCTGCATGTAATTTGTTCAATTGAATAAAAACTTATAATATAGGAAGGAAGGAATTAGAAGAAAATTTTTTTTTAACATAAAAACATAATACATAGTAAATAATGCATGCAAACTTTCAAAATGTAGAAATGTTCAATTCATTAAAAACTCTGTATAAAACTATTTTTAGTAACTTTTTAGACAAGTTTTTTTTTAAATTAAAGTCGAAAATTTTTGAAAAAAATACCAAAAACTCTACTTTGAGTTGTAGAGAAAATTAAGAAATAATTTCGTAAGATTTATCAAGAAAATCAATCAATTTAATATTTTTACAACTTTTCAGATATTTCAAAAATATCCATCGAAACTCTAGGTTTTTGAGTTTTTACCTCATTTGAAATTTACCAGGATCAGTGGAACCAGAACCTTCAAATGAGGAGTTTAAAAAATACGGAAAACATAAGTTTTCCGATAACTTTAGTTAAAAAAATTTTTTTTTATAATGTATAAAAAATCCAAATCATTAATACCATTGAAAATGGGGAAGATTTTTATAAATTTGGGAAATTAACAGAAATTTCCAAAGCCTCATAAAATCAATAATTATCAAAAATTTGAATTTGTCAAAAGGTAAAATAGATGGCAGCCAAAACAAATTTCCAAGGAACAGAAGAATAGTTTATTCGAATATAAAAACTTTTTAATAATAAATTTTAGTTTTCAACATTTATTAGAAAATAATTCCATCAATTTGCATAAATTGGCATAAATTCCTAAAATACCTAAAAAAACTAATTAAAACTAAATTTATAATAAATGATGATGAAAAGTATTATTTAAGAGCTTGAATAATGATCTCATAAATATACGAGATCACAATCCAAGTCCTAAAATATACTTTATTAAAAAATTACCTGCCAGCCATTTTAAAAATGGCTAATTGATAAACAACCATAATTGTAATTGGTTGTTCATTAAAACTTCTATTATAGAAGTTTTTAATGAATTGAATCAGGTGTAGTAAGTTGTATAAATGCGTGTGTTCACGACAAGCTCAATTGTTGTAATTTGCTACGTGTCAACATGAACCTTAGAATAGTGATAATTTGGATAATTTTTTGGAATTTTAAATGTTGCTTATATTCAATCTTAAACTGGAAACGTTTTCATGGTAATTAAGGAGCGTCATCTTATGCTAATTGGTGACCTTATTTTCTCGGTATCGCTTGTATATCCAACATTGGACGTCATAATTTTTATTTAACTACCTGACACGTGTACTTGGAGGGGCTCTGGCCGTTGGGTGAGTTTTTTATTTAGTACTTGGTTAACTTGGGTTTATCTTACAACGTTTTCAGGACATATCTTCTTATGACTGCGTGTTTTGTTCGGTGGGAGTGAGACATTTGGGTCAATGGTTAATCTGGAAATTTACTTGGTTCTAAATTATCCTCGATTTAGGAGCTATTCGCGTGCGATGGCGAAGATGTATGGTGAAATTATTCTACCATTTCTCTTCTGAGTAAACTAACCACGATTTAATTATTGTGGGGTTTATGGTTGATGTAACCTCGACCCCAAATGTAATCATTTTTGCCCCAAATGGTTACCTGTTGCCAAGCAACGTTGATAATGCAACCACTGGTCATGGGATCGCCAAAGGTGAGCGCCACGAAGGAACTTCTAAGGCGGGTTCAACGCACTACCGATAGAAGGTCCCTTTCACGTCATCGTTCGTCATACTCAATCAGTTGTCTTTCTTTCAAACCTCCATGAAAAACTTCACTGCTTCGTGGATTTAACTTATATCGCAGTTAATTAAATGAACAATACTAAGACCATTGAATGAATTATTTATTAATTATGACACATAGTTTTGCGTTTGCCCTGTAAGTTTCAAAGATCGGCGCTTCGCGCGTTCCATTTTTCCTGGACGACGTTGAGCTGGCTTCACGGCCGGTGTGGTGGCGTCTGTGGTTGTTGAATAGGCCAATTGCGCGGGTGCAAAGACCAGGGGGTATGTGATGGCTTGGTTTTCCTGGCAGGCCGACAGCGCCACCTCCAGGCAGCGAATCTGGGTCTTCAGAGCTTGCCCGAGTCGTTTTTCTTCAGCCCATCCGCGTTGGGCGGCCGTTACTCGTTGGTACAAGGTCCTCACTCTGGCTGGTTCCACCCAGGTGGACTTGACCTGTTGAATTTCTCTGGTCAGTTGAATTAGCTGCCGATGGAGATCTGCTTTCTCCTTAAGTGCTCTTTTGAGGGCCGTATTCAAAATCTTGTAGGGATCCATTTCTACAATAGACGAATCATTAAAAGTTTATTCCATCAGATGTATAACAAAAATATCATCAATCTGGTGTTTAATATAAATTTTAATTATGCTATCCTAGTTAAATGGATTTTCGTTATTCCTATTGATAAATCTACGAGCAAGAGAACCAAATGACTAGTAATATTTATTTTATAAAATTTCAATAACGATGAGGGTTTTGATAAGAATTTCTTGGATTCCTTGTCGACGGCCTTAGCGTGTAGGAGTGATCCCATTCCATTCGTCGATTTTCGGTCTCTTCCTTCATTCCTCTTGGGAGTATTTTTCATGGGACGGATACATTCATGGATTGAGTTGGTCGGTCCAATCTGGGGTCGTCGAGTTCGAATGAGATTCCATATGAAGGGGCATACCCATTAGTACTCGGAATCAGGTCAGCCGCAATGTCAGCGTTTATAGGGTCCAAATGACGTCGAGCTCGTTATACTTGTCTGTCTGTTCTCCGTTGGTGTTCTTCTAGGCGCGCCCCGGAACTCTCGAGCCGGATTACGCCCTGGCTCCCGTTTTATTGCCACGTAAGGTAGCTCTAGGTCGTCCGTATCTCCTTGTCGGCCTGATCTCGATTCTCTTACGGGAAAAATCGAGAATCCCGCATCCCACATCGCCTGTCTGCGTCTGGTGGTGGAGTGATATGGGAATCTTACTGTAACTCGAGATTAGCCTACCCAGGAGTCTGTCAAATAGAATAGCAATTATCATATTATTTTCCAGTTGATAAATAAGAGATTTCAATAAAATAAATTGGGCAATACACAGTCGACAGTGGCTTTGGGTCGGGGATATCTCACGATGTTTTAGTGACAACTTGTGGTCAGTGATGATTCTGCGGGTGGATATGACGGGATATCGCGGATGTATGGTTTGTTAAGGCCTTGTGCGACAACATCGGTTTTGATTTCTTTTCCACGTCGTATAAAGTGTCTATTAAATTTGGAACATAACGAGTCTGCCTAGTCGCGTGATTTATTTCTGCGTGTCATTTTGATCATCATGGATTGCTCTTATTTCGTGGCCGTAGGACGTTAACTAGTTTCTCGTGCCTGAAGTACATGGAGAATTAAGGCTTTAATGCAATATAAGTTTGGCTGCTGAAATGATCGGTTTACGTAGACTAGTTTGTTCCGAACGTCGGGTTGTTCTCATCGTGCCAGTTAGATGATCAGTGCCTTCATACTTGAATATTAAGTTCATATTAATTTTCCCCACAGATAACATCAAATTCAAAATCGTGACTCGTTATAGTGTAAGGGAGGTTCGTGATGAATGAGAATTCAACTATTTTGTCAATTTGGGCATGAATCTATTATTTTACGTGTTTTGATCTTAGTCGGTTTCATTTATTGAATCATAAGATTGGAAATTAAGTCATAGAAATTAATTTTTGTCAAATGGCATATTTCGAATCGAACTCTACAGATTTTGACTAATCAATAAAATTTTCTTTAGTATGGCTCCAATTTTTTCACTAGGTGGCGTACGCTGGGTCTCTCTTGGTTAGCTCCTAGACCGAAGGTGAATCCTAAGAAGATATGTCCAAATTGACGGAGGCATAGTTATCATAAAACGGATTTTATTAAATAGGCTAGAATAATTAACTTTAATTCCTTACCATCTCTTGTATCGATTCTCTGTTCCATCACTATTACCTCGGGATCGTTTACGCGAGAAGGACTTTTGTTTTTTTGGTGAATTGTCAAATTTCGGTCAGATTTTCGTGTTTTCGTGTTATTTTTGTGTTTATTCCATGCACTTTGTTATTATTTTAATTTACTTTTATGTTTTTCGATTTTATATTTAATTGTTTCTTTCTCATATTTTTACATGGTTAATTGATGTTTCATGGGTCTGATTTTAAATCTGCGTGCTGTGTTTGAGTGCTGTTACCGATTCATTAAAACAAAATCGTGAATTGGCCCAACAATATTCATGGAAACCATTATTCGGTCAGATCTCGGATTCGGAATGCACTTTCTTTATTTGAAAATCATGAACTGCTCCTCCTTTCTCATGTTGGGATAGTACAAGGTTTTGTTTAAATGGATTGGAAATAGCACGCAAACACAACATGCAAAATTCAAAATCGGACCCATAAACATCAAATAACCACCTCAAAATGCGAGAAAACACATAATTAAAAATATAAAATGGAAAAACATAAAAGTAAATTAAAATATTAACAAATGCACCAAGATCTGCACGAATTGACATAAAAATAGCATAATAACAAAAGATTTGATCGAAAATTGACAATTTATGGAAAAAGAAAAGAGTCGGAAATGACTAAATGAAAAGTTAATGAATAAATTGTCAAATAAAATCGAGAAAATAATAAAAATTAGAAATAAATTAGGCAAGTAATATCAAGGTCAAATTTTGTTTTATCGCATGAAAATTAACACGCAAGGTTAGTGTCACAGAACAGGTATATATACCAATCCATTTTCACAGAATTTTAACACTTTAGAACACTTTAAAATTGCAAATCGCTATTCACTCAGTGAACAAATTACTCTTCACTAGAAGTTTATCAATCAAAGGAGCAACTCTCGGCAATAATTTCCACAGTACGAAATCAAGCAACTTATATGTAAGCTCTACTTGATCGTATGGGTTGGAATTTTTTGTCGTATATCTGAATGAATGAATCGAACTTATAAATGAACAATGATGTAGCTATTTGAAAATATATGTATTTTAAAGAGAGATTCTTCTATGTCGAAATTTTTCTGGCCCACAATATACAAGTCATTAAACTCAGACATAACTAGTCACACTGTGTAAGTGCGGTTTCTCCGCCTATAGTGTGTGCCCATGAGAGTTCCGTCGTGCGCAATGACGGCCTCGAACGTAAATATTCTATTCGCTATAGGGGCAGTGGGAAGATCGGGGACTAGTCTTTTGGCTATCTCTCTTTCACCCATCTCCCGAAAAATCGACCTAAATTTCAAAGATACAAATCGTCTAAAATGATTACACCGAGTAATCCAGTAAACACTCGTAAAATCTAATATAAACACAATATTCTTAGGACTAAATTGAGGCTCGGGAAGTGGGGGCTTGATATCGATGTGACGGAAAGTAATCAAATATCATAACGTGATCAAAAATAATTAACCATTAAAAATGACGAAAGTAATCAAATATCATAAAATGGTAAAAATAAATAACGATTAAAAATGACGAAAATAATTAAATAACGTAAAATGACAAAGGTAATCAACGATCAAGAATGACAAAAATAATTAAATATCGAGCAAAGGTGAAAAGAGATTAAATATCTTGATATTGACGAGAAATAATTAAATATAATAAATTAACGGAAAATGATTGGATACTAGCGACGATGAAAATTAGAACCATGGCTGGTAAAAACGATGTAAGATCCAAACTTGCGAAAGTACTTCAAGTGTTAACGTGGACGAATTTAATTAAATTACAAATTAACCATAATAAAGGAGGATAAGATGACCAACAGGGTCCAAATAGAAATGATTTGACTGACTCTAACTAAACCCACTTACAAAAAAAAAGCGTAGTTAATCTAAACTTAACTAAAAGATCAGAATAATATTCAATTAAACATAATAAAAGGAACAACCAGCCAACACGAATAAATTAAATGCAAACACTCAACACCATGAAAGTGCTGTTAAAATCGGTAGAGTTAATAACATTATTATTTGAATAAAACCCCAAATGATAAAAACAAACAGGATAACCATGATTATCCCCCAGTGATGAAATATAGATTCCCTACTTCCTGGAATAAAATTAAACTGTAAATCATAACACAGAATCAACCAACGAAATATTCGATTTAATTAAAAATACAAATTTCTAATATCATGGCATCATCCAAAGATTCATCATTAGAGAGTAGACATCGAGTGAAATCGTACAGTAATCTTCTTTATGGTGAGGACATAGAGTCGAGTACTCATGACAGGCATATTATTGGGAATTATTGAGGTCCGAGGGAGATCTTGACAAATTTTGTTCTTAGTAACACGAACATCACGATCACTAATATGGAAATTGTAGCATCTGTAGGAACCCATCGATTGATTGAACCTCTACTGATACTCCGATACAAGTGATTTGATTGGGAAGGGAGCAATACATTGGCGGAGAGATGAACTAGATTTCACAAGCCCATGAAACAATTCACTCCTATTTAGCAGCGAATAGAGAAGGAGTTCAGAGATAAATCAGTTTAGACACCTAAATTCATTTCCTTTGTTGATAATAAAGGTGACGATATCAAGATCCATTAAATCAACGAAAAATAATCGAATGATCTCAGCAATAGAATAAATATTCCGATTATAGTCTGGTCATAGTCCTAATCGTTGATTGACATAGTGGCAGGTGGTAGCAATCAAATCAACCACCGGCATGAATAATAATCAATATTCCTGACCAATTAATAAAAATGAGATTATAATCATGTTGAGACCCACGTCACAGAAAATTAAACTTCATTGGAAATAAATTAAATTGATCTATAATCACCAGTTGATCGTAAATAAAGAGGGGAATTTAATCAGGCACGTCACCATAAGACTACAATCACGACTATAAAGCAACATTAAAATTACAAAACTCATAATCAAACATCATGTCAAACTCCTA
This sequence comes from Schmidtea mediterranea, assembly GCA_022537955.1. NCBI lineage: Eukaryota > Metazoa > Platyhelminthes > Tricladida > Dugesiidae > Schmidtea > Schmidtea mediterranea. Next base: position 51,314,354 of record CM039680.1, on the reverse strand, counting down.
TTTAACTAACACTGACCGCGGACGCGACTCTAAAAAACGACCAAGAGACTCTACCCAGGATCGAATATCGAAGATTGATGCCATTAGACGAATCAAAGAGATACAACGAGGTATAGTATTCTTATGATCTCCATTTTTATCGTCCCATTAAAATTATCTATACCACAAGGCCGCGTAAATAAACTAGATTACTTCATGACTACCCTATAATTTTCTTATAAATGAATTCTTACGATACGAATTACTATTAATCATGATGCTCATTCAGACCGCAGAAATCCTCACGAAGAATGGAGCGATGACTCCCGGTTAACATTGCAGATTCCCACCAATTCAGCCGCACGATACAGACAGGTATTGTGGGACCAGGGATATGTCGTTACCGCTTATGGAGAAGCCAGCTGGCCCCGACGACCAGGCGATCGCGGAGACGAGATAGAGCTGCCTAGCATCGCCATCAAGCGGGAACCGGGCAGGAACCCAGCACCGGAAGCTCATCAGCGAGCCGAGTATACTGCAATGAAAATGGAAGAGATGGAGAAGAAATATCACAAGAAGGCAATTCTGGCCAGATAGCGATTGGCCCAGATAAATCGAGATATCGCGAGTGGAATCATTCCCAGTACCGATGGATATCCTCCGGGCTATGGGGTTTCATTTGAATTGGATGACCCAAGTTTGTTTCAAATGACCGTCCCAACGAAGCTGATCTTGCCGGAAAAATTGGTTCAACCAGCTCTTCGTAACAGACTTGGATCGAGACAACAGGACGAGAATGCTTATGTCAGTCGACACCCAAAATGGGCTTTCTCCAGTCGTGATCGTCGTAATCCCAATCCCGATGACCGAAGAGGATCATAAACGGATAAACTTGTATTATTTTGAATAAAAATTATCGATCATTTTGACTATTTACTGGTATTTATTAATGAGCGGAAATAAATACTAACACGGTAAAACATAGAACCAGCCTAATTATTCTATTTAAGAATGCGTCATTCACAATATAGGACTTAACCACCACGAGGAAGGAAGTTTCTATTGCCAAGTAATGAACAATGAATTTAATTAAACAAAACGACGATTACAAGACTCATAGGTCACATATTTGATTAAATTAACGTTGTACACTAAAATACTCGAGATAGGATCAACTAAGTCCATTTAAGTGTCTAAATCAACAACAGTAAATTTGAATACTTAGCTAATTTCGCTAAATTTAGAAATGGAAGCGACGAGGATCCTCAATCAAGACCTGAAGGAGCTCCGACGCGAGAATATGCGCCTTCACCAACAACTCCTCCAACAGAGCCGCGAACTCCAAGAAATAAAAGCCACTTGGACGAATCCAGAAAAGATGAAAAGCTTATATCACAGGCTCACGGCGGCACAACAAGGTTGGAAAGATGAGAAATCATTAAACCAAGCCCAATGGACGCAAATCAAAGGATTGGAAGTCGCCCTGTCAGCGTGCCAAGAGGGTAGTGCAGTGATATACCCCTTAGTCTTTGCACCGGCACAGCTGGTCTACCGCGACCAGAATCACCCAACACATCCTCACAATCGAACTCATCCACATGCCAGACCGGGCAGGACGGAGCGCCTACGAAGATGTGCCCAAGGAGAAAATAAGTGATGGATAAACTTGGATTTAAACGTTAATGAAAATAAAATTGTCTACTTGTTAAAAATAAAATTGTTTTCTTGATGATAATGTTTTCTTATTAATGAAAGTATCCAAGAAAAATAGTAAAGCAGTAATTAAGGGACCTGAAAGACAAGACAGACATAGGCCTTCTAACGGCAGTCCGCTGAACCCGACATAGGACTAAACCTTAGCAGTTCTGATATCGGAACTCACTTTTGGAGGTCCTGTGACCAATGGTTGCAGTTCCAACGTTGCCTAGCAACGGGTAACCATTGGCGGGCATTGAAATATTTTGTATGTTATGGGGTTAAGGTCATCAACACCACTAACCCCACATTCAAATTTGGGTGCTCAGCCGGGATAAAAATGATTTTCATGTGCAAATAAACGAGAGGGGACAGGATACAGGACTGTTTTATCAAACAGAAATGTCGGGACGACATTTTGTCGGACCATGGAGAGACAATAAACTAAAATAGAACTTAACAGCAAACGATGGAAAACGATCGAATTATCTACAAAATAAGAAAACAGTTCGAGGAAACAAATGACTAGCCCACCAAGTACAAATTTTGGGGCTCAGCCGGGATTAAAGCTTTGTCATTTGGAAAGACCAACACAGCCAAGCTAAGAAACAACAGAGAGTTTGTCAGTGCACCCTCAGTCGGGATCAAAGTTTCGTTAATTGGAAAAAGCAAACAAGCAAGTCAAGAAACAACGGAGAGTTTATCAGTGCTACTCAGCCTGGATGAAAATGATTTTTCTTGCAAGTGACCAAAGAACACAAGATGCAAAATTCTGTTAATTGGAAAGACCAAAACCACCAAAGGAAACTGAGACAAGAACCTATTATCAAACAAAATGGGGGACGACATTTTTGCCAAACCCCGAAGAGACGACAGATGAACAAGAAGGAAACGTAATGAATGGAACTTAATAAAGAATAATGAAAAACGATTAATTTGACTACAAAATAATGAAAATATGGTAAGGAAACAAATGACTAGACTACCAAGTACAAATTTGGGGCTCAACAGAAAACTTCGCTAATCAGAAAAAATTAGAATCATCAAGTTGAGAAAGAGGAATGCAATGAAAACGATAGAACGAAAAAATAATTGATGTAACGACTCACCTACAAAGTACAAATTTGGGGCTCAGCATAATACTTCATTATTTGGAAAGATCAGAATCATCAAGTTTAGAAATAACAGCAAATACAGATAAAACAGAGGAAATAATGAAAAACAAGCAACTTAACTACAAAACAAGGAAAATAGACCAAGAAATAAATGACTAGCCCACCAAGTACAAAAATAAAATAGACAAAACTATGGAAAACGATCAAACCAACTACAAAAACTGTAACGCATAGAAACAACTCACATATATAAAACAAACAACATTTAATTAAAGGGTAAAAATCGGGATAAAATAAAATGGGGTAAGTTAAGAGAACGAAAGTAAAAATAAATAGAATAAAATAGGAGTTAAACGGGAAAAAATCGAATAAACCCAGTGGGAGTAAAGAGAATAAATGATAATGAGTTAATATAATGACCAAATTGATTAATGTTTTATTAATAGATGGATCTAACTAAACCAATAGTAACGAAACTGAAAGAAATACCGAACATCGAAAATGACAACCTAGAGAGACTGATAAATAAACAAAAATTAATGAGAAAAGTTAAAGAAGACGTTGCATCGATTTCGCGCCTCTACCCCGATGAATTATGTATTCTAATAAAATTGATTAACACCGACGAGGAAGTAACAACCGAAAGGATATATGAAATTTTGTTTATGAGATTGGAAATAGCCGAATTTGGCAAAGAGTGGGGTATGATGATGAAAAAGGTCAAAACAATTGAGGATGAGATAACGCAGATGATGAAAGAGCAAACCAAAGCCTATCGAGAATGTTACGTATGTCGAACAGAGGAAGCACGAGTGATGGTCATACCTTGCGGACACCTGAGTTTTTGCCAGGGGTGTGCAAAAGAATCGCACTGTGTATTGTGCCGGAGGAAGATAAAAGAACGAATAACAGTGTTTTATCCATAAAATTGTTGTAATAATCGGTAATAAATGAGTTGTTGTAATAGTCGGTAATAAATGTATCGTGTTTGTGAACGATTAGCAATTATATAGAAGTAAATAAATTACGACACGTAAAATTAAAGTAACATATAAAAGCCGAACCAGGGAAAAATTAAATACACGCACAGAGACACAAAAACAGTGGAATCTATATAGACCGCATATTTGGACAGAAAAATTTCGACAACCGACGAATAAACTTCCTAGTGTATATTTCTTTTATGTTTTACCTATATTGTATGGAGATAGGAGGAGGAAAGTGAAACCCGTGCGAAAAGTGATAACATGAGCTATTAAAACGATAGTACGCTCACCCGAGGGAAAACTCTGATCAACCTCACTGAGAAAGGAAAGGGTAGGCCAAGTCGCAAATGTCAATAAGTAGCCGTCGAGAGATTGATCACCTCTTTTGGGAGACTTGTTGAGGCGATTACCACAAATTTTTATGGGGGGAAGTGAAGGGATGAACCGAGCGGTGAGAGAATATGCGCATGATTTAGACGCCGAAGGTGAGAGAGCCAAAAAGTCTCGTAAAGGTACCTAGAAACATTTTTTTCCCTAGCTGGTGGTGAGGCACCAGAGGACAGCGGCGGACTGTCGAGTTCAGGTTGTTTGCCAGCCAAGGGACTGGTGGCGCTGAACCGCTCGATACACAACCTGGATACCACAACGAGTATCGACCGAGAAATTTTTTTGCTGGGTAGGGACTCGATACACAACCCGGATCCCACACCGAGTATCGAGGACACCAAGTGGTAGGTGAGATGTGAACTAACCGGTAAAAAGTTCATACTCTAAAAGTCCTACTAAGGATCAGATTGAGGCAGCCAAGCAGAGCTGGAAGTCTGACGCGGGGCGGGCTGACAATAGACAGAGATATTAGAAATTACAACGCCCAAATTTTCTTCCTTTTCTTTTCACTATTCGAGAAATCAAGTAAACCGCTTTTGGAACTTGATTGAACGTCTAGGCTTTTCCATTTTTTTATATTCTCCAAAGTACACAACCCGGATCTCACACCGAGTACTGAGGGAATGTTTTTTTTAGATTATTAACACAGCGAGGAGTTCGGTACAATAACCCGGATCCCACACCGAGTACCGGATATCCGAGTGGCGGTGAGGCAAGCGTAACCGGACAAATGCGCTCCCAAAAGACGCCATGGATTGAGAATCAGTGTGAGGCAAGTTCAGAGCAAACCAAAGTAAAAGAAGATAATCAATAAACCAGAAGTCACAACGACGAAGCAGAGCCAAGCAAATAGATAACCGTAATCATTGATACAAGAAGCAAAAGTAAAAAGAGAAGAGAAGCGAGCCTATTAGAAGAAGACGAAAAGAGAAAAGCAATAAGTAGCAGAAGCGTTAACACAGCTACATCAACCATAGCAGTAACAGGAACAGGATCAGAAAACGAACCAAACGATTTTGAATACAGTAGCAGCCAAGAAAGCAGAATAAGTAATACAGAGAATACAGTAGAAATATCAGAGTCAGAAAGTGAGGAAGAGATAACAAAAAATCGAGATAACAATCTGAATATGACAACCAACACAATGCCAACAACCAGCCCAAACCCAAACGCAATGCTAAATGATAATAACGCAACAGTAGGAGAATTTAGAGATAAATTCAGGGAAGAGCCTTTCGATGGCAACCTCAATAGATTGGATACATTTATAAAGAAGTTTGAAGTATATAAGACCATTTGCCATTGGTCAGATCAAAAAATAAAGGAGCGACTACCCCAATATTTGAAAGGGAGCACACAGGATGAATTCGTGGAGGAAGCAAGCAATGCAACGAAACTAAATACGTGGACTTAGATAAAGGAATTTTTAATAAAAATATTTGGAATAGAGAAAAAGGGGAATAGGAAGATGTTAGATTTCCTACACAGGAAACAAAGACATGACGAATCCACTGCAGTATACGCAATATATGCGAGTTTAAAAAGTTGTGCAAAGAAGCTTTCGGAGACAAAGATATGCCGGAAGATAAAATGGTAGACGTCTTCATAAGATAACGCAGTGGCCATTGCGAATAGATGTGAGGCACATCTAGGATTGGGATATCAGGTAGCAGTTATGGCAACAGAACCAACGACACCAACAGCAAACGGAAATACCAACAATCCAAGCAACAATGCGAATCCGGCAATGAACCAGTTCATTCCCAGAACACAGCAGATGTTCAAGCCACCGCCGACGAGGAACCCCAAAAATTGAGGTAATAACCAAGTAAGTTATAATAATAATTTCAGGAACAATCCCAATGTAAACGAGATATGTACTACATGCCAACGGACTGGACATCGAACGGAAGAATGCTACCGGAACTATAACTGCCAAAGATGCGGCAGGAGAGGATACACCGAGAGGATATGCAGACAATCGGATAACAGAGCATGTTAAAATTGTGGCCAGAAAGGACACCTCGCAAGAAGATGTAACATAAGAAGAGGACCGAATCAACAAGGAACGAACAACCCGACGAGAAACCCACAGATTAACGTGATACAAGAAATATATATGCTGCGAGAGACATTACAGAAAATGCCAATGGAATGGAAAGAAATGATGCAACAGATACCCGCCAATACGCAGCAACAACGAATCAACGTAATGAGAAGCAATGAGGAGACGCACGAACAAAGAACAAAAGAATACCAACAACAACAACAAGCGGAATGGCAAAGATTGCAAACAGAAGAAGCCCAAGAAATTCAACAGAGATGGGAAAATCGAAAACAAACTCCACGAAGAATCAATATGATGAGAATGGAAACCCCAGGAGAAACCCACACTGCGGAGCAGTGTGTTGAGAACTAAGGGAGAGACGATATGATAACCAACGAAAAGACAAACGAATTGAACAAAATGGAGAAAATAGAAACAATCAAAGAATTTGCGGAAGAAGAAAAACAAAAACGTCGGCAACAAAATGAAGTGACAATTGAGAGACCGGAGGAAATCGAAAGTCAAGAAATAAAACAGGCGGAAGTAGTGACACCGGAAGAGCAAAATGAAAGAACACTAATTTATGAAATGGAATCACTCGCGAGAGAAGCATTAATTCAAAAATTAGATAACGCACTCGAAAAAATGGAACAAGAAGAAGTACTAGAACAAGAAAAAGACCAATTAAGGAAGAAGGAAGAAAATCTGAAACAAGAAAAGGACCAATTAAAAAAGAAAGAACTAATACAGAAATTAGATGACGGATTAAAAAGAATAGAACAAGAACAAGCGTTAGAACAGAAAATATAATTATTAGCAAAGAAAGCACTATCACGAGAAATGGAGGAAGAACAAAGATTAGAACTACAGGGAGACGAACAAGAAGCATCAACGTCAAAAGAAAAAGAAGAAATGAAAATACCAGAACCAATAATAACAAAAAATCGAATCCAGCGGGTACTACTGCAAAGAATAGAAGCAAGAATTAGAAAATAGGAACCAAACTGGAACGAGGAACAAATCGGAAACAAATTAAAAGAAATATGGCTCCTCACAAAAGGGTAAACAAAGATATCAGAGGAAAAAGAATAACCGCATATCAATATGTTAAGACAAATACAAGACGAACAAACGGATGAAGACGAAAGTGAAATAAGCAGCTTGGGAGGAGAGATATTTCAGTCATGTGAGGAAAACAAACCAAATAAAGACGAATCGAAATCAGAAGCAGAAGGAATGGAAATAAATGTCCCAAGAGAAGACGAAATGGAAATAATAAGAGAAGTCAACGAGATAGTAGAAGAAGTCGATAGAAATCAGATGTTTATCAATCTATAAGATACAACAACGTACAGTAGAATAATGGAATTAATCGAAAGAGGATATCAACAAAACAACGGTATTTTTACAGCGTCATGGAAGAATATGATAAAAGGATACCAAGAAAATCTGAAAGAATACGATAGAGTGGAATATCAAGTAGCTATCGATCATCCAGATATACCGAGACAAATAATAGCAACAACAGGCAAAAATACAAACGAACTATACGAATGGGTAACAGAGAAATTTGGAACCAGCTACAAAAACCGACCAATGTATCACAGGGAAAAGAAAATAAAACGAGACATACATTTAGCCGATGCACTAATATGGCCAGATGGAATAAACATGATAACGTTAGATAACGACGAAATCGAAGAAACGACAGCTGAAATATACCAGAAAATCAAAATAATGTATACCAAGGAAATACAACCTGGATTGGAAAGAGAAAGACAAAAGATAATGAGACAAAATCAAATAAAAATGACCGAACAAGCAATAGATCAAGCAAGAAAATATATTAATAGATTATCACTAACAAGGCCAATTTCAATGAAAATGTTCGTAGAAGATGTGAGAGACACAGATATTATGAGATTTGACAATGAAAGAACAGACAAGCTTATAGCCAAATACGGAGAACACCAAAGATACATGAGAGGAGATGAACCGATAAAAATAAAGATAAAACTACCTAACGATGAAATAAAAGAAATATCAGTGGATCCCGATTGCCAAATACACGAATTACACCGACGAATCAACCAGGAAATCATCCAAACGATAATCGAAAGCAGCGATGACGGAATGGTGGAAGATGTGGTGATAATCTACCACAAGCGACAAATCGGACAACGAGAACGAACCCCTATATACGAATTAGGTATATGGGAAGATGGACAAATGATCAACATTATAGCCATGGACGAACCGGAAAGGAAAAATACGACAAAAAAGGAGACAGGATGCAAAGCTGAGCACAAAATTACAACCAATAGATGACTCATGCTGTCGATCGACACCATGAAAAAAAGTGTACGACGAAAGCGAGAAATAATTTAAGTGGAAAACGGTGAAAGCAGAACCAAGATGGAGAAAATACATTCCAGGAGAAGCACCGAAAGAGGTCGCTAATGAAGTAACCTTAGAACTATACGAAGATGGTCCATATGAAAACCTACCGGAAGACGTAATAAATGAAATGGAATGGCAACTGGAAGAAGACGAGGAAATCAACGACCGAGCCAGATTAGCACCCTATACCTGGAAAATAAGTGGATGGGCAGAAAAAGTAAAATCGGCGGAAGAAGGAAATATCACCAGCCTAACAAGCCATCCGTTCTACACGGAAATTGGAGGATACCGTATGAAGTCGAGAGTATATCCAAACGGGGACGGAGTAGCAAAAGGAAAATATTTATCTGTATTTTTCCTTCTGGCAAGAGGAAGATACGACGGAAAATTAAAATGGCCATTCAACAGGAAAACAGTAATCTCGATAGCCAAGCCTGCACATTTGGAAGAGCGACATAGCGAAAAATTAGGAGTGGAACCATAGTCAGCAGTGAGTCAGAAACCGAGAACCACAGAAAATGTAGCGCGAGGAATGCCACAATTTCTACTCAAGAAATTTATAACAGGAGAAACATTGCCATTTGTGAAAAATGACGCGATATATATTACAATCGAAGTGGAAACCGAGAAAGAGATGAAACTACGAGTTCAAAGGGAAGAAGCTAGACCACGAATTAACGTACTTGAAAAACGAATTCCCGGATCAAGGTATTTACCTACAGATATGGACGACTCAGTGGAAGAGGAACTGACAAGATTAACAGAAACCCAAAAATGCAGAGAATTAACCGCGATATTAAGAACCGGCGCAAAAGAACCAAAGACGAATGGTTACAGACCTCGCAAAGTGGATAATCGAGTCATGTAACAGAATATAAAATCTACGAAATACAGTAAAGGAAATAGAAGAATATAGAAGAGTCTACGTATGGTATCCCGAACAATTCAGAAAAATCATCAGGAAATGGAAACATGCAGAATGGGCAGCCGAAACACAATAGAGAAATACAGTTTAAAAATTATGACACCAGATTTCGAACCAATAGAAAAAGATTTATATATCACAGCTAAAGTGAGGTAAAAAAGAGGATACCATATGAACTACCATTCCACTTGCACCATGACGGACGATCTTTAAACGACGATATCGAAATAGGAGTCACAGCGTTGCAATTAGGAGTAATGGACGTATTAACCGTAACCAAAATTGAGGGTAGAGAACTTAACAAAAGAGAGATCAAAACGAAAACACCAATAGGGCGACAAGAAAGTCTAAATACGCCTGAAGTAACACCTGCAACTGATGAAGTTACCATCGTAACAACAGGAGACGAAGAAATATTGAATGACCTAAATGACATAGTAAACGAAGAAGCAGCAAGGAAAATCCCAGAGTCCAGAGATTTATTTACCACAGAGAACGAAAACGATATTACAACGGATGACTTGGATGGATTCGTATGCGCTCAGAAGCAACCAGCTGAAACGATAGAACCAGAAAGGAAGAGAGAAGACGCCGAAACCCAACAGGGGACGAATGGGACAATTGGATAAAAGAACGCGGAGCTACGACGTCAAGGGATACAACAAACGAACAACCCAAACGAAGAGAAACGGGGACGGTGATGGAAAAGAGACCTAGAGGACGACCAAAAACGGACAAACCAGCAGCGGAAAAGAAAACCAAAGAACAGATACAAATGGAGCAGCTAACAACGAAATTAAATAAACTCAGCCAAATAACAAAGCAATTGCAAAGAAAGCTGATGGGTCAAGAACAAGGAGCAAAATGGATTAATAAATTAATAGCCGATATGCTAGGTTTAGCGAATCCAGAAATAAAGAGAAACCTGAAACTTAATAACATCGGGACGGAAGCGACGCAGCTTTGGGCAGCAATTAAACCAATAATAACTAAGATCATGGATAATAAAGTACGGACCACCACTAAGGATCCGGAGGAATTACTGCTAATAATAAACCACCTCACGAAACGATCAGATGATCCAAACAGATATTTAGTGGGAATAGCCTACCTGATGTATAACACCATAGCAATCTACAGAAAACTAACACCGAAATATAACCCAAATGGATATGAGTTCGCAATAAAAGACATCATCAGGAAAGTAATTGAAACATTCATCTTAACCCAAGGTGGATGGCAAGCTTTTATAAACTTGGGGAGTGGAGACGGCCTAACGGATATGATGCAAACAAAATTGAACAAATTATTGACGGAATTCGAAACGATAATCAACGCAAGCGATCCAAGAACAGCCAGAATGAGGATGAATGCAATCATCACTACAATATTTATATGGATAATGTGCATAAAAGGAGCTGAACCTTTTGTGGTATACGATTGCGATAACATAAAAATCGGCGATAAATACTCGCTAAAGGAAACAGAGGAATGCAAAGCCGCAAATCCCGGAAAATTGCGAAGAACGGCCATAGCAGTGTCATATAACGTGTATCAAGAAGTAGATTTCATAAAAACGGAAATTCGAGAATGCACAGTAACAAGATCGACGATCATAGAAGCCGGAACAGAAACGACATTAGTCACGGTTACACGAAGTGAATGTAAGGAAGGATTCAATACGGGAGTAATAAGTATAGCAGGACGAATCCAAGTAGCAGCAGAAGAAGAAAAAATAAAAACCACCAGAGTATACGCCTCAGGCAGAATAAAAGCAGGAGACGGATCATGTGAAGGAGGAGAATACACACAGTTAAATCAACTAGTTCGAAGTGTAGTAGTGATAGAAAGTTATCAAGTGAAGTTAGAAAAATATCAAGGCTACTTTGACCCAGACACGCAAGCAATGAACAAGTATCCACAATGCATAGCAACGGACAGATCATGCATTACGGGAATGTCAACAATCGTACGCGGACACCAGAGCTTGTCGACTTACCCTATTAAAAAGCGCCATATTCGACGAAGTACAATGACAAGTACATAGCGAAACCGTAACCAATACCCAGAAAAGAGCTATGGAAGAATTACGAAGAACCGGAGAAATCGGAAAACAGCAAACCATCACCACTAATATCGGATCAAAGGCCACACCAACAGTAGTAACAGTACAATAGGAATGAGATTCATAAAAGAACGAATGGTAAACAAATGCGACGAAATGATAATCAGCACAAACTATAAGGGAATATTCTTATCGAGAACAACAATATCAAATGCAAAAGCAAAGATAGATCCGAAGGATGTGAAGCTGTACCTTTATATGAATAACAAAATGGATTTTCTATATCACAGAGGCCTAGCATCAACAGAGAAAATATATTACTATCTAATAAAGAACGATTGTATCCTGAACAGAGAAATATTGAAAACCAAGTTAGCTATGGCTATCACAAACCCAGATAATGCAATTCCATTATTACCGCTTCAAGAAGGATATTTTGGAAGAATTGTAGGCGAAGTAATGTATACGTACAAATGCGAAAAGACAATTGCAAGATTACCAGAAAATTCAACGATCCCCAGAGACAAATGCAAAAACGAACTAGAAATAGTATACAAAGGAAAAATCAGATTCGCCCAACCAGTAACAAGGATGATCAATCCAGCTAAATTCGTACCTAACATGTTTAGCTGCAATAACGTATAAGGACCATTATTCGAAACAGGAGACGGAAGTTGGTTACAGTTTCCAACCCGAGTGATAGTAGCGCCACCAAGAGTATTTGGACTCACCGAATTAGCAAGTGAAGCAGAATTCAAACCAGTAGATATATCACGAAGTGGAATATACCAAACAAAAGACCTAGAACGTGCCCGAGAACATTTATTGTTTCCAGCACAAAGACAGGCAATATTATCAAATATCGTGAAGATAACAGGAGGAAATAACTACGGAGAGAAGCCAAACAATGAACTACTATTATCACCAGACCATTTTCAACATGCAACCGCAAATATGATGAAAGCCATGTTGTGGAGATTCCTAATATTTGGACAAATGATGGCAGGAATTCTAGGGATTATACTCATCATCCAAATTGTGATAGTGATTCTAACACAAATGTTAGCATGCTTTGACATAGACAAAAGAGAAAGAAAAATAAACTGGAAGATGGCAATAGGATTTTTGCCCTTCTTAGCAAATGGTGTTACATGGACATTCAAAATACATCCACAAGATAAAGAGATTAGTAGGAATTTTGACCAGAATGAATGTACCGACGAGGAAGTTGGACGAAAATTCAAAGCGATAATGAGACTGGAAGCCGAAAGAACCAGAATAAAACGACAGAAAATAAGCAACTGGAGACAATGGATAGACTTCAAAAACGACAGCAGTGATAACAGCGACAACGACGACAATCAAGGAGGAACGCAGATGCTAACCCAAGGAAAAATCCAACAATGGGAGAATCAGAAGATGAAACTAAACGAACATTACAATCATCCACCACCAGTATACGAATTCCTGAAAAAATCAACGATACCAGTAGAGAGAAACACACCAATACCAAAACCAACAACGCTACGTAACATATACCCAACACCATACGAACCAAATTGGGCAGAACTAGTACCAAGAACCAGCCGAAGATCGAAAAGTGTAGATAAAGATGTAGAAACACGAACTATAGCTATGTTACGAACATTAGCAGGGCCAACGTTGACAATACCAATAGACATAAATAGGATTGAAATAAAGGCAATGATTGACACTGGAGCAAATATCTCGGCAATAAAGATGGACAAAATCCCAGGAAGATTGTGGCCATGCATCGAGGAAACAAATATGGATGTAATAACCTGCAGTAAGGAATCTGTATCAGTCATCGGGAAAATTTGGTCAATAATAGAATACAAGAATGTAAAAATCAGCACTTACCTAGCAATCATCAGGAAGTTAAGCGCAGATTGTATAATCGGAACAGACCTTATGCCAGAACTATTAAAGGAAATAATAATCGACCTAGGATCAATGGAACTAAGAGACAAAACCGGAAGGATATGTACATTATAATCGGAAGTAAGATGCTAAGAAAAAATAGTAGTACCGGGACGTACTCAAATGATTTGCTACGTAAAAGTAAACGATGAAACCAGAGGCGAAATGATCTTTGAACCTAACCACAAATTCGAGAAAAAGAGAGAGCTACCTCTAGCCAGAGAAATAGTGTATATAAACGACGACAGTGAAATCCCAATCAACATCACCAATTTCGATGAGGAAGATAAATAATCTATGAGAACGAAAGATTAGGGAAATTTACTCCCATGATGTATATCGAACTTCCAACGACAAAAACCGAAGGAACCAAAGATAAAGAATTGTGGGTAATCGACAGCAAACTATTAAACGAAAAGAAAAAGGAACAACTACAGAAGCTATTAATGGATTTCAAAGACATATTCGCAGCCTCCGACCTAGACCTAGGTACAAGTGACGTAACACAGCACAGAATACCACTAATAGATGATACTCCAATAACGCTACGACCATATCGATTAGCAGAAGCCCAGAAATCAGTCGCGGAAACAGAAGTTCAAAAGATGCTGGACGCAGGAGTGATTGAACCCAGTTGCTCACCATGGCAATTCCCAGTGGTTATGGTAAAGAAAAAGGATGGAACACAGAGATTCTGTATAGACTACCGACGACTCAATGCAGTAACGAAAAGAGATACATATCCACTGCCGGATATAAACGAAATGCTACAAACATTACATGGAGCAGCCTATTTTACATCGTTAGACCTAAAAAGTGGATATTGGCAGATAAAAGTTAAAAAAAAGAAGATCGAGAGAAAACTGCATTTACAATAGGAAAAGACTTATACCAATTTAAAAAAATGCCTTTTGGATTAACCAACGCACCAGCTTCTTTTCAGAGGTGTATGAATTTCGTAACACACGGCATTAAACAATGTATTGTATATATTAATGATTTATTGATTTATTCTAGCACCTTTGAACAACATCCCAAAGACATACAAAACGTATTCATTCGACTGCGACAATGGAAACTAAATTTAAAACCTTCAAAATGTGATTGGGCCAAAGAGAAAGTCACTTTCTTAGGACACATCGTATCGGCAAAGGGCAAGGAACCAGACCCAAGGAACATCGAAAAAATAAAGAACTGCCCAGTACCAAAAACTGTCACGCAAGTACAAGAATTTTTAGGCCTATGCGGATACTATAGAAAGTTCATCAAAAACTATACAACCATCGCAAAACCAATACAAGGACTGACAAAGAAAGATATCCCATTCACATGGGAAAAGGAACAACAAACAGCATTCGAAACACTCAGAGACAAATTAACATCAGCACCGATATTAGTACACCCAGACTTTAAGAAGCCGTTTTTACTAGCAACGGATGCAAGCGGATACGCATCAGGAGCAGTCCTAGGACAATGGGATGAAGAGAAACGAGAACGAGTTATCGGATATTACAGTAGGACATTCAAGAAGCATGAGAAGAATTACTCAGTAACAGAAAGAGAAGCATTAGCAATAATCCAAACGATTAAACACTTTAAATATTTATTATGGGGTCACGAGATATATATTATCACGGACCATCAACCACTAGTATGGTTAGGCCAACATAAGGAAGCCTCTAGTCGATTAATAAGATGGGCTATGCAATTACAAGATTATTCACCGTATATTAAATTCAAGGCCGGAAAAGCCAACGCGAACGCAGACTGCATGTCAAGATTCATGTTTGAAGAATTAATGGATCAGGACGTAAGACGAATTTGTATGATAATCGCAGAAGACGTCGAATTCATGAAGTTAAGGAACGAACAGAAAGAAGATGACGAGCTAAAAATGATAATCGAATTTATAAAGACCAACGATATGAAAATCTTGGACAATAATATTAGATTAAAAGAGCATATGGAAAAGCATAGACATAGATACACTATGGAAAAGGGATGGTTATTGTTAATGGATGGCGAAAAACGACTTATGTGTCTACCAGAAAGCAGACGAAAGGAGTTACTAATGCAATATCACGACGGGAAACTAGGAGGACATATGTCCGCAAAGAAGACGGAAGCAAGGCTACGTCAAAAATACTATTGGCAAAACATTGGAGAGGACGTGAAAGAATGCACAAAGAATTATTTGACATGCGCAACCAGAAAAAGCACAGGGAGTAAACTGAGGGCACCACTAAAACCAATGCCAATCCCGCCAGAACCAATGACAATGATCGCAATGGACGTAGTAGGACCATTACCAGAAACTAAAGATGGAAACCTTTATATATTGGTAATAACAGATTATCTCACCAAATTCCCGGAAGCATTCTCAATCCCAGATCAGAAAGCCAGAACAGTAGCAAGAGTACTAGTGGAAGAAATATACTCCAGGTGCGGAACGCCAAAACAGATCCTAACCGACCAAGGAACAAATTTCATGAGTGAAATAATAGAGGAAGTAAAAAATTACTTCAGAATTGCGAGACTAAGAACTTCACCATACCACCCATAAACAAACAGACAAACGGAAAGATTCAATGGGATCTTGATAGAAATGATGTTTAACTACGTGAGCAAGCATCAGAAAGACTGGCATAAGTATATAAACCTATGCCTCATGGCGTATCGAACGTCAATACACTCAGCAACAAAAATGAGTCCTTTCAAACTAATGTACCGCAGAGAATGCAACATGCCGATTGATTAGGAATACCAACCGCCAATATCGCAATATATGTAAATCGACGACTACGTAACAGGATTCAAAGAACGAATGCAGGAAGTATGGAAAACTGCAGGCATGAATATCCGATTTAATCAAGAAAGCTACAAAGAATTACACGATAAAAAACGAGATGTACGCGAACATAACTTTCAAGTAGGAGACTGGGTAATAATAGCAACACCAGAAATTATCCCAGGAGTAGCTAGAAAATTACAAAGAAGCGGCATAGGACCATATGAAATAATGTACGTAAATGAAAACAACGCACGGGTTAGACTAGTTAACAACCCGCTCACGAGACCTATATATGTAAATGTAAGTAGATGTAAAGCAATACCCAAAACGATAACCAAAGAACCAGAAAATCGAGGTATGAAGACCAGATAACAAACCCAATAACTAAGTATAAACGGACTGGTGTTAAGCCGAAAAACAGAAACCATAACGAACAATCAGCGAATCGAAGAAGAACCGCAACAAGATTAACCAAAAATAACATTAGACCCAACAAAAGATAATGTGGACAAGATGGACACAATAGTCAAAGCGATAAGAGAAATAATGCCAGAATGGGTCAAAGGAAAAGGATGGATGAGAATAATAAACAAAGTGGAGAGAATTGCAATAGATTACGCCAAAGGAGCCAGAAGCCCACCAGAAATGAATCTCATAAAAAAAGGATACCGATAATATTCACAATGAAGGACGTAGAAGGAAACGTACCATTACATTTTGCAGTGCAACATACAAATACCAAAAGAACATTAGATATCATCCGATTTATGAAAGAATGCAGACAAGCATCAAACGTAAAAAACGAAGAGGGACAAACCCCATTAATGCTAGCAGTAGCAGCAGACGCTTCAACAACCATTCTGAGAGAATTACTGAAAACCGGATCAATATTTAAAGAAAAGGATAACGGGAAAAACAACGTACTACAATACGCACTAAAATCAAGACAAGCAAGTGCGGTAAAATTCATCATCAATAATGCGATCATAATAGAAAGAGAAATGATGGGAAAAAATATCCAAATACTTTGGGAAGCTATCGACGCCAAACAGCATGAAGCAGCAGCCAGCTTAATGAAGTGAACCTACGAGAATTCAACACTGAGAGTATTTGATTTGAACCATATGGTACGAAATAGAAACATCTTACTGAAAGAGATAATATACGCCTACTATCCGTTTCCAAAGACAATAAAAGCAATGTTAAAATTTGAAAGACTGAAATTTACCAACAACCTATTAGAAGCAATGCGAATCGGTGACAGAAAGGAACAATTACTAACTTTAATACACAAGTGGCACCGAAAACAAATGAGATTCCAAAGGAGCAAACAAGAAATAAAAGAAATGGACGACCTAAAAGCCAAGATAATAAGGACCTACAAAGAAATAATCGAAGCAATAAGTGTCGAGGACGATATTTTAAAGAAGACCCCGGATGAACAAGGAAATAATAACGGAGACGAGGAGGACCAGGATAACGGACAAGATATGAATAAACCTACGCAAGACAAACCGCCAGATGACCAAAACAAGAACACCCACCAAGGAACAGAAAACAAGGAAAACAGCGAGGAAAACCAAAACCATAAACAAAGAACACCACTACACGATAAAAGTCTATAACGATCAAAGGAAAACCAAAACCGACCATCTCTACTACAGAAACTAATGATACTAATCACATCAATCAAGTTGACAGAAGCCAATAAAGATACCCAAGGAGAGTTGAAATCGTTTATGTTACGTACAATAGACGATAAAGGAACCCCAAGCAAAGGAATATGCCCCTGGCAGAGAATACCAGTATAAGCTGTTATTTTGGATCAATAGGAAAGCCAGGCGGAATAGACATACAGCCACAAGATCCATAATCTTGCTGGATCACAAAAGACATATGTGGAGATACGGAAAAAGGAGTCGGAGGAATCAGAATCCAAATAAATCCAGGAATAGACAACCTACAAATAATAAATATGGGGACCAAAAGAATCAAACAAATATGCATACGAGACCAGGTAACAGATTGTTGGGGAGTAAGCCTAAAGAAAGAACAAAAATGCGCATAGGAAAATCTAAAAGGCGACACAATATACATCGTATGTGCAGGGGATAACAGAACAATAGCCCGTTCAGTAGTCAGAACACTAAAAGAAAAGATCACAACAGCAAAAATAATACCAAAGAAAAACTCATATAAACGTCAAGTTCCAGAGAATAAAATAATAATAAAAGTGGAGCAAAGCACAACAAAAGAAGAGGAGGTAATAAGTAGTAATATGTGTCACCGCTAGATCGTGTCACCGCTGGATTGTTATTGTTATTCGGGTCCATTTCTTAATTATATTACTTGGTTAATTTACGTACGTTTTTCTCTTGACTAGTTATTTACTCTTTTGCATTTTATACAATATTTATACACTATCTTACATAATACTACTACTAACACTATTTAATATTCTACACTATATACAATGTTTCTTCTCGTTCTATACCATTGTTTCCAAGGGTTCTATACGTAATGTCCGTGTATCCCCGTACCTCTCATTCGTTATTTTATACACGTCGAAGTCATTTGACCATTCTTGTGGTATCTCGATAGTTGGTTGTTCTTTCATCCAGAGTCTGCTTGTGCTTTGGTTTGAGTTTTCTATAGCTTCGTATTCATCCGATCCTTCCATATTACATTGCATTTCGATATCGTAGTTGAATTTCACTACTGCTGGCCATAATCTTTTCTTTTTTGGCTTTCGCTTACATTTGTTAGTGGTTCTTGATAGTTGGATTATTATTAGTATTATTACGACGCTCGCTACTGCACTTGTTAACCAAATCATTTTTACTATGTAGTTGGTTTCTTTGATTTTTGTTGTTGTAATCTCCGTTGCGGTGGTTGTTTCTATTATTTGCTGTACTTTTTCCAGTGATTTCTGGAGTTGTAATGCTTCTTGTATTGATAGGTGACTGTCGTCCGTGTTCGATCTTTTCCTTGCGTTTATCCGCTGTGACTTATTTTTGATTACTTCTCTTTTTGGCTGGTTTGTCGTGATTGATTTTTGTGGTTTTCTTGTTGCTGTCTTCCAGAAGATATCCCCCCTTTTTGAATGTGTACCTCATATTTCCCGATTTTCCTTTTTGTTGGGATACGGTATTTCTGATCTTTTACTTCTTTGTTCGTCTTGCATTGTATTCGGTTGTTGATTATTTCGTTTTTGTTAGCTTCGTATATACAGACTCTTGTAATGGGTTCTTCGTCCATATTTTCGACTATTACAGTAGTGGGATGTGTCACCGCTAGATCGTGTCACCGCTGGATCACACCCCGGGGGGAATAAAAATTTTTTTTCCTAAGTCTAAAAGTACAAAAAATTTTTAAGACAAAGACAATGACTCATTCAAGGTCATTCAAACAAAGACCATGACTCATTCAAGGTCATTGAAAAGTAGGTCAAGGTCATTCAAAAAGAGGTCAAGGTCATATTATTTTTAAACATTTTTAAATTTTAATTTACTAGTTATAAATATAAGTAGTATATATTTTGTAAATTTATTTTATTATTATTATTATAATTATTATTAATATTATTATTAATATTATTATTATTATTATTATTATTATTATTATTATTATTATTATTATTAATATTATTATTATTATTATTATTATAATTGTCAAGGTGATTGGATGACTCATCATAATTTTTCAAGGTCATTGAAAAGTAGGTCAAGATCATCCAAAAGTAGGTCAAGATCATCCAAAAGTAGGTCAATGTCATTCAAAATTTCTCAAGGTCATATTATTTTTAAACATTTTAAAGTTTTAATTTACTACTTATTTTTATAAGTAGTATATATTTTGTAAATTTATTATTATTATTATTATTATTATTAATATTAATAGAATTATTTATTATTATTATTATTATTAATATACTTATAAAAACTTTAATTATTATTATTATTAATATACTTATTACTTATAAAAATTATCAATACTTATAAAAACTTTAATTATTATTAATATACTTATTACTTATAAAAATTATTAATACTTATAAAAACTTTAATTATTATTAATATACTTTTAAAAACTTTTATTAATATTAATATTATTATTATTATTATTATTAATATACTTATTACTTATAAAATTTATTAATATTATTATTATTATTAATACTTTTAAAACTTTTTATAATATTATTATTATTATTAGTATTATTATTACTTTTTATTATTATTATTACTTATAAATTTGTAAATTTTATTCTATTTTATTATTATTTTTTATAAATATTATTATTATTATTATTATTATAATTAATATTATTATTATTATTATTAATATTATTATTAATATTATTATTATTATTATTATTATTATTATTATTATTATTATTATTATTTTTATTATTATTGTCAAGGTTATTGGATGACTCATCATAATTTTTCAAGGCCATTGAAAAGTAGGTCAAGGTCATTCAAAAGTAGGTCATGGTCATTCAAAATTTCTCAAGGTCATATTATTTTTAAACATTTATAAATTTTAATTTACTACTTATTTTTATAAGTAGTATATATTTTGTAAATTTATTTTATTATTATTTTTATTATAATTAATATTTTTATTATTATTATTAATATTATTATTAATACTAATATTTTTATTAATTTTATTATTATTATTATTTTTAATATACTTATTACTTATAAAATTTATTAAAATTTTTATTATTAATTATACTTTGAAAACTTTTTTTATAATATTATTATTATTATTATATTTATTATTATTATTTTTATTATTATTATTATTATTATTATTTTTAATAATATTATTATTATTATTAATGTATAAACCTTCTATTATAAGGAAATAATTTTATTATTATTAATATTATTATTAATATGATTATTAATATTATTAAATAATATGATTACTTATTAATATTGTTTAATTATATTTATTTTTATTATTATTATAATTATTATTATTATTGTTTTTATTATTATTATTGTCAAGATCATTTTATGAGTCTTAATTTTTTTTTCAAGGTCATTTTAAAGTATGTCAAGGTCATTCAAAATTTCACACGGTCTTAGTATTTTTAAACATTTTTATATAAATTTACTACTTATTTTTATAAGTAATGTTTTAATGATTTTTAATTTTAATTTTATTTTTATTATAATTTTCTCAAGTCATAATATTTTTAGTCATTTTAAATATAAATTTACTACTTATTTTTATAAGTAATGTTTTAATATTTATTATTATTATTATTATTATTATCAATCTTATTGGATGAGTCATAATATTATTTCAAGGTCATTTTAAAGTATGTCAAGGTCATTCAAAATTTCTCAAGGTCTTAGTATTTTTAAACATTTTTATATAAATTTACTACTTATTTTTATAAGTAATGTTTTAATGTTTTTTAATTTTAATTTTATTATTATTATAATTTTCTCAAAGTCATAATATTTTTAGTCATTTTAAATATAAATTTACTACTTATTTTTATAAGTAATATTTTAATATTTATTATTAACATATTTTCAAGGTTATTGGATGAGTCATAATATTATTTCAAGGTCATTTAAAAGTAGGTCAATGTCATAGTATTTTTAAACATTTTTAATTTTAATATACTACTTATTTTTTATAAGTAGTGTTTTAATGTTCTTTAATTTTTATTCTATTAGTATTATTATTATTATTATTATTATTATTATTATTATTATCTTATAAGTAGTGTTTTAATGTTTTTTAATTTTAATTTTATTATTATTATTATTATTATTATTATTATTATCTTATAAGTAGTGTTTTAATGTTTTTTAATTTTAATTTTATTATTATTATTATTATTATTATTTTTATTATTATTATTATTTTTATTATTATTTTTATTTTTATTATTATTATTATTGTTATTTTTATTATTATTATTAATATTACAAGTTTTTATTATTATTATTTCCATTATTATTTTATATAAATTTTTAACAAAGTATATAAATTTAATATTGAATAGAAAAAGTTTGTTCAATTGTGGTTCATAGTATACAGGGATAGAACAATTGTAAATGTTTGTAAAAAGTTAAAGAAAAATTCTATATTTTTAAGAAAATATGTGCAAATAAATATCAAAACTAATTATGGCTCAAATGTGTGTGTTAAACCATCGATATGTTACAGTGTTTATGGAAAAACTTTAATGAAAATATGTGTTATTTTTCAACAATTTATGAAATATTTATTTTATGGCTAATAATGTGTATATGTTAAATGATAAAAATAGTTCAATATTTATGTAAAGTTTGAGATTGTTAAGAAAAATGTAAATAATTTATGATACACACGTGTTTTTTGATTGAAATATAGGTGTTTGTTTTACCGATATAAGAAAAACTATGGACATTTTTTAAGAAAATACACGTAATTTATGATTATCATGGGATTAGAATTTGATTAAAGTTGTGAGAAAGTTGTTAAATTTGAGACCTTAAAATAAGACCTTCAGCTAATTGGTAAGAAAATAGTAGTTATTGAGTAATACTTATTAAAATTACCAAAGTTTTATAATTTTTGACAAGTCTTGATAGATCTTTAATAAAATTTGTTAGTACTTTGAATAAGAATTTAAAAAAAAAAAGTTTCAACACAGTAGCAAATCGTAAAGAAACTAGTACTTATCAGTTAATTAAATTAACTAAGTTGTAAAATAATTGAAAAATTTGTTAGATTTTCAAAAATTTTAAGATTGTTAGGTAATTGTTCTCGTACTTGTTGAATAAAAATTAATGTATTTTATCAACAGCTCATAGTTTTTAATCGTACAATTTCTCTTCATTCCTGGAAATAATCGTAAATATTTAAATTATTCAGAAAATTGTCAATAACAACATAAGTAATGGGTAACATAAATTTTTTAAATACTAATCAATTTTAGTTTTTAATTAAATTACAAATATAATAATAAAATCAAATAAATACTTGAATGCATGAATCGAAAAATTTCTTAGAACTGAACACGTATCGTATATTTTATTCAGATTCCAATAATATCATTAAAATTAACCAAAATCTTATTGTTATGTTTTGATAACCCTTAAGTCAATGAAAATGTATCGATTTCACTAAGTATCCATCTTTTGACATTGGTATCCAACCGAATAAATCACCCTAAAAGTAAGATTCACCCTCTTGACCTATCGTTTTCCCCTAAAATAATATAAAATTTACTCTCAACCAATCATTTCTCTTTAAATGACAATAATCCCAGCTATATTCATTATTTTCATAAAAATCAACGACTTATATTGATATTCAACCGAATAAATTTCTTGAAATCCCCTTAAAATAAATTCATCTCTTGACCAATCTTTTACCATCAAATAACACTTTCTCCTACTTTATCATATTCATTATTTTTTTTTTTTTATAAAAATCACCTATTAAATAACGATACTTAACCAACTTAACCCCTTAAGAATATCAACAAATCTGTTCTTAATCGATTATTTCCCCTTAAAATATCATAAAATTTACTCTTAACCAATCATTTCCATTGAAATAACATTTCCCCCCCAACTGCACCAATAATATACATATTTTTTAAAAGCCTACAAGGTAAAATTTCTTTAGAAATCTATGTTTAACCGACTCTACTCCTTAAAAATTCATCATTCGAATCATATTTACTATATGTATTCAACCAATCAAATTCCCTTAAAATTATCATAAAAATTTGAATTTTACCAATAAAAATAAATTTTCTTTAAAGTATTACAAAATTGTTATCATTATTTTCCATCGAAAATCACCACAATTTTGTTCTGGCAACAATTTCAAGCAATTAAAAAATTCATCAAAAATGACTTAAATCGAATAAAATCTATGTTTTCCACATAAATTAAATTATTGTAAAATCACAAAATATATATCATATTGCTCAATAAAATTAATCAGTAAATCAAGTATAAATTCAATAAAAATTACCAGTCAACCATTAGAGATAATTCAATGATTTTCATAACTATACTGATAACCACACTGAGCATCCCCTTAAAAATCTCTAAATTATACTACTTTTGTGATTGATATCCATGAAATCAATATTAGATTTGAAAATGAAAGTAATTATTGACCCCTTTATTTACACTGTAAAATCAATTAAAATTTTAGGTTTCACTAAAATATTTTTAAAAATTAACTGATTTAATCAACTATTTAAATAGAACATAAAATTATAATTAAAATATCATTTACTATTCAAAATCTATCAGTCAAATTGGATTCTAATTGGTAAATAATTATCTTAAATAGATGTTTCATAAACATTTTGATCCTAAATTTATTTATTTATTTATTTTTTTTTATTTAAAATAATCCTAAAATCAAGTCTAATCTAATAAATTAGGAAGAAATTAATTGTTTCTAAAATTATAGATTTACCCTAATTTCTTCAATAATTTCATTAAAAACATAATCAAACCTTAAATCCATTAAAATTCAAAAGAAAACCATAAAATTCACAAAGATTATTAAAATTTACTAAAATAAATACTTCGTAAAATTAGATATTACTTAAATTATAATAAAATTTCCCTAAAAGCTCTAATTGATTTACATAGCCTAAAATTATTTTATTTTTGTCGAGTATAACCTAATCTATTGAAAGATGTAATTTATTTAGTTAAATTTTCATTGAAAATAACAAGTCAACAAATGGAATGGTAAAAGATTGGTCAAGAGATGAATTTATTTTAAGGGGATTTCAAGAAATTTATTCGGTTGAATATCAATATAAGTCGTTGATTTTTATGAAAATAATGAATATAGCTGGGATTATTGTCATTTAAAGAGAAATGATTGGTTGAGAGTAAATTTTATATTATTTTAGGGGAAAACGATAGGTCAAGAGGGTGAATCTTACTTTTAGGGTGATTTATTCGGTTGGATACCAATGTCAAAAGATGGATAC
>CM039680.1:51199034-51284034 GCA_022537955.1 Schmidtea mediterranea | reverse complement strand
GTAAAAGATCAGAAATACCGTATCCCAACAAAAAGGAAAATCGGGAAATATGAGGTACACATTCAAAAAGGGGGGATATCTTCTGGAAGACAGCAACAAGAAAACCACAAAAATCAATCACGACAAACCAGCCAAAAAGAGAAGTAATCAAAAATAAGTCACAGCGGATAAACGCAAGGAAAAGATCGAACACGGACGACAGTCACCTATCAATACAAGAAGCATTACAACTCCAGAAATCACTGGAAAAAGTACAGCAAATAATAGAAACAACCACCGCAACGGAGATAACAACAACAAAAATCAAAGAAACCAACTACATAGTAAAAATGATTTGGTTAACAAGTGCAGTAGCGAGCGTCGTAATAATACTAATAATAATCCAACTATCAAGAACCACTAACAAATGTAAGCGAAAGCCAAAAAAGAAAAGATTATGGCCAGCAGTAGTGAAATTCAACTACGATATCGAAATGCAATGTAATATGGAAGGATCGGATGAATACGAAGCTATAGAAAACTCAAACCAAAGCACAAGCAGACTCTGGATGAAAGAACAACCAACTATCGAGATACCACAAGAATGGTCAAATGACTTCGACGTGTATAAAATAACGAATGAGAGGTACGGGGATACACGGACATTACGTATAGAACCCTTGGAAACAATGGTATAGAACGAGAAGAAACATTGTATATAGTGTAGAATATTAAATAGTGTTAGTAGTAGTATTATGTAAGATAGTGTATAAATATTGTATAAAATGCAAAAGAGTAAATAACTAGTCAAGAGAAAAACGTACGTAAATTAACCAAGTAATATAATTAAGAAATGGACCCGAATAACAATAACAGACAATATTAAGCCAGGATACCACCATTCTTAGAAGCAATACAGCAGCCAACAAACGTAAATGTACCCATAGAGATAGCAGAGCTAGATCGAGGAATATATCAAGAGCAAGGAATCGAAACAGTATGGAGACACCAATGCAAATTAAAGACGCAAATAACCAACAACGCCCAAACACAATGGACCAACACCCATATGGTATTAATGGAAAGCGTAAATCGAGGTTTACATCAAGCAGCCAGGATAGATTACAAACCACCCAAGAACATGGAAGTTCGGTCGAATGGATATCGACAATGCCCGAATTTGCCTCAGAACTAGATTTAACAGGAGATTAAAATAAAGTTTACCGTGGAAATATGTACAAATAAATAGAATAAACAAACGAAACAAAGATGTAGAATAACTAGAAATTATTGTAGATATGCAAGCAATCATCGACTAGATTAAAGGAAGCGAGAATCCATCAGAAGCCATGCGACGAATAATGAAAGAGAGGATCAAAATACTAGATAATCTAGAAGAAAGGAATGTAAAGGATGTAAATGTAAAGGATTATTGATCGGAGCAAGACAGACGAGATGTGGATGTAGAATAAGCACGGACTGTACAATAGAATTAATAGAAACTAAAATAATAAAATGTCCAGGATGCGACGAAATATACGAAGGAGAAGACGATCCTACAATATTAGACAAAGCCACAAACAAGGAGATAACCAACCTAAAGGTTCAATGCCTACTAAATGAATGCAAATGGAAAGGATTCATGAAGGAAGTAGAAAATCATACAAAGGAATGTGAATACGACGAGATACCATACGAGAAATGTCAAGTCAAGATAACAAGAAAGAATGAAGAGGAACATGAGAAATCGTGCACCATGAGATACGAAAAATGCGAATTCTGTGGAACTACCAACAAATGAATAACAATAGAAAAGGAACATCGAAACCCAAGAGAAGAAGAAATATGCGAGGCTTACGAAGGGATATGTACCAACGATTGTAATAGGAAAGACAAAGTCAAACTAAAAGCACATTGGAATGAATGTACCAAAAGGCCAATAAAATGCCCGCTAGAGCTATTCAACTGTCAAGCACAACTACCAATCGCAGAAATGCAGAAACATATGACGGACAACAGTATCGAACATATGGAGATTATGATGAGAACGATAGGAACGATCGCATGGGAAGTACAAAACCTACGGACGGAGTTAGATTCACAAAAAGCCTTGATAAAAGAAATACTAGAATCAAGACAGAACTTCAAAAAAGCTAAAGAATCAACACCCAAGAAAATGGTGTAAATGAAAGAAAGAATCCAACAAATAATCAGCAGTATACAAGAGCTTGAAACAACCAGCCCTGTAGCCAGAAAATTACCGACAACACCCTTTATATGGAGAATAACTGGATTCGCAGAAAAATTACAAAGAGCAAAAGACGGAGCAAATAGAATAATAGATAGTCCACCAATGTATAGTTGGCAAAACTGATATAAGATGGGTCTCAGAGTATATCCAAATGGAGATGGAAACGCAACAGGTACTCACATAAGTGTCTTCTTCAGAATAGGAAGGGGGGAATAAGATGAACTATTAACGTGGCCTTTCAAACAAAATATCACACTTAAAATGCTAGGAAGAGAGGAATATCGCAACCCAATCAGAGCAGGAAACGAGCCACAACTAGGAAGACCAAATAATGATTTGATTTTAACTATTTCATAGGAATTTTCTTTCACCCGTTACCAGAAATATGTTGCTAATATCACATTTTCCATTTTATCATAATATTTTATAGAAAAACATTAACTTACTTATCATAACTTTATTTCACCGTAATATTTATAAAAATATTAATTTAA
The DNA here is from genome assembly GCA_022537955.1 of Schmidtea mediterranea. Taxonomy (NCBI): domain Eukaryota; kingdom Metazoa; phylum Platyhelminthes; order Tricladida; family Dugesiidae; genus Schmidtea; species Schmidtea mediterranea. The sequence continues at coordinate 51,281,310 of CM039680.1, read as the reverse complement.
TTTTTATATTTCAGTTTTTTATAATACTTTATGAAAAATTGTTAATTTAATAACATATTTTGATTTTGTTATAACAATTTTCTGTTAAATTTATGAAAATAATTAATTTAATATTTCAATTAATCATTTTACCACAATTTATTTAACGATTACGATTACAAAATCAAGACTGAATCGATGGAACATTTATTTCATGACAATTTCACACTCTAAAAATCTGGATCATCTGCTTGTAAATTTATCATGTTTTATATTCGTGGATCTTCTTAACACAGGACGTCATGAGTACGCGTGATCGTCACGCGGCCGGGTTTGCAAATTTTCCAATAAATCGTGCTGGATCATGTGATTCAGTAGAGCCAGTTGTGTTGGGGTTCCGATTTGAGCAGTGCTGGATCATCGAGTTCGAATGAGATTCCATATTCTGAAGTAAACCCGTCCGTGATGGGTATCCTGCCGCTCGCTATGTCGGCGTTTATTCGTGCCAGCCGTCTCCTGTCATGTTGGCTTGCCAACCGAATTTTCTCTCCATGTATTCCAGATGTTGTAACGTAACTTCAGCTTGATGCCGGATTTCTACCCGGTTCCCATTTTATCGCAATGCTATGGAATTCCACCTCATCGTCCTGTTGCATGTTTCGGTAAGGCCATTCCTTACTTCCGAATGTAGATAATGTATAACTCCATATCGACCTGGAACAGTCAGAGTAACTCGGGAATCGTCGGACCACTTGAGCTCGGTTGGGTTTAGTGCTAGGAGAGTCAAAGATTATTTGAGTACTGTCAATTTAAAAGCGGTTACTAATTTCTCCCGGTTACTAATACTAACCACGCTATTGTTTATCGGTTGATGATATAATTACGATGGTCGAGATAAATTCTAGTTTCGTTGCTCCATGTTCATCAGTAATAGGGATGGTTTTTGTGAATTATTTGCATTTGGCTTCGGGAATCGGTGGAAACGTATGGAACTGTTTGGAACTACAACTGTGATATTTAACTGAGTAGCTGACCTCTCAAACTCGTGCTATGAAGGTCAACTTTACAAAATATTTAGGTAATACGAGTGTATTGATAATCATGTAACGAATGTCTTTTCATTAGACTCATTTATTTTGTATTCCAGCCAGCCCAGATTGATCGATTGAGACTCGGGATTTCGGGATTAGGAGGGATTCTATCTAGTTAGCGGTACTTAATCTAATGAAGCCGTCAATTATTGGTTCACTATTCTCGGATTTGTTTTAATTATGTGGATGAAATAGTTTAATTCCCTTTGACTTTTTCCTGAATTATGGATTATAAATGAGACTTCTATTTTAAACATATTATTCAGTCGGATTCCAAATGTTTGAAAAAATGGGATGGTATAATTAATAATTTTAAATGACACCCCTATTGCCATATTAATGAAATTTTGTCTCTACTAGAGTTACCTATTATCAAGTGTGTGACACAAAAAATTTCTACGTACTAATTACTAGCGTTACTATTATCTTTGAGCCGAGCTTGGTTTTACCGGCCTCTCCGAAGAGTAGGTACAATCCATTCGGATAAGCAGAAACGTAGGTGTTTCAGCTGGATTTTTGAGTTTCTACTGTTCAAAGATATTACTGTGTTCCCCTTGAGGATCATCAGTTGTCACCATCACAACACTCTGTTCCAATTGACAGCACTCCCGCCAATCCCCTCCTCTAGCTCGTGCCAATTCAGAGCCTTAGTTGAGCATCATTATGCGATGCTTCACAGGCATACCTCTGATTGGTTATGACTGCTGATGCGTTGATATTGGCTAGGTATCAACACATTGTCCTCTAATAATAGGCAGTGGCATCAAAGTGCCAGTGCTCTATTGGGAATTACTGGGTCTCTAATCAATTATTTGTAATTAATTGTTAGAGGGTGCAGGCTAGCAAGCATCCAATGCTTCTAACCTCACTTTTTTTTAATAACATCATTCGTATCACAAGGTTATTGATGTCCTCAATAACCCAACCTTATCTTGTGTTACTGTTATTATTTTACAAATGTACTTGAAAGTATGTAATACCCCAAGTAACATTTTTTATCTTCTTTCATCTGTAGGGATGCACTAATAAGCATAATTTGCCACTAGGTACATGTAAGTACATTATTAAAGTTTTATTTACCTGTTAGCGAGGTATCATCCTTTTTTTTATATTATTATTATTATTATTATTATTATTAATAAATAATTAAATAAATTTGGCAACGATTTAATTAAACGATAACGCCAATAAAAAACCTTTCTTACGATATATTTCGATAGCACAGCTATCATCTTCAGGTACTCAAAACCAACTAAAAATATTATGAATTAACATTTAATTTAAACAAATTATTTTTTATTAATTTAATTTTTTAATAAATAAATATTTTTAAAAATATATTTTAAATTAATTTTAAATTTTAAATTTTTATTATTATTATTATTATTATTATTATTATTATTATTATTATTATTATTATTATTATTGTTATTATTATTACTGGTTTTAAGGTTAAAAGTTATGGATGATATTTCGCTAAACAGGTATTTGTGCGTCTAAGCACTTAGTGCTTGAGGCATCAATTTTGTGTACCTATATTGTTTATCCTATTGGTTACATGATCCATGTATATTCTGTAGCTGGATATGACTGCAGTGGTCATGCATATTTTTGCTAATTTTTTAATCTCTGTTTTATTGAGTCCTATCTTGGTCAGTGTTCTATCATTCTCCCCGTCCCATGACCCTAGTGTTCCTATTACCAACGCTGACACTGTTGTATGGCAGTTATTAACTTTACCTATTTCAAGGGCAAGGTCTTTATATTTTTTATAGTTGTCTTCTTTGGCGTTATCAAAGTTAATAAGTTGGTCATATGAGACTTTAATGTCTAAAATGTGGATTAGGTTGTTTCTTTTTGATTTTATAATGAGGTCAGGTCGTAGTCGCGTTTCGATGCCGGGGGGTGGTTTTTCAATATCTACATGGAACCCCTTAGAAATAAGATACTCACTAGCTTTCTCCATCACGTTATTTTGTTTGTTTCTCCTAGCATTACAGGTCTGAGTGCAGTGATTAAAGATATGTGCTTGGGTCTCAGGTTCCTTGTTGCAAAGCCTACATGAAGTATTCGCACTTTCCTTAACTCTATGGGTGTTATAGTTCAAGCTTAACATATTATTTCGGGCTTTGATCAAAAAGTAAAACTGTTGGTCATTTAGTGCACTATGCTTGGTAAGGTATCTGATTGCCTATTGCCCCCTATAGTCCTAGCTACGTGTCCTTGGCAAGTCATTATGAACCATTGATCAGCATACCATTCACTAGTTAAGTCATGAATTATATTTGATGTTTCTTTAAGGGAGTCTTTGTCAATGGTGGTTTTAAAGTTTTTCCCTGCTATCTCTATTTCAAAACGCTCCTTAACTGTAGTAATTTTTATTATAATATTAAATTTTTCGTTTATCCTACGTATGGAGTTACAAAATTTTGAAAAAATTGTCTTAGGAACATATTTTTCTCCCTTAATTTCCGCGTTTAGCCATCTTAGGGATAAATCTATATCTACTGTTTGGTTTGGGAATCTGCTTTGAGTTATTGCTATGAGTTCCCTAATTATAAATTCTTTCATTTTAGTATCTCTGGAGTTTAAAATCTTAATGAGGTGGGCAATACTCTGAATGAAGTATTCATCAATGCTGGGCACTATTCCTAAACCTCCTATTTTAATGTTGGCGTATAGAAAGTTATTATTTAGATTTTGATGGATATCCTGTAAGGTGTTTTTCAATTTACGTTTTATTTTTTGATCAAAACCCAACTGTTTCTCCCTATGCTGTACTATCTTATTGCGGTTGCTATCTAATATCATGTGATTCTCGTGACAGTTCCTAAAGATAAATACTAGGCGAGAGTGAATATGAGTCTTATACGCCTGTATTTTTTGTGCAGGATGTAAGTCAGAGTTAAAAAGTTTCTCGGTATCATTAAGTGCTAGGTCAAGAGTATCATCTATGCTATGCTTGCCTTTTTGGCCAAAGTCTACCCCTAAGTATTTGTAAAGGTTGTTTTCTCCTATTATTGGAATATTTTCATCATATAGCTTAAGAGAGGGGTCAGTATGGTTGCGTTTGAGCTGAAAATATCCGCACTTATTGGGTCTAAATTTTAGGGTGGCCATTTCAGTATATTTGGTTATATCTTTGAGCATTGCTCTCATTTCTGTTCTATTTTTTGAAATTAAAACTATGTCGTCGGCATATGCCATTATACTTATATTATAGTTATTAATTATAAGTGGGTGGTCAAGAAGAATATTCCTAAGTATAAAGTCAATGGATAAGCTAAATAGGGTCATGGACATTGGGCACCCCTGCTTAACACCATTGTTTACTTTTATTTCCTTAGTTTTTTTGTCTTCACATTCATATATTGAGTAGCAATCTGTGTACATTTCCTTGATGAGGTTTATTGTCTGTTTGTTCAGTTTCAATCTCGACAAAGTATGCCATATCAGATTATGGGGGATGCTTCCAAAAGCATCGGCGAGGTCTAGCCACACGATGTTTATATCCGACCCATTCCTGACTGCCCATTCCTTTGCCAGAGAGATAACTGTGTTATGTTCAGCGCACCCATCTGGAGTACCTACTGCCTTCTGGTTCCTACTCAATAGATTGTTCGTCGCTATCCATGACAATAGCCTGTTGTTTATGATAGAGGCAAAAAATCTATAAGCTGTGTCGAGGATGGCAAGAGGTCTCCAAGAGGACACTTCATGCGGTGCATGTTCCTTCCCCGGTTTTATGATAAGTTTGGTTCTGAAGGTTTTCCATGTCGTCGGGCTTCGTCCATTCTTGATGATCTGGTTGAATAGCTCCGTCAGGTATTCGAATTCTGGATCCATTTTCCTCCAGTCAGAATAAGTGATTTTGTCATTGCCTGGAGAGGAACTGGTGTCCAGTTGACTGTAGGCTTTCTCCATTTCTTCATCTTCGATCTTCATATGCGATCTGTATTCCGGGGATAGGATTGGTGTTTCTTTGTGCAATATGTTGGTCATGTGTTTGGGTTCTTTTAAAAAGTTATTAATTAGGTCAGCTTGGGTAGGTGTGGTGCTTATACTGTTCAAGGGGTTAAGTATCCTACCTATAGTGACTTTTTGCCTAAGATCAAAGCCTTGCCGTAGCTCGAATATTAATTTATTTTTGTTCTTGTTAGATAAGAAATTCGGAGCTGCGTGCTTGGTCTTATATTTCTCAGAATTAGTCGCTTCATGGATCCTATAAAGTTTTTTAGGCTGTCATCTACTTGGATCGTTTTATGTTGCCTGTGTTCGGGATTTATTAAAAATATCTCATATCTTTACTCACCTGACTGGACTCTGGGTGATAGTACTACTAAATTCATTTCATTTTATTAAGATTCTAGCTGTTCAACGTCTTTTCGATTTGATTCTTAGATTGACTGGGTTTGGTCCTATTATTTATTTGAAATCATTTAACTCCGTTTAGATTAAATTTCAAACTTATTATTTTTATTTTTTCAATAGTTTCGGCATTATTTTATTTTTTATTGTATTAGATTGATTTTTGGGTTATGTTTAGTGTTAGTCACATCTCTATGATCCATTTAGTTCTATTTAATTTGCATTCATTATTGAGTCTTTATAATAATCAAATTAATATGCTTATTTGATATTGAATCTTACTTGGGTGTCGTCCTTAAATTTGCTCTGTTTAAGTTGAGGAATTAATTTCAAATGGTCCTTTCATGATGACACAGATTTATTTTAATTTAAGTTTAAGAAACATTATTAATTTTTAAACCGTTGAATCGACCTCGATAATCCCCCTTCCCTTTACCCAAGATTCGGCTTTCAGGAATACATATATTAATGTTAGATTTTATGAGTGTCCACTGAACTACTCAGTGTGCTAAGTTTAGCCGATACGTTGTCTTAATTTTAGGTCGAATTTTCGGGAGATTGGTGAAAGGGAGCCATCCAAAAGACTAGTCCCAATCTTCCAGTTGCCCCTATAGGATAAGATGGTTTAACGTTCGAGTCCGTCGATACCCACCACTAGACCCTCGCGGGCACAAGCTATAGGCGGAGGAACCGCACTTATACCGCTAGATAGTTAAGTAAGATTTTAATGACTTGCAGTTTGTGTGGCTGTGGGGCGGAAAAATGTCAACACATTGGAAATTCAATCTATTCGAACTCATATAATTGCTTTCATAATTACATTGTTTCTATATCAAGTTCATAACATTCATTCGTCCTCACTTCGATGATTGTCCAATAGCGTTCCGTTAATAAAGGTTCGAGACTTTTGTTCTTGAAGCTTTTGTTATACAATAATAATTTTCCTGATTAAAAACGTTTGAGCTTTTTACGAGAAAAGTGATTGCTCACAAAGTGAATAAATTCTGCGAAAATGAATTGGTATATATACCTGTTTTGTGACCCTAAACTTGCGTGTTCTTTTTGATGCATTTAAACAAAATTTGTCCTTGATTTTAATTGTAATATCTAATTCTTATTTTGTCAATTTCTATATTAAATGAACAATTTATTTTATTTTTAAATAGGATATTTCTTATTGAAAATATTCCATTTAAATTCGTTATTTGCTAACTTTTATGAATTGTTCATTTTTCGGTGAAATCTTTATGTTATCTTGTTATTTTATTTTGATTTATTTTTGTTTTTGGATATTATATTTAATTACATTTTCCTCATATTTTTAAGGTTGTTTATTTGATGTTTATGGGTCTGATTTTAAATCTGCATTAATTTGATTGCGTAATTTTTCCAATCCATTTAAACAAAATCAAGTCTTGGCCCAACAAATAGATAATTTATTTTTATTATTTTTTAATTGAATATTTCTAACCAGAAATATATTATTTTAACCAGTTTTATTAGTTTAAATGCTGGTTTTGTAAATTAATCTATTTTTCGGTCAAATTTTCATGTTGTTTCTATGTTAATTTCGTGCGGTTCTTGGTGCATTTGTATATAATTTTATTTACTTTATGTTTTTTCGATTTCATATTTATTTATATTCGTTCTCATATTTTAGGGGGTTTTACTTGGTGTTAATAGATCTGATTTTAAATTTGCATTGCTGTATTAGCTTGTTATTTCCGATTCACTTAAACAAATTGCTGGACATCTGATGAGTAAAAGATATATGATTTTCGCGGTCACTTGCAGGGGGTTCCCACCAGATGCGCGCACAAGAAATATAACCATTGGATACCCGTCAAAATGACGTTGGAGATGTATTCCAATGGGCGGTTTCTAGTAAAAGATGAGCCATACTACTATGACTGCTAATACCCTAGAAAACATTTGAGTTCACGAGCTACCATATAAGTAGTTTTTCATGCTCATTTTAATTATAGGTCCCTCTGTTATTAATTTGGTAGAAATAATATCGATCCTTTGATCACTTTATTTTATTTTGAAGGTGCTATTTATTGAGTGTTTAAAATGATTTCAAAACGACCATCGACTCAAATCCCAAGACATTTTATTAATTATTATAAAAATTGAATCAAGATTATAAGAGATTGTCAGGAGATGAATGTCCAAATTTCTTTATCTGGCCCAGTAAACGAGCAGTCTTCAGTCTGTATCTTCTTTCTCGTTCCGCTTTAATGGGGTGACATTTTTTATAAGTTGTTTTTGTTTGGGAATTACCTTGGACCTGAGTTAGCTTGAGATAGGCCGGGTGATGTTTGGATCCATGTTTGAAATATTACTGGGGTGATGTCCAATCTCTGTTCTGATCGTTTCCTTCAGCTTAAGCTATTAGCTTTTTCTTTTTAATTGGTCCAATTCGGAGATTACCTCAGTGTATTGATTCTTCAACAATGCGTTTTGTTGCATTATTTTTTTCGTCTGCTCCGGCCGAGTCCAGGTCTCTTTCATCCGACGACATCTTTAGATCATTGACTCAGCTTGCTGGCTCTGTTTTAAGGCCTCGTTGTGATAGTGGGCTAAGTCCCGCCTAAACCTTTCCGCGTCCAATCTTCTTTAACTTGTTCCTTGGCGAGAGGCCATAAAAAGAATCAAATTAATTAATTGAGGTTAATAATAATCAAATTTATTAAGTTATTAATAATGAGAATAAAAAATTATTTTTAAATCAATAACAATGACACCAAATAAAACCATGAAACGAGATTAAATTAAATTTCTCAAGGTTGAGAGTAGTACTGTCACTTTCGGTATCCTTTATACAGTGATTTCTGGTAACTATATACCTCAAAATTAGAAGTAATTCCATACGAACATCGTGAGCCTGAACAAGATGTATGTAAAAAAATAATAAAAATTTTTTTATCTTTCCTTCTCTTTTCCTTAAAGACAAAAATAAAAGAAGACAAATAGAATTTTTTAAATATAAATTTTAATTAGAAATTTACTTTGTACCAACCTGAGTATTTATCCTTTATTTCTTATCATTCAATAGGAATAATTTGGTAATACAATAGATTCTTAGATTGACCTTCACAATTTTTATCCACTCTCAAATTTTCATTTACAATCTTATTCTGTACAATTTTTCACTCCATTCTTACTTCACTAGTCTTTTTATTCTTCTTTCTTTTATGTTAATATTTACTCCTTCCTCGTGATCATTCGCTCTCAACTGAGGGTTCGACGTTGAGATTCTTGGAAAATAATAATTTTCAGCAGATTCATCCAACTCATTTTTAAGCGAATTAATTACCATCATAAAATTAATTGCATTAAATGTGGTAAATAATTACTTATTAAAACATAAGATAATTGAAATATTGTAAATTGACGTATTATCTGTTTTTCTTTATTTCCACTTTAGTATGTCCTAAACTATACTGATATTATTTTTATAAAAAATTGTTTTAATATGTAAATTTCCAAATTCTTTTTCAAATCATTATTATTAAAATCTTTAGTTATTTAATAATTATAATTAAATTTATATTTAAATATCTTTAAGTTAAAATTAACGTTAAATGGAAATTTTTTTAAATAAATTTAATTCTAAAATTGACAAAATAATTTCTAATTTTCATAAAGGTAAGATATTTATTGTCATTTTAAATAGCTAATATATTTCCTAGAACAACAAAATTCATTGACTAAATTTAATTCGCATATTGATAAAACAGTTTCTAAATTTTTTAAAGGTAATATTTTCATCAATAATTTATTCATTAATTTTTTAAGAACAACAGAAGTTATATGCCGAAAATCAAAAAGAGAATGAAATTCTTAAAACTAAACTGAGAGGTACATTCAATTTTAATTCATTATTTAAAATTTGGAATTAGAATATGAATTGAATTCTAGGCAAATGAAATTATCACATATAAATAAAGGTTGCAATTATTAATAGCTTAATTGTTAATAATATAAATTTGATTAGCTAAAGGACGTTGTGAAATCAATGAAGTATGTTATTAAAATTGAATTCAGAACTGAAATTAATGTTTTTTTTAGGAAACTAGTTGCGTTGAACCTGGGAAACGGTTATTCCGAAATTTTTGTTCCAGTCCGAACATGTTAAATGAAGAAATACTCGCACAGAATACTTGTGATTTGTTCACAAATAAAAGAAATAATATAGAATCCATCGATAGATTTGATCAAGTTAATGAAAAATTGTCGACAATAATGGAGACAGAATTCCAGTTCTCAGGAAATTGGTTAGTTAGATTAAATTATTATTTTGAAATAGTAGGAGTGTATGAGATCATTCGTTTCCGCTGATTTTTGTTTTTCCTATATTTTATGAGGATTGAATTGGGGTGAGGTGTGAATTTATTTGTATTGCATGTAAATTGATTTTGTATAATGATGCGTTTTGTTTTTGCTAATTTATTAATACAATATGTAGCCGACAGAAATCCGTTCTCGATCCATTTGAGATAGACACTCAGATATCGGAGGAAGAAGACGAGCAGCGTAGCCATGTGTGGGCTGATGGTATCGATCCCGATGAGACAGTGTTGGATTGCGATTTTAATGACGAGTGTCATACATCCGTGAGTGACGGCCATAACAACAAGCAGTGTAATTCACCTATAGTGATTGATTTGGATGAAACGAGACTTGAAGGCGATTTCAGTGACAGCAATGAGTAACATATAATTATTGGCAGACTATCCACGTTAATCATTATCAATTTAGAGATAAGGAGAACGAAGAACAAGATGACAATAAAAGGTATGCTACAAATCGATCGATATTCAATTAACATTCAATTATATTCCTCATTATTGCGTAATCATATTCACTCTATATATCACACATTTTATATCCTTGCATTTCGCTACAAGCGTAGTGAGGACTGGATACATGGGGAATGCTGGTGCCCGTTGTCGGGTACAGTGCTCATTGTCGGGTACTTTGCCCGTTGTCGGGTACGGTGCTCGTTGTCGGGTACGGTGCTCGTTGTCGGGTACTGTGCCCGTTGTCGGTAGGGTGCCCGTTGTCGGGTACGGTGCTCGTTGTCGGGTACTGTGCCCGTTGTCGGGTACTGTGCTTGTTGTCGGGTACGGTGCTCGTTGTTGGGTACGGTGCTCGTTGTCGGGTACGGTGCTCGTTGTCGGGTACGGTGCTCGTTGTCGGGTACTGTGCTCGTTGTCGATTTTGGTGCCCGTTGTTGGGTACTGTGCCCGTTGTCGGGTACGGTGCTCGTTGTTGGGTACGGTGCTCGTTGTCGGGTACTGTGCCCGTTGTCGGGTACTGTGCTTGTTGTCGGGTACGGTGCTCGTTGTTGGGTACGGTGCTCGTTGTCGGGTACGGTGCTCGTTGTCGGGTACGGTGCTCGTTGTCGGGTACGGTGCTCGTTGTCGGGTACTGTGCTCGTTGTCGATTTTGGTGCCCGTTGTTGGGTACTGTGCCCGTTGTCGGGTACGGTGCTCGTTGTTGGGTACGGTGCTCGTTGTCGGGTACGGTGCCCGTTGTCGGGTACTGTGCTCGTTGTCGATTTCGGTGCCCGTTGTCGGGTACGGTGCCCGTTGTCGGGTAGGGTGCCCGAACTAAATTTTCAATATTAATATCATTAGTCATTAATCGGAATATTATAGAAAGGAGAAAATATCCATCAAGTATGTTGGATCGACTGTGCGCAAGAAAGCTGATAGACAGGAGTTGACAGGATTTGATTGCATTGAATGCAGAAATGTAGGCTATTATTATCATGTTTCGGTTGATTAAAGATTTTTATCCAAGTATTATGGAACTCTCGGAATAAGTGACAGCCAAATTGCTAATAGAATCCAACAATGCAGCAGGCATCGGGCTTTATACATCCCTCCTAGCACCCCAGAAGGGTACTGGGACATCGGCCGAGTGACAAAAGAGATTCCAGTGAATAAAATGTTTTGCTCAATTTTATATAAATAATATTATTTAGCGGGATGATAAAACCAAATTAAAAATTAGAAGAACTAAGAAGTTGCAGCTTCCTAAGAGAGAATGGATTCGATTGTAGAATAAATGTTTTAATAAATATTTATCTTATTTTATTTATATAGCATCCATTTTTTTGATTTGTGTTACTTTTCTATTCAGTTAACTTTAAAAAAAACTTTATGTATAACAATGGTTACATATGTTTTACCAGATTTCACTTTCATGAATTTTTACAAAAACAACAAAACAATTTAGATTACAATTATTACTAAACCTTTTTTTAGAAATATATATAATTTTGTTTGATCTCAAATGCCCTTAATATAAGGTGACCAACTATACTCCTTTACTGAGTTTTGTACTCTTTTTTCGCAAACCGAACTCTGAAAGTCATTTGTATAATTTTATACTAATTTGTATTTCTAAAACATTTTTTTAGATTATTTTATTTAAATTTTATTAATTAAATATTTAAAATTATTTTGACTGCGATTTGAGTTTCACGCGTGCATATTGCTTAATATGATATTAATAAATCCACTCCGAAGAAAAATATGTTTTTAAAAGAAAATAAAGTTTTTATCGTTTTTTTCACCTAGGAAATACTTGCAAAGTATACTCTTTTTGAACATAATATAGTTGGTCACCTTACTTAATACAACAAAAAGTTTGAAATAACTACATAATAATGGCTATATTTAATTGTATTTTGTTTAAATTTTCTTAGATTTCAAATTTTAATTTTTTTTAACTTATTATATTTTTAGTTGTATTTATATTATGAAAAAAATTGTTGGGTTCAACCTTATATATCCTGAAGGGTGTAAAGAGCTCACCGAAGGACTAAAGTCAGATGAACTTAGGCGTAGAATGACTGTGAGTTCACATATAATATTTTTAATTATAAAGTTTCATTTTAAAAATTAAATAACCTAGGATTTAATAAGAGTATTAGAAGATACACAGATTGATAAACCTTTTTCAACAGATTCTCTATTAAATAATACAGATACTAATATTTCCGTAAAAGAAGATTTGAAAATGGAAGGATTATTACTGCACTTAACTAGTGAGATGTTCATTGATCACGAGGAAATTGATATTCAGTTACGAGTCGCTGTGTGCATTTGCAATATATTAAAATTATATTGTCCTACAAATCCGTTTCTATCTTTTTCTGATTCCAAGACAAGAATAAAAGTTTTGAGTTTTTCAATGTAATTGTTTTTATGATGTTATAGGTAGTGTTGGATTTCTTACTAAAGTGCCTTAATGAAATGTGCAAACTAAAATCGAAGTCTGACAAACATTTTCTAAATTTATACAAAATTTTTTCTGTAAGTATTTATGTTTAATTATTTGTAATAATATTTAACGTAACAATAATAATTTTAATACACCTGCCACATATTTTATAATAAAAATTTTTAATTTATTTATTATATAATTTTTTAATAAAAACCATTGTCAAACAAATATTTTCTGACATCTATTATTATTGAGCTTTTTATTTAAATTTTATTTTGGATTATGAAAATATAAGTCTTTATGTTATTTATTTCCAAGCGAGTTTAAGTAGGTGGTTCAGGTTCTTAATCATATATTATATTGTTTCTCTGATAATATTGATCCATTTCTTAATTTTAAAGTTTGATAATGAGTTAAATACTTAAATGCCATTTAAAATAAGACTATTAGTTTAAATGCGTTGTTGTTATTTGTTATTTTTTCAAAATTCTGAGCGCTGCACTCTTACCAATGTAAACATCCGATACAGGGCATTTAACCTTATGTTATGAAAAAGATAGGCGTGAAATAAAGTTAAATTATTTAATATCGAACATTGTTTAAAACGATATTAAATGTATTAACTTCCTAAATTAACCGCAACTCCGTATATAAGTTTTTGGTTGCCTTTATCTATGTGTGTATGAGAAATTTCCAGTAACCACTCGAGTCTTCAGTAATACCTGTGACGAGATAGCTAGAATAGTTTTTATTTTATTATATTAACGAAATATAAAATAGGAGAATATAAAGTTGTTTTTGCCATAATAACTATAGTTAAGCAATAATAAAATACTAGTGAATTCTCGTCGATATTTTAAATTGAGATAAGCTGAATTGTGTTGTGGATATTACTTAAATTACTCATTAGGTTCAATAAGCAAGTTGTGCTATCTAACATCAATATTCGATAATTGCTTATTCAACGGAATCTAAGCAATTACAAAATATTATTGACATGCAATAACAATATACTATAAAATGGAATTTGTAATTTCAAAGTTAGTAGTTCTACCTTCTGCTTTGATAAAATATTATATTGTACTTAATTTTGATGAGAACTGAGTCTTAGGTATCGTGTCCTCATTCTTATTGTTTGTTGAACGAATTGAATAAGCCTAAGTCGCTAGCATTTATTTTAAGAGATTATTTTATCAGGTCGTAACAAGATAATTATCTAAGTCATTTAAGCTCTAGTATTGTTCATTTGACCAGTTATCTTGTTATTAGGGGCTGTCCATACATGACGTCTCGCACATAGGGGAGAGGGTCACACAATTGTGACGATGTGTGAGAGGGGAGGGTTACTTAAGAGCTGTGACGTCACATGTTAAATTTTGTATTTTTCAACATAATTTTATACTAATTTCAGCTTTCCAAGGACGCCTTTTTAATACATGTTTTCTCATTCGATATTATTCCAGCATTACATTAAATACATACTAAAGTGTCAATAAAGAAATTTGAAACTTTCTTATTTTTAAATATGAAATACGGCTTTTTATGGGGGACCAAAGATTTGTGACCTCATATTTGAGGGTGTCTAACGTTTTGTAACGAAGGGAAGGAAGTGGTAAAAATCGGCCAAAATCGCCTAACGTAATTTATTGACGGCTACTAACCTGCAGGGTAATAGCTAAAAACGCATGAATGCATCAGGATTAAACTTTACATATATCGGTTTGTTATTGGAATAGAGATAGTAAAATGCTCATTTCCCTGCTTTTTCAATATTTGAGAATTAGTGATAGAAATAATTTGCAAATAGGATTAGAATACAGTGTTTCAACAATAATTCCCCTTTGTCATTCTGCTCTACAATTTAGGCGGTTTCTAAATGAGAAATACTCTACACATACGTATTAGATCATTTTATCGGTCTCGTTTTCCAAATTTTATCTCATTGGATTTCTTTTGATCAGTACATGTGAAAACCAAAAATGGCTCGAAAATATTTGTAGAGAACTACAGAATTATACTCCAATTTAGACATGTTGCAAATTAACAGGAAATACAAATCTAACGATTTCTTATTTTTGATTTTCAAAAATTCTTTCAATTACATATAATTACAGCTACAAGTATTTCGAAACTTAATTGACCTTATAATTAACCTTGACGTTGACCTCTCGCATCATTTTACTATTACTGTATATTGAAAAATCTTAATGAAAGCTAAAATTAAATCTTTCTAATTGATCTCCAAATAATTCCGCCTCAATAAGACCTATAGAACGAGACTGGTTATTAAACCTCACTTTAAATGCAGACAAATCAAAGTTGGTTTTAAATTGCACTCTCAGATATTAGTGAAAGAAACAAGAACAAAGACTTGCGAATTTGGCCAAATTTCAAGACCAAGCTTCTGATATTTTAAAAGCTTAACTTATTGTAATAAAACAAAACGTGGCATCGATTAAATCTTATATTACTCTATCAATCAAATATTGAAACAAACCATTTGTTTTTTTCAAAAAATTTTCGTTATCTAATGCAAGCCTTATCAATATTTACTTTCTAAATCCTAAACTTAGGGGTACTCAAATTACAATAGCGCTTTTTTATCTAAGACTTTCTACATTAATGAAACAACTAATTCTACAATCTTCGTTTCTGTTGCTATAAATGTTGTCACTCAAATTGATGCTGATTCGCTGTTACCAGTTACACGTTTAAGTTAATTTAATTATTATTAATTTATATTTATGATACTTTAATTATATTTTTCCAAAACGTTGAGCTTGTTCAACTGAATAAACTGTCTAAAATCCAATTGATTAAATGATATGATATGATTATAAATTATAAACAATCCTGCATTACCGCGTGGTTTAGAGAAACCTTCCTAATTTAGGGTGCAAATATAAAATCAGCATTTAATTTTACACAATGACCTGACAAATTTGTTTATTTCAATGTCACTGTCAAACAAATTGGCACGACAAACCGACTCTAATATAGATTATTCTATTCCAATAAAAAGATGTACTAAAATATTTCTGTATTTTCTCTATTTGCCGAATACAGTCCCTTTTAACGTATATGGCACTAAAGGTGTTAATTAAATCCTCTACATGTATCATTCACAAATGCGATAAATATTGTATTGAATTTCTATGACAGTACTTGCCAGCAAATGTGCTCAATGTATGATTTATTAGGCACTAATGTCATTTTGTTCAAATGCATATTTTGTTATCCATCTTGTGTTTAAAGTTAGAACGTTTTTTCAGCCCAAAACCCACGATTCATCAATTCTACTTACATGTTTCTTTTTTGTAAACCCATATCACAATCTTTTAACAGAAAGATTTATTATCATTCAGAATTCTATCACGATTATATTTCCAATAAACGTTAATAGCAATTATCTTAACTTATATACAACACGTAATTTTAGCTTCACGCATCTAAAAGCATATTCTAAACCGCTAGATCTATTTATATATTCCTGGGTTATTTTTCAATTATTTAAAAATCTCAGTTTGTAGCGTAATGTTTATTTCTAATCGTATTCAAGTAAACACAACTTCAAAAAAAATATACATAATCACACTATTGTACCGATTGGAATCAATACTTTTGTCTATTATTCATTTTAAATCATTGAAACAAAGAAGATTTCATGATCTTGGTTTATTGACTTTTTAAAATTATTTATGTCTATTGATAAAATAAAATTATCACCTCAAGCATTTCTGTGGCATTTTCCCTATTTTTAAACTCAAAAATCATTGTTCCCTCTTTATTTTTTATTTATTTTTCGACCACTGCTTACGGAATCCTATCAATTAATGTAATTGTAGTTTAACTTCTAAGAAAATTTAGCCAAATCCAATTTAAAATTTTTTTTTACTAAGACTGTTGTAACAGTTTCGTATGTTTAAAATCATTTCATCTACTTTTGGTTATTTAATTAAATGCAACTATATTTTCTGAATTTGCACCTTGAAGTCAATCTTAAAAGAATTATAGGTAATTATAATTATAATAAAGTGTTTGTCAATGAGCTTCTCGCATATCTTACTATTGCCATATTTTATAACTAAAAAAATAAGAAGCCATTTAATCGGATAATTTGATTTTAGATCAGTTGTGAAACTCATTTATTTCACAGTTTCACTCTAGCAGAAGATGGTGAATCCTTATTCATAGAGTACGTGCGAACTATGTACAATATTATCAGGTAATAACGATGAGTGACTAATTGTGTATTAATAAATGAAATTAGGAAATTTCCAGATTGGTCTGAAGACAACCGACCATTTCAAACACTTTCTGATGCAGTGATTGTGTTATTTAGCAGTCACGAAATATCTGTTCCAGATAAAGTTGTTTCTTATACACTTAATTTTCTCGCAGATAGGGCAGCTACCAAAGAACAGAGGCAGTTATCATTAGATATTATCGGGCGTTGTCTTAGTAAAATGGAAGATCAAATACAAATGGTAATTTACATTTTATATTTATCGTTAATTCCGTATACAATAATATCAAACTCACTAATCGATATTGCACTTAATCAATATTGCACTTAATCAATATTGTATTAAATCATTATTGCAGTCATTCAATATTGTAATCAATCAATATTATATTCAATCAATATTATATTCAATCAATATTATAATCAATCAATATTATAATCAATCAATATTATAATCAATCAATATTATAATCAATCAATATTATATCCAATCAATATTATATTCAATCAATATTGTATTCAATCAATATTGTACTTAATCAATACTGCATTCAATCAGTAATGCATTCAATCGAATGAAAGCGCTATTATAATAATTAATAATAATAATAACTTTGGACATTATTAATAATGAAAAGTGAATAAAAAGCCAAATCCATTCAGATCATTCGCAATTATCTAATTAAAAGTGAAATTGATGATGATATATCTGATTCGTCGGAAAATGAAGAAGCCGATTGTGAGGATGACGATTTCTGTTCAATGCCAGAATTCCGAATCGTCAGTAGGAAACAAGAGAGGAAGCTGGATAAAGCTAAACCAAAACCACAGATGTTAGAAAAGAACAAGAATACAATTGAGACGTGCATTGAATACTCCTGTGATCACACATTCCAATTGGTCTATGAACTTTTCAAAATTAGCGCCGCAATTGTGATTCCTCTCTTATCGACAATCGAAATGAAATTGAAGTCAGCAAATAATGTCACAGATCGTAAACGTGCGTGTCGATTGCTGGGAAAACTATTTATCTCTTATGTAAGTGATTTTATATTTGTTGTATTGTCCAATACGATTAGAATTTTAAACTTCAACTTTTCTTTATCGCAATATGATCTCAACTCCTGAATGGCACAAGAGGACACACCCAATCACGAAACAAATTAGCAGTCATCCAGGGTTTTTTATTCCACCGATAATATACAGAAAGATTTCTCTTTTGTTTACCTTTTAAAGCTCTGGGATTTTCAGAAGCATAAGTTAAAAATGGTTTAGATTTATAATCACCAGCAGCATTCCCATCTAATAGAAGAAGCTTTAACTCCCTGTCCACTTTTTCCATTTATGAAATGTATGTTTTGGTAAGCAGGCGTTTCCAAAATAAGCCGGTTTCATTTACATTAAAAATTTGTTTCGCGCGGTATTCTCCGTCTTGAATTATATTTTTTTATCTTTCTGGAAAAACTGCTGCTTCAACTGGCTTCAAAACTCGTATCCTCACTTGTGCTTAGTTCTTGTAACCTTAGACTGATTATTTTACATTATGGCGCATCTATTACGTGTGTACATTGTAGAGATAACATTTCTGTAGCATTTCTAGCACTTTCTTTTATTTTTGAAGTATATCGATTCCCCAATACCTTTAACGGTTTTTACTGGTAAAGTAAGAGCCTTTGCGATATCTATGGCCTTATGTCCACGATCAAAGCGCTTAAATATGTCAAGTTTTATTTCTAGTGTTAAAACCTTTCTTGAATATTTACGTTTACTGTTCATATTAACGGTACAATTACTACAAAAATTTTAATTTCTTAATTGAAAATAAATAAATAAATATAAAATCGATCAATATATTTTAATTTAAGTTTACTCTCATAAGATTAATCACAGAAAATGAGAGAAAACATCTAGAATATACCGTTTTTTTAATATGATTTTGAAGACAAAATATAAAAACAAATAACGACGCACAACGAGAAATCGACGCAAAGCGGGCATTTTGATTTTAAAGAACCGACACAAGAGCGAATAGACACATAGTTACTTTATATATATATAATATTGTGATGACCTTGAAAGATATGACGAAGACCAAATTCCACTGGAGTTCTTACTTTGCAATAGTACAAAATTAATGATCGCAGTTGCATTGTAAAAATCGAAATTGGTGTTAAGTTACTATTTAATTTACACTATTTAACTTTAGACCGTCAAAAAAAAATTCCAAATGGTAACCACTCAATTAAAACAAAAATGACCCTGCCATACTGGAATATTGACTCAGTGAAGTTACGCTATACAATGAGGAGTAGTGCTCAGTCAAGGTGACATAATACAGTGTATTAAAGTCATGTTAAGTAACGAGTAATATCAGTTCCATGCGCCACTACCCCATCAAGGCCATTTCATCATATTACATATATAATAGACCGAAATTATTTCAGTCGTTTGGAATATTTGTTTAAATGGTAGAATATTAAGGGCAAGTGTGATTTATTGGTGGAAATGGGTTTGGACCCGATAAAAAATTAAGCTGAACCGTCGATAAAGGTCATAAATAAGGGCAAGACCCAATAATCATTAAATTACGGAACATTGACTTAGATTAACTTATAAGGACTTTTTTTCATTCATAGTCAAATTTTGTAGAAAATATTAGATTAACTTAGTTTATTAGTGTAAATTTGTGCTTACAACTAAAACTGTTTTGTGATACTTTATATAAAGAAAATTTAGATATTAATCTAAAAAATATTTCTACATTTTATTTTTCGGTAAATAAAATAGAACTTTAGGGAAACCAATTCAATCCCCGATTGATTACACAAATGTTCCATTCTGTAAAAAATGGAGTTAAAATCGATATGGCGCGTTTTAATAGGATTTTACAGTACGAGGTTTAAATCAATAATAAATAAAATTAAGTGTAAATATCATACTGGGATACGATATCTAAATACCAAAAATCCCCAAGGCTTCGCTTTTGAAAAATTGATAAAAATATCATTAACTTTTTGAATTAGCCCATTTCTTGGTTTTTGAATTAAATGTTCAGTCATCTTTTCATTGCTGCAAATCTGATTATTGCGCCAATTTCAGATCCCAAGTAATAACAGCAATCACTCATCATTGTGGGAGTGTTTCCTTGGTAGGTTTTGTGACATTGAAGTAGAAGTACGTGAAATATGTGTGCGTGTTGCTAGAGACGTTTTGAGACGAGCTATCACCGGAGATGATATATCCGGAATATTATCCATTCCAACATCGAAAGAGGATTTAGTTAGAGCTCTCCAAAAACGGTCTCATGATCAAGAAGAAAGTATTAGATTTCAATTGGTTCTTTCTATTTCGCAAATATTTGAAAAAAGCAAATCCATTATTGTCGATGAGGAACTCGATTTCGTTAATGAGACGCTTTTTAAAATACTCGTCGACAGAACTCGAGATAAGTGTATGGTCGTTCGGAAGGAAGCAAATGCCAGTTTAGGGAAATTGTATCGTAGAATCCTTTCGGAATCGGAATCACGTGCTGGAGATTCCAATAGAAACGTGAATACGATTCTAGACTTAGGAAATCTACTACCCGGACAACGAACTCGCTTGGAGTTATTACTCACTCAAATATTGCGGCTCTATCTTAGGACTGAAGTCGAAGACAAGTTACTTATTTACAGAAATGAAATGTCACTTAATCAAGTTCCAATACAGAATTGTCGTAGAGCGGCTATTTAACACATTTCTCGTTCCGTATAATTTCGATTCGGGCAATCGAATGAAAGCTTTACTGCAGTGTTTCATTCTCTGTGATGAGGCGTCATTGATGTCGATTCAGGAACTGTTCAAAACTCAAGTGATGTAAATGTTTTAATGTTTCTTAATCGAGATATATTATATATTAAAATTCGATTTCCCCTCCAAAGAATCATGAACCTGCTACGCGAGACAGTTCATCTGATTAAGGATTCCAACTCGGAAAAGGTGTTATCACCGTCTGTTAGTCAGAAGCTGAAAGATAAAGTCAAACGACTCGGAGGTAGAGAAATATTTTTCTCTTTCTCTTTTTCATTATGAAATAACTTTAAGAATATCTACCAAACAAAGAAAAGATTGAAAGTCTGTCGAAGTTTTTCGTTTCAATTAGAACCGACAAAAAGCTAATGGAAGTCGTCTCGAAACTAGTGAATCCAGATTCAAGTCGCGATGTCATTGTTAAATCGATTGTAAGACAATTTGGATTGGCTTCGCGAGTTAATAGTTTTGACTTTCGAACTCATCTAGCCAGAAATTAAGCGTCATTTCTCGACAACGAAACCCGGAACCGATCAGAATCCAGCAAACATTCAGAAGAAGAAAGTGTTTGTCAATACTATCAAGTGTCTGCTGGAAAGGAGTGCACCGATAATAATGGATATTTCTTCCGGCCAGGAGCTGATATCGATTTTGGTTTCATCAAAAGAATCACTGGAATCCTCCGGGAACAAAGAAGAATATACAATCTATATAAGCCGGGCTTTGAAATTACTCCATTGTATAGCTATCATTTACAGGGTTTTGTTGATTATCGGTTATTGGATTTATTTATCAGTTGTAGAGCTCCGTCCCAACTCTAGAGACCTATGAGTATATTGCATCGATTATATCTAAATTTGACAGCAGGAAATCCGATTCTTTCATCGAACCGATACGCAATGAGGTTATTGATGACTCCAGGCAATTGACTCCGAGCTCTACCCGATCGATCGCCTCAGTGACATCAACGCAGACATTAGGAACATTCAAGGATTTACCGATATCGATTGAAGAGCTATGTCTAATAGTAATTTACAAAATAACGATTTCGTCTTTCGATTTTCATTTGTCAATTGTAGACTCTAGCAAGAATAATTGATTGCCGTCCACCATCTGACTCCGGGATTGATTGTGACGATGATAAATTCTCCCCCTTCCATGACCAATCAAAAACGTTGGGATTGTTCTCAGAAGAAGCTGAACCGTTGCTGACTCAAACTTTGCAAGTTATTGATTATCTCGTGAATTGCGCCACTACCGGAAGCACTTATCCGATGTTGTTTACCAATACACAGTTGTCCAACAAACCCAAAAACCAAGACCACAAAAGTTGCTTTCCCGTCCAATCGGATGATGGCGATCGAGAACTTTGTCTATGGAAATACAATTGCAGAATAGCAAAATTAGCCACGAGATGTTTGATTGGTCTCTATGTTTGCTGTCAACAGGAATTGCGACTGAAATTGTCAGAGTACAAATCCGAGATTCTAGAGAAGCTGGAAAACCAATTGGAAGACTTGGTAAAGGTAGCAATTGTTGTTGTGATTATCGGCCTGTATCGATTGCTAATTTCCAACGATTTCAGAACGCCAATCTCTGTGAATTATTCTCTGCCAATCAATCGATTCGACTGTCGACACTGTCGCAACTGGGCTTGAAACTGAGACAACGGTACGGAACCGATATTCATTCGTATGTGCAAAACACAGTATTGATGCGTATGCTGACATCGGATGAGTCGGATTCGACGGCACCATTGGCAGAACCGAGAAATCTCAGTTCCTGGGGCAGCAATAATTCGATTGCCACTAAAACCCAAGTTATCGTAAGATATATTAATTTTCTTTTCTAGTGTTTTGAAATTTCCATTGTTTCGATTAGATTCAAGCCTTGAAAATGCTGAGTAAATGGATGGTTACATTGAAGGTGGATGACGATCGCAACTTGATTCTCACAGTGATGATAGCATTGCGCAAATATATCGGATCCAATAGCAATCCGAATTTCACTGGGAATATAATGTAGGTGTTGCTCATGGCAACCGCGACTTTGTTGTTGATTGTGATAATAATAATAATGATGAGGATATTCAGGGACGGAGATATGGCGCAAATCCGATTGGCCGCTGGGAAATGCTGGTTAAAACTGGCTCAGGTTCAATCGTTCCTGTCGATTTTTGATGTGAAATGGCTTCATCGGCTCTCAGGATTGATTTATGTGCGTTTTTATCCATCAAATTATCCACTAACTGGATTTCTCATTAGGATCCCTGCAGTTATGTCCGGGAAGGATTCCTTAGGAAACTCCATAAAGGCCTTTTCAGATTGCAATTGCCATTGGATTACATGGCGATGTTTGCCTTTGTTCCTTTTGTCCAGAGTCCGGAATATTTGGCATTAGCCAAGAATTTCTTTGCAGCCAATGTTACAAGGCGCCGAGAATTTTTGGAAAGGAATCCTCAGTATCAAACCGATGCAAGTAAGACAAATTTCTATTTGTTTACATAGAGATAGATATCAAGGGTGGCCAACCCACCCACGTGATCACTTTGGAAATGCATCATAACTCTGTGAGTCGGAAAAATGGTCAAGGCAGGCCTCCGGTTGGCCATTCCTAACATAATTGAAGATATTTATTAGCAATTTTATTATATTAATATTACTGGTGGGTTTCTGGGTGTTGAAATTTCGGCAACTATATGGTTGCTACTCAGACAACCTCATACAAATATTTTTCGCTTACCCCTCGGCACCCGTTGCTAAGCAACGTTGGAACTGTGTTCGAGTGGGTGAGCGCTATTACTAATACTATAACTGACCGAACGATCCATGGGTCCAACGAGCTGCCGATAGAAGGTCCGTGCTCGATTTCGATGTTAAGGTCCCATTATTCTCCTATCACATTCAAATGTTAATCTATACTGTGCTATCATTTATCATTAAGTCCATTCCCATAGTCCTCCTTGTCGCGGTTCGTATTATTGATTTTACTATGGCCTCTACACCATTGGTTATGTTTAATATCCTCACAGTATCTCTCTTACCCTTATCCCTATCATAACTACTATGCTCACTATTATTATTACTATTATTATTATTATTATTAAATTTTTAATAAGGGTCCGCCTTATTTCTCCGTTTTATTAGAATATTTTAATTATATAAACAATCCTTATTTTACAATTTTCGATAGATATTTTAGTTATTTCGGAAATTTTGAGCAGCGTTCCACCCATATTTTCATTCTCATTTCAAAATAATTTATTTAGCTCTTAAATATTACTTAATTTATTGATTTTTTATGATTTTGGTCGCTCAGATTTATCTTTCTTCGACGGTTATTCATTTTAACTGTTGCAACGATTTCCCCGTTTCCCTTTCTTTGTGCTTATGATCTATTTGTGTTAACATTGTTTAATAATTGCCCACTGGACTACTCGGTGTTATTGATTTTGAGCCGATTGTTTATTAAAATTTTATGTCGATTTTATCGAAACGGATGCAAGAAAGTTGAGCCAAAAGGCCCACTCGAGATACATTCTTTCGCTATTTAGTTTTATGATTTGACGTTTAGGTCCGTCGTTAAGCACGGGCACGAGACGTTGGCAGATGCACCTGATCTTACACGTCTCGACTAGTTTGTGGATTTTACTACCTTGTGATATGTTTTGGCTGTGTGGCCGGAAAAGAAAACTAAATAAATAATACCTTTTTAAAAGATTCGATGCATAAACATATATTCTTCATTTCATATTTTCATCACAAAGTTTCATAAATAAAAGCAATTCTAATTGAAAATATTACTGAAAACAAAGCAAAACTACAAATTGACATCTGCATACTAACACTGAAAAATCAGTCTGACCATCTGCATACTAATACTGAAATTCAGTCTGTCTGTCTATAAATTTATGAAAATCCATACCTACAATTTGATTCTAACCTTGCTTGTTAATTTTATTGAGATAAATTAAATCTAATTTTTATTATTTTCTTAATTTAAATTGACAATTTATTTCTAAAATTTTTTAATTGAATTTCTCCAACCAAAAATATTTTATTTTAATTCATTAATTTTCTACTTTTATATAAATGGCCGTTTTTTGGTCAAATGTTCTTGTTATTTTTTGTAAATTTCGTGCGGTTCTTGATGCATTTTGTATTTATTTTATTTTACTTTGTGTTTTTTGATTTTATATTTATTTATGTTCTCTCAAATTTTAGGGTATTTAGCTGATGTTGTATGTTGTATTTTAAGTTATCTCGGTGCTGGATTTTCATGCTATATAACTGATACATTTAAACAATTTTCAAGGCCGTTTGTGTTCTGACCCAACATTATTATTATAATAGTAAATTTTTTAGATATTATTTATGAAAATTATTTTTATTTAATTATTTTTTACATTTTATTATATATTATTATAAAATATTATTGTTATTCATTTAGTTTATTTTTTAAATTTATTCTACAATTATTAATATTAATTTTATTAGCTATAATTTATTAATATTATTATTTATAAAATATATTTTTTACTTTTTTATAATTATTTATATTTTATTTAATTGTATTGTATTAATATTTTTTTTAATTATTTAGGTTAATAATATTATCGTCAATTGTTTATTTTTAATTTATGTTATTAATATTTATTTGGTTATTTATTATTGTTATTATTTATTTAATTTATTTTATTTTAATCTGTTAATTTTTTGAGTTATATTAATTATTACCAAATTTTAATTTATTTTACCATTATTAATATTAATTATTTATTATTTATAACATATATTTTTTACATTTTTATTATAATTATTTATATTTTATTAGAATTATTTTTATTTTTATTATTTAATAATATTTTTATTTATATCTTTTCTTTATAAATATTTATTTATTATTGTATTTAATTGTTTTATTTTTAATTATAATAATTATTATTAGCAATTTTTAATTTATTTTACCATTATTAATAATATTAGTTGTTATTAATAAATATTATTTATTTTATGTATTTTTTACATTTTTATTATTTAATATTATTTTTAGTTATAATAATTATTATTGCAATTTTTAATTTATTTTACCATTATTAATAATATTAGTTATTATTAATGAATATTATTTATTATATATTTTTTACATTTTTATTATAATTATTTATATTTTATTAGTCATTATTTTGATTTTTATTATTAAATATTATTTTTGTTATTAAAAATATTTTTTATTATTATTTCATTTAATTTTATTTAACTTTATTTATTTTAATTTTCAATTTCACTTATTGTATTTATTGTTATTATTAACTTCTATTATAGATATTGATATAATTGCTATTGTAGAGCTATTGTTTGCGGTGCTACCGGAATATGTCCTTGCATTCATAATCCATATGCTTGCTCATGATAAACGCTGGCTCGATGTTGATGACCAAGCCTCGATCCTCCGTGTGAAACAATGTCTTTGGTTCGTTATGGAACCTATTCTGAAAATGAATGAAAACAGCAGCTTTATCCGTAAACTGCTGGAGAAAATCAAACACGCCCAGGACGCGACAGATCCAAATAATCCCATCATTAATGAAAAACTATATATTTGCTGCGACATTTCTCTCGGTTTGCTCATCTCCAAGCAGGCCAGTTACGATTTGAAAGAGTATCCAGTTGAATTGAAGCTTCCCAGAACTCGATATTTGCCTGCTCCCAACACATTTTTCAATCCTGATTTCGCTAACATCCTGATCGGCAATGATCCACCGAAAGTTCGCGTGCAATTCTCACCGAACCACAAATCGAAACAGATGATGATGAATTTCATGCCGGCCCCCCTTATTAAAGGCCACACAGTCACGGCTGGCAACATTCATAAAATACCCGAAGAGACTGATGTTCCAGTTCAGAAATCAGGCGGTCCGTCGAAACCTCGAAAACATATCGCAAAAATCGTCGTCGGCTTCCCAGAAATCGAATCCGAAGCTGTCTCATCTCCACCAATATCCGGGCTCAGTGTTAATAGCAATGAATTGAAGAAACCATTAAATGTGCGCAAAATGCCAACGAAACGAAAGAGTCAACGCAGTGAGTCCCCGATTGCAGAACTCAAAGAATTCGAAACCAGTCCATTGTCAGTAACGAAACGCGGGCGTATCTGCAAGCCAAATACCAGGGTCATGAAGGATATGGTTAGTTTGACAAAGAAATCCATTCCGACCTCCTCGTCTACTTTACCATCCAATGAAACAAATGAATTATCTGATTCCAGTGTCAGGATTGAAGGAACGGTTTCCATCAACCTGGAACGCATAAAAACCTACGATTACACGTCAGATAATTTTGATGAAGAAAATACATTGGAAAACTCAGGGAAAATAGATGAAGCCGCCAGCGACAAAGAGAAACCTCCAATTAAATCGATAAAGAGCCTAAAATCCCAAAAGACGATATCTTCTCCTCAGTTACTGAATAAACCGAATAGGCGGTCTTCTATTCTGAAAAAAACCACTCGAACAAAATCTGTGGAAAGAAAAAGGAATTCCATTAAGTCTCTCTCTGTCTCAGAAGAAATCTATAATTCAGAAAACCTGATGAAAATCATTCCATCGAAACGGGCGACAGTTGAAAAGAAACCCATGAAAAAAGTTGTCATTGTCCACTCGCCGGAAATATTGGAAAACAAACTCGAAATGTCTCCTCAGGGTGGGCAAAAGAAACATTCTTCTCCGAGTTCTTCAATTCGGAAATCAAAAAAGCCCCGAGAAACCCGAAACTCAGCCTCTATTTCATTGTCGCCATCAATCGGAAGAGTAACTAGACGTTCTCAAGAAACACCGACTAGCTCAGATTCTGTCACTCTTAATAGATTGACTAAAGCAATTTTGACTAGAAAAGCTTCATCGATTAGGATCGGTAAAGTGAAAGATGTTTCACAGGATGCTTTAAAGGACGGTAATAAGCCGAGGTCGATTGTATTGGATATGGAGAAGAGTCGAAAGAAAACTACACGGAAAAATTCCATATTAGATGTTGCTATTAGTAGCAACAGTCCATTATCTACTCGGAAAACTCCAGTAAAAGTTCAAAAGCCAATCGATTCATTGTCTAAAACACCGATAACCATAATTTCTCGTAGCAAAAGAATTGCCAGTCAAGCTGCAACAGATAATCTTATCAAGAAGATAAAAGTTACGTAAATGTTTGTGTGTGTGTGTGTGATTGTTTCGATATTTATTCAAATAATAGATATGTAATTTGTTGTGAATTTTATTATTCTTCTTATTCTTAGTATTATATACTTATGTAGAAATACTTTCGATGTAAAAAGTGTCATTTTTATTAATTAACAGTTTGTCATTAAATATATTCATGACTTTATAAAATTATTGGCTTTATATTCATAATTCTTCATATATCTCCGGCCATTTTGTCGCTTGCAAATAATTCAATG
Source organism: Schmidtea mediterranea (assembly GCA_022537955.1). Classification (NCBI taxonomy): domain Eukaryota; kingdom Metazoa; phylum Platyhelminthes; order Tricladida; family Dugesiidae; genus Schmidtea; species Schmidtea mediterranea. Next base: position 51,253,146 of record CM039680.1, on the reverse strand, counting down.
TTTGAATCAGAAAGTTGTTGAGAATTGCATTTGGAAATAACTGACTGAATTCTTTGGTAATTAGTTTTGCTGTGCATCTGTTTCCTTGATTAAATTATTGTTATAATTAAATTAAATATTAAAGTTATTACTTAATGAGGTCACGAATTTCATTTTGTTTTTTCGTCATGTATTTCACATAGTTCTCTTGATCGTTTTCTTGTTGTAAATAAATTACTTTTAAATATTTCTCATCTTTTTTAAATTTTTCTTCTGTATAGAATTTTGTTTGGGAATAGTTAACTGGAAGGTCTTCTGCTCGTTTCATACGTTGTTTGATTCCATATGATACTAATGTTGATTCATGAGCTGGAGGCAACATTTGAGTATTATGCCAAAAGGTTTTGCACAGGTTTTGAGTTTGAGGATTAGAATTTCCGAAAACTACATATTCATTATTATTTAAAGTTGTATCTTGAATTTCGAAAATATTGGCAGCCTTAAATTTTTAGAAAAGTTAAATAATATTTTCTAATCATGATTAAAAATAAAAAATTAAATAATAAACAATGTGTCAATACAAAATAGTATATATGTAGTTTCTATGGATACAATTTGTAATGATTCATTCAAATAAAAAAGACTTGGTTTTTAAAATTAAAAAACTAATCCACATTTTTGGAATATTATATTACCAAATAAAATATATAGTTTTATTCACTTTAAATTTTTAAATCTATAAAGATGTAATTTGAAGAATTCAAAATACTGATTCCCTTATTCTAAATCGTATATTGTATAACTTATGAGTTAATTATATATTACTTAATTATATATTAAGTTCTAAGAATTTTACGTTTTATCTTTTGTTTAAATAATATTTTATATTTTAATGTCTTTTTTATGTAAAAGATTTTTGTCAAAGTAAGAAATACTATAATACTTTAAGCTATAAATATATATTTTGTAGGTTAATTTTAAATCAAAATAAAAAGATTTTTTATAATTCATATAAAACATCAGCTTCTAATTGGAATTTATACGATTTTTTTGATGAAAAAAGTAATTGGGGTATATCAATCATACCCTCAGGTAGACCGTGGCGTTTGGATGAGCTAAGAAATAAAAGTAATGAAGATCTTCATCAGTTGTGGTATGTTCTTTTAAAAGAGAGGAATATGATAATGACAATGGAAGAAGAGCATAACCGACTTGGATTTAACTATCCTAATTCTGAAAGATTTGAAAAGGTATTTTTCGTTTTTTTTCAAATATTATATAAACTTTTATTAGTTAAATTATCTCTATTTTTATTTCAGGTAGAAGAAAGTATGGAAAATTTGATAGAAGTGATTGAAGAGAGAGATAATGCTGTCAACCGCCTCGAATATGGACACGTTGATGGACCTGATGAAGTGTATAAAATAGATGAGCTCGGCCGGGAAGTTCACACTGTAAAAGAAGAACATTTTGAGCCACGAAATCGAATGGAAGATACGGAAATGTTTGGTCAATCAATAGTCGATCTATTGCGACTTTCGAGAGAAAATGAAATTGCTGCTCGAAGAGAGGAAGAATTTTGGAAGAAGGAAAACGAAGAAATGGTTAGATATGACGAGGAGATTATCAAAAAGTTGAAATAAAATTCGCAAATATCTTTTCTACTTTTTCTTATCTGTTTGTCTGAATGAGTGATTTTTCTCAATTGCTTATAATATTTCCCATATTGTGTCTGGGGATGGTTTATATGCGGTCTCTAGGGGAACCGTGTCGTCTTAGTAACCATATCCTAACTATCGAACAGTTAATGAACTTTATATCATAAAATTTGTGAGCATTGTGAGCAGCCTTCAAAGAGTTAAGTGGAGGTTGGAAGAAGTTGAATAATGATCTTACAGTAAATGAAAGTGATGAAAAAAAGTTACCATTAAATGGAAATGATAGCCCCGGGCTAAGAAAAAAGATGATATTTCCATCGCAATAGTTATGCTCTTTATTTTATGTACAACAACTACACAAGCTACAGGTATGACAACTTACGATTGTTCCCAAACAGAAATGGGAAAAATTTATTCGGTTGTGGACATGGCAGAATGTCCGGATACATATCCAAAGAGATTGAAAGTAGAAAATGATGTAAAATATTATGTGTATCAGGAATCTGATCTACGGCGAGCCAAAGTTAGAGAATATATTGTGAAGCGAACTACTTTTGTATTTTTCTGTGGTAAATGGAGCCACACACTGATAAAAATGCACGCTATTCCACGACCAGTAGAGGTAATGCCAGAAAACTGCTTAGCTGCGTTTCAAACAGAGGAGTTAAAAATCAATCCGGAAATTAAATTGAAAACAAAAGTAAATCACAGAATAAGAGAGACAGTTGTTGTAAAGGGAGTAATACAACAAGATGGAACGTGCGAAGGAAAACCATATAAAGTGAATGGGAAAATTATTTAACAATCAGCGGTGATTGAAGAATATTTGACAGAATTGAAAGAATTTGAAGGAGTTTTTGATGATGAAACTGGAAAACTTCAAATGCATCCGTTCTGTAATATGAGACAGTAATTGCCAAACCGGAGAATCCATTCTAGTATTTGATGTTAAAACTGATGTATGTAATTTAGCGCATTTGAAAACTATGACTTTCAAAGAGTTAAGTGGAGAACAGTTTAGAGAAAGCCCCGATAATTTCAATATAAATTATAAATCGAATGACACAATCAGGTCGACTCCAGCATGGACGAGGAAAACCACACCAGTATTAATGTCGACAGATAGTATGCGTTTTATAAAAAAGGAGGCTACCAATAAATGCGGGCAAATGGTTTATGCAACAAATTACAGAGGTGTTTACGTATCAAAGATGATGGTGCATGAGACGAAAACTAAAATACACACAAATGATATTAAACTCACTCACTATTTTAACAATAAAATTGATTATTTGTACTATTTTAGTCAAAACATTATGGAGAACATATATCGGGAAATGATTCTAAATGATTGTAAATTGAATAAAGAAATACTTAGAAATAGGATGGCAATGGCCATTACAAATCCAAACTTAGAAGCACCTATGCTGATATCAGAAAATGGTGTGTTTGCCATAATCTTCTGAGAGGTCCTATGTGGCTACAAATGCAAAGAAATTACAGTAAAAATTATGAAAACAGAAAAATTTACAAATGAATTGCCGGTCAGTATAAACGGAAAAATGCGATTTATGGAACCCATAACAAGAATATTACTGGAAGAGCATACTAAGCCAAACATTCTTCAATGCAATAGATTGCTTGCTCCATTATATCGCTTAGCACAGGATTCATGGATACCATTTCCAGATTACCGAGGAGTGAGAACTCCAGATAAATTAGAATTAACAAATCTAGAATACCTAGTAAATTTTACCTCTTTAAATAAGGTGTCACAAATGGATTTCTATGCAAGTAAGGATATTGTAGAAGCTCAAAGAAATTTGTTATTTCCGTCAAAAAAGGAACGTGTAATCTCAGAAATGATTGATACAATATTGCCTAACGGGGAAAATAAAGTCAATTATGAAACCTTCTAACGCCAGATCACTTTAGAAAGGCAACATATAAAAAGATGAAAAAGATCTGGAGGAAATTCATGTTTTTAGGACAAACATGCGCAGGATTAATTGGATTCTATGTTGTAATCATAACAATAAAGGTAATAATATCGCAAATATTATCGGCTAATAGAATATACGTAATATCCGGATGGTCATGGAAAATGGTTATTGGTTGTTTTCCACTTATAGCGAGATTTTTCATTGCTCATCATCAATATAGAGAAATGGCAAGTGTGAGAGCACAACTGAAAACCGATCAAAGAAGCGAAGTATCTCTATGTGCAGCAAGTGATCACAATAACGATAATAATGATGACATCGATAATAATAAAAAGGAGCACAAATATTTTCAAAAAGGAATTTTGAGGAGTGAGAAAAAGCCAGAGCTACAATTTTTATTAGAACCTATGCCGAAACTTAGTGTAATTGAAACGTTTCAAAGTGGTATGCACCAACGTTTGTGCCAACGGCACCAACGTATCCAACTGAAAATTTGAAAGAAATGAAATCGGTAGAACATATTCAATTTGAATTAGATATCAATGAACCCACGAGCGCTGAAATTGAACGGAAAAACATGCTTGGATTACCGTGCAGTTATGCAATGATGACATTAGGAAATAAAGGCAGACAGCCTCGAATAAACCTTCTATTCAATGGAAGAAAAGTGGAAGCTTTATTAGATTCAGGTTCCAATAATACTATAGTATCAGATGATTTTTTGACAATGGAAGAGAGATCAAATATGAAACCAACAAGTAAAGTAATAAGGTCAATGTCGCACAACGTTTTAAATATAATTGAGAAATTAAAAGCTGAATTATTTATTGGTAATCACGAATTAGTACATTATGTGTCAGTAATGAGAGATATTCCTGTCGGATGTTTAATTGGTATGATTGTGATGGAACAACTACAAGGAATTTCTCTTGATCTAAAAACTGGGAGTTTAATGAAAGGACAAACAGACGAAAAGGACATAAGGTGAGAGAGGTATTTTTAAATCAAACGCTAGAATTGCTAGCAAGAAGTGAGGTAATATATTATGCGGATGTGTTAGATGTTTCAGATGACGAATGCATATTTGAACCAAATGAGAAGCTAATAAAAAAATATGAAGTTCCAATGTGTGATGAATTGGTAAAAGTCAAAGACCAAACAGTGCTAGTAAGAATAGTTAATCAAAACACAAAACCCATTCAAATGAAACCAAAAACCAAACTGGGAAAACTAACGAAGTTTGAAATAGAGAAAATCCCGAAATTACCGAGAAATATTAAAATCTGCAAAGAGCCGCAAGTCATTAGTAATGATTTAATAGAATCGCAAAAATGGGAATTCACGGAGTTATTAAAGAAATATAAAATTGTGTTTGCAAAACACGAGTACGATTTGGAACTCACCCAAGTAATTGAACATGAGATACCATTACTTGATGAAACTCCGATTAAATTTAAACCGTATAGAATTCCATATATACATCAAGAGGAAAGTGACAGACAGATAAAAGCAATGAAAAAGTTCAAAATAATATGAGTTAGTTCTTTACCATTCTCATTGTCAATAGTAGTTGTTAAAAAAAAAGACGGCGATTTGCGACTTTGTGTCGATTATCGGAAATTAAATTACGCGAAAGGATACATATCCTATTCCAGTTCCAAAAGAAATGTTTGATCAGATGGGAGAAGTACAATTTTTCACAGTAATCGATCTTAATAAAGGTTAAAATCAATTTAAAGTGAAAGAAGAAGATCGAAGAAAAACTGCTTTTTCGGATGGTAAGGGATTGTATGAATTTAATGTGTTACTGTTTGGATTAACTGGAGCACCTGCTACGTTCCAGCGAGGTATGAATTTTGTTTTACGTGATATCCCACATGCATTAGTCTATATTGATGATATAATAATATTTTTAAATACCTTTAAGGAACATCTGAAAGATGTGGAAAAGGTATTTAGAAGATTATTAAAGGCTAATCTAAAAATAAAACCATCTAAATGTGAATGGGAAAAATCAGAAGTGGTTTTATGTAGGTCATATTATTTCTCGAAACGGATTGCAACCAAACCCAGAAAATGTGAGAAAAATTAAAGATTACCTAATACCTAAAAATGTAGATCAAGTGCGACAATTTCTAAGTTTAGCAAGTTATTAATGAAAAATTTATTAAAAGCTTTTCTCATGTAGCACAACCTTTAAATGTATTGTTAAAAAAGCAGACTCAATCTAAATGGGGGAAAGCTCAACAAGAAGCATTCGAATTGCTTAAAGAAAATTTGATTAAAAAACTTATATATTGAGATGTCCAAATTTTAGAATACCGTTCATCTTAATGACAGATGCAAGTAATTTTGCCTTGGGTGCAGTATTAGGGCAACAAGTTGAAGGTGAGACTGATCACGTAATTGCATATGCCAGCAGAACATTAAAGCCACATGAAAAGAATTATTCTACAATTGAGAAAGAAACATTAGCATTGGTTTACGGTATAGCAACGTTGGACAGTATTTAGTTGGCAAAAAATTTGTTGTATTTATTGATCATAATCCATTGCAATGGTTGATTAAACATCGGGATTCAGCCAGCAAACTGATCCGATGGTCAATAGCCCTACAAGAATATGATTTTGAAATTAAATATCGAACGGGCAAATCAAATGGAAATGCGGATACGTTATCAAGAATCCCTGTAAATAATGAGAGTAAGGATAATGAAACGAATTATAATAATACAATATTTATTGCAATCAAAACCTCTAATAGTTTGCAGGAACTGCAAAAAGATTAGGAAAACAATGATGAATTAAATCAATTGCGGAAACATGCAGTCACGATCAAAAAGGAGAGTGACTGTAAGGAGAGTTGACGAAAAACATAAATAAATCATTCATGGTGGTTTGCAAACTCTAGGTGGACATTTATCCGCTCGGAAAACGTTATCAAGATTGAAACTAAAATATTATTGGGACACTATTGAATCAGATGTCAGACAATGGTGTCACACTTGTGAAGTGTGCTTAACCAGACGAAATACGGAAAATAAAATAAAAGTACCTTTGAAACCTATGCCAGTTCCCGGAGCGCCGATGGAAATTACTGCAATGGACATTGTTGGTCCATTACCTGAAACAATTAATGTCAACAAGTATATCATTGTGTTTTGTGATTATCTAACTAAATGGCCTGAAGCATATGCAATGCAGAACAAAAAGTGGAAACAGTTGCAAAGATATTTGTAGAAAACATTATTTTTCGATATGAAGCACCGAAGAAATTACTTACTGATCAAGGAACGAATTTCCAAAGCGAACTGTTTATTTCAATCACGGAATTATTCGGGATACTGAAACTTAGTACATCGCCTTATCATCCACAAACAGATGATCTAGTTGAAAGATTTAATGGAACATTAATCAATATGATATCCTATGTGAATAGGAAGCAAAAAGATTGGGATTTGTTTATCAAGCCATGCTTATTTGCGTATCGAAATGCAGTGAATGAGAGTACCGGTGAAACACCTTTCTATTTGGTGTATTTACGGTGGAACAACATGCCAGTTGATTTAAAATTTGAAGCACCTATCTCACAGTACATGGATATATCTGATTATAAGTAATTATGCAAGAAAGACTTCAATCAGTATGGACTCAAGCTGGACTTAAAATAAGACATCGTCAAGAAGCGTATAAAGAGTGCTATGATAAACGAGCACATGCTCACAATATTGAAGTAGGAGATCTAGTGTATGTACATAAACCAGAACCAGCAAAATGTCTATCACTAAAATTACAGAGACCATTTAAAGGCCCATATATAGTATGTGATATCACTGAAACTAATCTAAAATTACGTCCACGAAATAATAAAAAGGCAGGAACAATAATCGTTCATGCTAATCGATGTAAAAAGGTGCCAGCTGCAGAGGATACTAAGTATCAATTGAGGTCTAAAGACTAAAACGTGGAAAGACACACCGCGCTCAAACAATCCCGCATCATTGGGATATATCAACAAAGTTTTGTTCGTTGCAACACTTATGATAATCAATGTGTTAGGATCGAATGCGACTCCATTGTTTCCAAAGTATGCCATTAAAATGATCCCGTTAATGGAAACAGTTGATATTTATGCCAACTGTAACCAGATGGTATGGATCTACCGTTGTGCACCGATCGAAGAAATAGAAGTAAGTAATTTAATGAATTATTTTGAACCACCAGTGAAGTTGAATTTTAATAAAAATACTTATGTAAATCGTTAACTAACAAATAATTATGAATACCCATGATTAATAACACAAGTGCGACTCCAAGTAAATTAAACTAAAATAATAAATCTGATTCATATTGGAATATGGGCAAAAAATCTAAATAACCATGTTTCCATAGAACCAGTGTTGAATGAAATAAATATATATTGTGAACCCCAAAATTCCCAACGAGTGAAAATAATTTTTCAGAATTATACAATCGATACGTTGAATGTAAGAAAGTCTTTTGTGCATTATGCGAATCTAAAACTGCATCATACCTATGATATCGCAATTTACTACTACGAAAAAGTATTTCATGATAATGGCACAGAGAGTAATGACCGGTGGGTCAAGATCAATACTAGTCGAAAATCAATACTGTTGAAAAACGAAACAAATCTAGTTTATTTACAGTTAGTTAACGAAAAACTAAACATTTCACGGCAATCAGGTATTAATGAAAAAGTTGTGATCTATTATTATGGGAAAATCCAAGACACGTTAACAAGTAACTTTACCAAAAAAAAATTAAATTTTTAGCAAATACGATCTAAATCAATTTCAAAAATTGTGATGATAAAAATCAAGTATTACAAACGAATATCAAATTTCAATCTATGGGAAATCATTTTTGTCGAAACAAGATTCATTCGAGTTGTATATAATTCAACGGACTCATAAGGAACACCAATTATTCTCATATCTCTAATGTAAATATTCGAAAACAAAAAACAATACTACAGCATCTTTATCTGATAACAATGAAATCATATGTGTAATTTTATCGATCAGTACAATCAGTGGGATATCATTTTCTATCATTTTTCTTCTCGCATTGCTAGCGTACCTTCGAAAACTAAAGCAACGACTTGAACGTCAATCCATGGCCCAAGTACCTTGGATTATCTATGAGGAAGCATTTGTGTAGTGAGATACATTTATTTTGCATGCAATTATGATAATGTAGTAGTACAGTATAAGTATTAACTTTTTATTTGGGATAATGTAAAGATTAGCTATTTTCGATCATAGATGAGTTTGATTGACTGCTGAGAGCAAAGAAGGGGAAGCAAAATTTGCGCAGGTAGAAAATTTTGCGGCAAAGGAAATTTATCAAGGGGTATATAAGGGATAAAAAAAGTAGATAAAATTAGTATAAAATTCAAATTAAAATAGGTAATTTATTTTTATTAGTATTACTATTTATACTACTACCAGTTAAGGCATTATTCATTGGGTACTCCACCTTGACTCTAGCGTCAACTTTTAAATTCGAAAATAATTAACTAGCTATATTTTAGTAATGGAACAAATTCAATGGGCTAGGATATTTTATGATAGCTACCTTAAGCTACACCGAAACAATGTTGGATGGAACCCATATCTTATCCAGGAAAACTCGCAGATCCCAAATTACACGAGAGTGGATGACAGGAAAATAAAGATACAAATATTCAGATTGAATAGAAAATCCGGAATTAAATTAGCTGAGGAAACAAATGCAACAAAAAAGGAAGAGTTTGTGCTTCACATTATCAAAGTAAATGTAGAAATGGTCGACGGCAATCAGAAGATATGGTGGGAAATACATCAAGGTTCGTCATGGAAAATGCAGAAAGAAGCAATGACCAAAAGGTTGAGAGACACAAATGAAAATGCACTGATTGTGTTCGAAACCAGAATTAAAAACGAAGCTCAAGAAGAACCGCAGATGATATTGAAACTACCTGTGGATGAAAAATTGTTAACAATCACTGAACAGATGCTAAAGAAAAGAATGTCATTTTTAAGAAAAGAATGGATCAAGAGGAGATAAGAAGCAAGATCTTGTTCATCGATGCGGAATATGCGACATCGAAAAGCAAACAGATGGTACCGCTATCTATTGCGATAATGAATTATTATAGCAAGACAATAAAGGATGTGTATCTAACTCCAAGAGGAAAATTGCGGCATTTTAATTCACAAATTCATTGCATAACGGAAGTTGCAAGTAGGAATCAATATGATCAGTATGACCGGAATTATGGAAGAAATTGATCTCATAGCAGCAGAGGATTTTGAAATCATTGGTGAAACTCAAACTGTTCAATAGAAATGGGCAACAGAAGGAAGTATTGAAAAACTTGAGGAGAGTCTGGGTCTAATAATCAACAAACCGATTCATTGAATCCAACCAACATTCGAGTATGGACAAATTATCTCACGGAGGAACAGAAAAGCTTCATTGGATTCATTGGAGGTTGACAGTGGAGAAACTATCACAATAAATCGACTCACGTATCGAAAGAAGAAAACTGTTATTCATTATAAATGTGGTTCTAAAACTTTAAAACTTGAAATGAAATAAAAATGAATGTTATTTATATTATTTATTTATAAAATATTAATTTAATAAATCTCATTCTCTTGATTTATGTTATCCCATACAAAAATAATAATAAAACAAATAAGTGAGTAATAAAAATAAATAAGTAAAGCATGAACAATGACACAAAAGTATGTAAGACAAAGATTCTAATTATCAGGCAAAATGTTATACTTATTATCATTATTAGTATATTAGTGATATTGACATTATTATTATTGATACTATTATTTTTCATATTATTATTACTATTATCAGTTCTTGAGAGTCTCAGATCTCGAACTTCGGGATTTGAGAAGCACAAGAAGAACCATTACCATGCCTGCAGCCTGGCGTAACCAGCAGGAGGAGTGGAACATTTTAATATTTACTTATATAAATCATCCATAAATGGTATATAATTTTAATTAGAACAGAAGAACATTTGCATTTTTCAAAAAATGTAATATTGTAATAAGTATTTATCGCTGATTATGTAAATATTTTATTAACAGGTACAACTGAAAAAAGAGGATTATTTATTAATATTATTATTATTGTTGGGCTCAGAGCCAAAATTAAAAACAAAATTACAAAACCAATTTAGACAAAAAGGTGAAAATTGTATAAGTTAAAACAAAATAATTAATGTCGTTTGGAAATTGTCAATATGGCTGCTGTAACATAAGCACGCATCGCAAGAGATCAAAAATAAAATAAAACATATTAAATAAAACAAAATAAAAACATAACAAAATTAAATAAAACAAATATTAATTAAAATCATTGAAAAAGCCTACAGATGCTAAAAGAAACATAAAACCAAAACATAAAACATAAAACCGCAAAAACCTTGCAAAAGAAGGTTTAGAAAATACATAGGCGGAAGCGGCGACCAAAAATTTAAATATCAAAGGGTAAAAAGAGGAACAATCAAAGAGAATGGTTAAATTAAAAAAAAATAATAATAAATGAAAATTTACGAAATATTGAGAAAATAATACCAAAAAATAGAGAAAAATATGGAGAAAAATAAAATATTTAAAATCAAATAAAACCAATAAAACCCCCCGAAAAATGGCCGAAAAAGGCTCAAAATTCTCTGATTGGTCGCACCCAGGCATGAAAACACTATATATACGGCAGTCATTTTCATAATTTCTAACAGACTTTTAGACAGTCAGACAGTCAGACAAAATTTTTTAGACAAAATTCTTAGAGACGATTGTGTAGAAAATTTTTATGCAAACTTATGCCAATTTTTCAAATCTGGTTGCATGACTGTGGATTGTAAGTACTGTTATTTTGTATAAATATATATTTTGGAGTTAATGTTTTGTTATTTTGATTTTGTTCTTGATGGTCGTGGAATCTTTTAGTGCCACTGACAAGTCCCCTTAAAATTTTATTTGTACATATGTATTGCAATAGCTATCAGGCAGGCAGATCGGCGATCTGGCTGGTGGATTAAGTCTGAAATCTCGGTCTGTCCGCGACGGGGCCTGGCAAAATGGCACAGGACCCTCCCCGTAGGGCACCGTTAAACAACTCACAGCGTCTGATAGAAACGTCGGCCGAAGTGTGCACTTAAAATCACGGGAAGTGCGACTTTAGTTAAGGGGGAATAAAGTTTTGTATTGAAAGTTTAAAATATTGTCGAAAAATTAATTGGAAAATCAAGTAGGAAAGGATAAGATAGTGTAGAAATGTAAAGTTGAAAGTATTTTTCCAAAAGTTGAATGATATAATCTGACAGAAGAGAGAAATGTTTATTGAAGTGACCGCAGAGGATTGTAACTACTTAAAATCATGGGAAATGTACCGGGAGTTAAAGAACTGGTAATCAAATTTTTAATATAGGTAGAGATAAACGTAAACTAGGACAAATGTAGTCGATACCGTGATTAAATAAGTGAAATAGGAAATTTACCAAAAAATAAGGGAGGAACGCTGGCCAAATTTTTGAATGATACCTTTATAAATAACAGGTAAAGATGACAAATAAGTATGAGAAACTCGTTTAATTTGTAAGTTTAATTTTCTTTTTAAATTTTTAATTATTATTCAATTTTAGAAAATGAACAACTATAATAACGAATATGAATCAAGTAATTTTAAATTTATATTTTAATACAAATTTACCTTTTATTTTAGATAATTTATTATTTCCACAACGTAATGGATTTTATCCCCAAACTTATGTTGAAAATTATCAACAACATTATCCACAAAACTATGGTGGAAATGAATCAAGTAAGATTTTAATTTTTTATTTAATCAGTTTTAACTTTAATTTTAGTTAACCAACAATTTTATCCACAAAACTACGGTGAAAATTATCAACAATTTTATCCACAAAACTATGGTGGAAATTATCAACAATTTTATCCACAAAACTATGGTGGAAATGAATCAAGTAAGATTTTAATTTTTTATTTAATTAGTTTTAACTTTAATTTTAGTTAACCAACAATTTTATCCACAAAACTATGGTGGAAATGAATCAAGTATTAATTTTAAATTATCAATTGATTTAATATTTCTTTAGATACAAATTTGCCATTCACTGATTCTGAAGGGAATAATGTAATTAATGTTGGAAAATGTAAGTTTTTTATTGGATTTTATTATATATATTTTTTTTCATGTTATATATTTAATCATAATGAAGGATTGATGCCCCTTTATTATTATTGATCAAAAATAAGGGCAGACCCCTTGATTTTTTTTAAATCATGAATTTTTTAGCAATAATGAAGGACTGATGCCCCTTTATTATTATTGATCAAAAATAAGGGCAGACCCCTTGATTTTTTTTTTGAATTTTAATACATATATTTTTTAGCAATAATTAAGGATTGATGCCCCTTTATTATTATTGATCAAAATAAGGGCACACCCCTTGATTTTTTTTTGAATTTTAATACATATATTTTTTAGCAATAATGAAGGATTGATGCCCCTTTATTATTATTGATCAAAAATAAGGGCAGACCTCTTGATTTTTTTTTTGAATTTTAATACATATATTTTTAGCAATAATGAAGGATTGATGCCCCTTTATTATTATTGATCAAAAATTAGGGCAGACCCCTTGATTATAAAGAATTACCACTAGATTTTAAGAGATCAAATTTGTATATAATTTGTATATCCCTGCTCAAAATTTTTTATAAATTATAGATACTCGAGGTAAAGTTTTTTTTAAAAATGACATGTTTACTATTAGTTACAAATTATAAAAATCAACAAAACTCAACTTTACAAAAGATAAAAAATTTATTCAACAACATTTTGGATTTTCCAAATAGGTTTGATAATAGACTTGTTAATCTTGAATCCTTTAATAATTATCTAAATTTTATATTTTTTATTATCTTGTGCTTGATCCTTCAATTGACTTTCACAATTAATAAATGAAAATTTTTCATTAAAAACCATTTCGTTATTCAACAAATGGAGAATATCTGAAATATTTTTTCGATCTTCCTCTTCAATATTTCCAATCATAATATTGTATTCATAAGCTTTTAAATTAACCGATTCCTAAAAATAATTAATCAAATTAAATTTAAATAAACATTACTTTGAATGTATATGTAATAGGGAAATTTAAATAGTTCATACTGTATTGAAGGTATTGAACAGGAGGCTTAAATGTCATCCCAATAACAGCTGTACTGTTTTCTTCTAGGAGTATTTCATATACTTTCGACATTCTTGCTTTTTTATCAAAAATATTTTTATTTATAGTAAATAATCGATTTTTATTGGTTGCATACTTGCACATTTATTTTAATAATTAAATTAATTATTTTTTATTACTAGGTAAATTATACTCCAATCATTGTCAATTGACAGTACATAATAAAAAAAAATGTCACAAAAAAATGGAAGAATATTATGGTAAAAAATACCATAATACAATTTATTTTATATGTCCCGTATGCATAACTTCCCAACCCATTCCCTATTTAGACTTTTATGACCACCAAAAAATCATTTGCGACAGTTTAATGATAAAAAAATTAAATTATTTAAAATACCAGGAGCAATTAAATTAATCAGCACCCAAATTATCCCATTAAATAATCATATAAGCGAACATACAACAGATTCTTTTAATAATATTTTGGAATATCTAAATGAAGATATTAGATTGGTGAATGAAACAATGGAAGCGGACGAAGCAGACGAAGATATTGAAGCGGACGAAGATAATGAAGCTGACGAAGCGGATGAAGATAACGGATCGATGGAATCATGGTTTAGAGCGGTGGAAGAGGTGGAAGATATCGGATCGATGGAATCATGGGATGGAGAGATGGAAGAGGTGGAAGATATCGGATCGATGGATTCATGGGATGGAGAGATGGAAGAGGTACAAATGGGGCAAAATAACAATATACAAATAAGAGGAAATTTGATTATAATCCAAAGTGACTTACGAGGTACACATAAAATAATTAGTATAGATACGACCAACTTGAACATTAAAGAAATTGTTTTTCCTATAGAGATAATAAACAAATTAAAAGAGATAATAAATGAACTTAGATATGTAAAAATTCAATTTGGAATAGAAATTGAATTTGAGAAAGATGGAGAAATAAAATTAAATAATATTAGCAACAGTGCAAGACCACTTACCCAATCATTCTTCGACGAAGGTATACAAAAGATAAATGAAAAGATATCTTCAATAACTGAGTTAGGGAGTAGTTGGGTTATTAGAAAAATAACTGAAATTTACTTTATAGTAACAAAAATAAGTAATATAAGTAGGTTAAGTGGTAGAAGTTATATAAAAACACCAAAACAATTGGCTAACAAAAAGTGTATAATAAATGTAAAAAATAATGATAATTTATGTTTCATCTATAGCATATTGTCAATACTTAAAAAAGATGAGATTGTTAGTAATCATAAGAATAATATTTATAGTTACACTAAGTATCTAAATGTATTAAATTATGACCCAAATGATATGCCCATGAAATTAAATGGTATTCGAAAATTTGAGTCAAATAACGAAGGGTTAATAATTAATATATTTAGTTATGACGAAACAGTTAAACCCGAACATGATGACTTTGTTTTAAAACACCCATTTATAAACATAATACATACGTCCAAAATTACTGAAGGAACAATTATTAATTTATTGTTATTAAATAATGGAAAACAATATCATTATGTAGGAATTACATCTCTAAATAGGTTATTGAATTGTAAAGATAAAACAATAGAAAGAATTCGTTCATTATGGTGTCATAGATGTCTCAATGGATTTAAAAATAAGAAAGCATTGGACAAGCATGAGATATTATGTATAAGATATCAGTTAGGGACAACTTTATATACTTTCCCTGAAAATAAGTTTATTAAATTCACTGATTGGTCCAAAACTGTAACCCCACCATATGTTATATATGCTGATTTCGAATCTGTTTTGCCAAAGGACGACGTACACCATCAAATACATTTACCCATTTCGACAGGACTTTTGTTAATAAATAATTTTGATGGGAGTACAATATACAAAGAATTTATAGGTGAAGATTGTGTTGAACAATTTTAAAAAACAGTTGAAAAAATAGAAAATATACTGTATTACCGTATTATTATAAAATGGGAAATCAAACAATTAAGGAATTAACCAACATACAACAGATTCAATTTGATACATGTATAAAATGTTATCTTTGTTTGAAAGATATTGTGGATCCGGTGAGAGATCATGATCCTTTTACTGGGGAATACTTGGGTGCTGCTTGCAATGAATGTAATATTAATAGAAAAATAAATAAAGTTTTACCAATTATTTTCCATAACTTAAAGGGATATGATATGCATCTTATATTAAAATATGGATTGAGTAAATTTAAAAATTGGGCTTTAATATGTATTCCAATAACATCTAAAAAATGTATTTCATTAATTGCACACTTTGGAAAATTAGTGAGATTTATTGATTCTTATCAATTTGTAAATGATTCTTTAGCAAAAGCGGTTAAAACCTTGACGACTTTACCTTTGACTCGATCTGTTTTTACAGGGACTATAGTAGATGAAAAGGGAATCTTTCCGTACAATTTTGCTACTAGTTTAGATGTTCTTCACGATACTTATGAGTTACCACCGATTTGGAAAGATGTCACTGAGGCTGAATATGAAAAAGCTCTGCTTATTTGGGATGAAACTAATTGTAGGACTTTACTTGATTATATGAAAGTTTACCTGAAACTAGATTGTTTTCTTTTGGCAGACTTTTTTCAACAATTTTGAGCGAAATCGATAGCACACAATAGATTAGAACCTTTAAATTATTTTGGAATTCCTGGAATGTCGTGGTCTTCTGCTTTAATGTCATTGGATGAACCTATAGAATTAATTACTGAAAATGAAATGTTTAGCTTTTATGAGGGAGGTATTAGAGGTGGTGTTACTTTTGTTAATAAGCACTATGTTAAAACCGACGAAAACACAGATTTACTATATATTGATATTAATAATTTATATGGTTGGGCTTTAAGTCAACCTTTACCTTGTGGTGAATTTAATTGGATATTTGATGGATTTGATACAATATTATCTGATTGTGTGACTGAATCTTGAATCTCTGTCATATGGGTATACCCATGAAGTTGATCTTGAGATTCCTTCTGAGCTTCATGATAAGTTAGATGATTTTCCAATTGCCGCTGAGAAAATGAAACCTGAGGGTTCAAAGGTTGAAAAATTGTTGCTGACTCATTATCCTAAATATAACTATGTAATTCATTGGCGATTATTAAAATCATACATGTCTCTCGGTGTTAAAGTGACACATGTTAATAGAGGAGTAAGATTCAAACAGTCTAATATTTTTAAAAAGTACATCGATATAAACACTGAACTTCGAGCTTAAAGTACAAATACATTAGATACAAATTATTATAAGTTGTTAAATAACAGTTTATATGGAAAAACTGTTGAAAATCTGAAAAAGACAATGAATTTACGTCTTTGTACATCAGATAAAAAACTTGTAACTTATACTTCGAAACCTACATTTAAAAAATCAATAAAAATTGACAATGATCTTATAGCTGCATTGTTAAATCCTGATTCGATATGTTTAGATCGACCAAGTTATATAGGACAATCAGTGCTTGACTTGTAGAAACTTAGAATGTATGAGCTTCAGTATAAGGACTTGGAAAAATATCGTCAACAATTTAATTGCGAGATTAATATAGTTGCTGGAGATACAGACTCTTTCTTCTTGGAGATTAAAAATTATAAACTAGATATTCTTTTGTCTGAAATGGTTAAGGATAATATTTTGGATACATCTAATTGGTGGGTTACAGGGTTTCGAATCTTGCTTATCCTTCTAGTTGCCCTAGTAACGCCATACAAAATGATTCTGATCGCCACTTGGCACCCGTTGCTAGGCAACGTTGGTAATGTGTTCAAGTGGTGGATTGCCCGCAAAAATTGAGTATCCTTGCTAATACTATAGTTGCTCGGACAACCCTCGGGTTCACGAGCTGTCGATAGAAGACTTATGCTCGCTTAGCTCTGTCCCTTGTAGAAGTTCTAGATCAGGTTCTTAATTGACTGCGGAAAACTGAGACAACGATTCGGAGATGTGATGAAATTGTTTAAGACAATGTTGGCATACAATCATGTTAAAGAAACAACTCAACTAAGGCTAAAACTACTCTATTTGAATCAACAACATGTGCAATATTCACTACTAAACATTCTGAAGCTGCGTTGCTCGACGTCGGGCACGTTCCTTGCGTCCCGGTCGACGATTATTTACGGGGGGAATAGATTGCTCTGTTGACTGGAAGGTTTTATGCGGTATTTGGGTTGGGGCGAAAATGAGCGGATATGTTACCGCTTCCCCTTCCCGACAGGCTGCAAGGGCGACTTCGAGTCCCCGAATTTGAGTGCGCAGGCTCTGATTGAGCTGCCGCTCTTCTGTCCAGCCTTTCTGTGCTGCGGTCAGGCGATGGTACAAAGTTTTTACCTTTCCCGGTTCCTTCCAGGTTGCTCTAATCTGTTGGATTTCGCGGGTTACCTGAATAATCTGAGTGAGTAAATCCGCGTTTGACTGTCTTGCTCGCTCCAGTTCTACTTGTAGAATTTGTAAGGAAGACATTACTACAACGGAAAGAAAACATTATAATTTCTTATTGACTTAATTAGATCAAAATTTATTCAGTCAAACAAAATTTATGGGACGAATTTATTGATAAGGAAAAAGAACACGAACGATATTCAGGTTTTAAATCAATCACGACATGAACATTTAGTTATTGTGGTTATTCCTCGGGGAATTGTCTTTTCAGACTTCTCTTCAGAGCCGCCACCGTGTAGGGCCGTCGGGTATCGCGGACTGGGTGAGGTGGATATGCTTCCGCGATACGCCCGACGCGGATGTCCTCCTCCACGTTCGCGAGGTACATCCGGGCTTTTATTACGTTGAGGTCCACTTGCTCCTGCACCCTTTCCCAATGGGTGAAGAGCGTCCGGGCATGCTCGTACGTTTCTTCGGCCGGATATTGTTGACCGGCTAGTCCGCAAGGGTCCGTTGCGAGACCTAGTACCCTCCAAGTGGTAGGGTAAGGCCACTGTGATCGAAGCTTGCTGATGACGTCTGTGGCTGGTGGGGCCTTTCTCGGGTACTTTACGTTAATTGCTTGGGTTGTAGCTTGATCGCGTGACATGATCTACAACGATGTTAAGGATAAATCATTTGGTACGTAGAATTTGCAATGAACTTTATTTATCCTGGCTACATGGATTGATGGTCGTTAATTAATTGTATAAGTACCATGGCGAAATAATTATTAATGTCTATCGGGATTCGTGATGGTTATGGATCGTTCCGAAAAATCGTTAACGCTCGCGATTTGAACTTGTTATCAGCGGTCCTGGACGTCCTACTTATGACGATCAATATACTATACTCTACGGTTATTTTAGGTTGACCTAAATAATATTCCTCGCGGTCAAGATAATGAACTTATCCTATATCTGAGTAACCAGTGATCGGTACAGCTTTGGAGTGATGGACTACATCGGGTGCCTAGGAATTATTCGATATAAAAGTGTTCAAACATCCATTTAAGTTTATGTATGTAACATTTAGAAGCGCGAGGGGATAAATTATTTCTCGGACTTTCAAATGCTCACGGGTGTTCTTGTTTGGAAGATTCGAGAGGGTGTAGTAACTTAGTAGTTTGGGAATCAATATCTGAGTCGGGTATGCTACTAGTAGGGGTGGTTACAGTTAGCTAAATGCGTAAATCTTGGTTGGAACTGAATTATGAGGGGTTATTATTTATTAAGGATTTATAATTCTATACTTGAAATTATTTATTTACGAAAAGGATATTTCAGATTCCCGATTTAATCGATAGTGGCGCGTTTCCGTTGTTTAACTGTGTACGTTATAAAGTTGTTAGTAATGATTGACCGGATGTCCGGTCAAATGGAAACGTGATTGATCGTCGGTTGACTTTAGATTTGGTGGAAACTTAGTCCGGATGTTATTTTACTAGTGTTGTTCGAGGATGTTCGGGTAGATTAGTGCAACTTCCGTCATAATTCAATATCCGGCATACTTCCGCTGGTTGGTCGATTGGATATATTGTTAGGTCACGGCATTTTTAATCGTTTGAACGAGTTGGAATTTTGGTTGCATTTACTCGATTCATGTTCTAACTTTTGGAATGTGTTACTACTTCGCTCTATCGGAATTTTAACTTTATCGACATGTTGGTGGTACGTCTATTAGCGCCATTGGATTTTATTAATTATCACTCCGATGTTATCAATTTTCAAGGCTTTCATGTTATGGAAGATAAACTGGTTCAGATTAGTAAGCCGATTTCGGTATGATTTTATTCGATTCATATAACACATTTTAGACGTTGGGTTTCATCTTATGGGGAGACAGTCGTGGAGCTTCTGGGTCCTTGGTAGGTAAACAAATATTATCGTGAAAATGATTTGGTTCTTCCTTACCGCGACTTAAGCTATTCCTATCAATGCCGATTGAACTTAATAATGCTGCAAAGTTTTGTAACTCCTATAACAGTAATTTTGTGTCAATAAACTGCTGTTCAATTTTCCAGTTACAGATTTGCTTATCTTTGTCTTAAAGTTTTTTAGTTTATAAATTACCCATTTTCGTCCTACAACTACCGTATTTCAAATTCGAATGACTTAAGTTAAAAATTGCCTTAATAAATTATCTAAAAGGAAATCTTCAACTCGAGGATTGTTTGATTTTCGTTATCAATTACACTAATTTTAAGTGATGAGTTATTTTGGTTTCAATTGACTAGTACTGTGGTTTGAAGCAACGAATTATTTTTACTTTGATGGACGAATTACCTTAGGTTAATCACTGAATTTATCCACGAGTGAATTTACTATTAATCTATTTGATTTACTCTATTTTTGCTCCATGAATTTATATTAATTTACCGTAAACTTTGTTTACCAAATCAGTACTTTCTACTACCTTTTAACTTATAGTTACCAACGATTTATATTAATTATAATCCCTCGAATAAAGTATTTTAAGTATTAGTCTACTTCATTTTCATAAATTATTTCATTATTTTTAATCAAAGCTATGCTTACTTTTACTTGAAGATTTATCGGGTTATTTTATTCACATTACTTTAATTTTATCAATCAATTAACTTAATTTTAACTAATGCAATACTTATTTTTACCCCGTAATCGTTAAATAATTTAATTGAATCAATAACTACCTTTTAACACGTTGACGGACAGTAGGAACAAGCGAAGTTCGAAAATTGACACTATATGTTTTTGTGATTTTTCACAACCACGTGCATACTGAATCTGCAACTCGTATAACAGGTGAAATATGAACTTCAACCTAAAAAGATGTTTTCAAAACACGACACTATGCTTCTACGTATACGCCAGTAAGTGCACATTTGTGCTGCTATAGCCGTAGTGTCTAAAAACGACCGTTTCGTTTTGGACGGCTATAGCAGTCATGCCACATTGTGAACTTCGCTTTGACGGCTATAGCCGCAATTGTCCGTCAACGTGTTAAGAGAGTTTACTATTTTATTTGTTTTAGCATACCGATATCAATTTACTTCTATTTTATTTATATCAACGACTTCGATTTAATTTATTCCCGTACCCTTTCCCTTTAATAGACCTTAAGCGCAATTTGTGTTTACATTATATTTACTGAGTGCTCACTGGACTACTCGGTGTGATGATTTTAAGCCGTATGTAATATAAATTTAGGTCAATTTTACAGAATCGAGAAACGAGGAAGCAGTCGGGACTCCTTCCTTATTTCTCGCTTCAGCTATAGGGATAAATATTGACGTTACGACCGCTGCGTTGCGCACGCTGAGTCCTCACGGGTACATATCATTGGCGATTTTCCACGCACTTACATGCATCTGCACTATGTATATTTTACTTGCTTGCGTTATGTGTTGGCTGTGGGCCGGAAAAATTTCGACATTTTAATTTATAAAACAAATATATTTGTAAAACAATTTAGGTATATTAATAATATTTATTAATTATACAACAATTCAACAAAATTACCCTTCATTGACCAAAATAACAAATATCATCATATTGCATCAAAATAACATAAAACAAAATGCCACTCTCCCCACGTCGTCGCCAAGCAGAGCTCTATAGAGATGCTATGGACGGGACGTGGAAAGAGGGTTCCACCATAAATAATTCTCACCTAGAAAAAATTTAAGATTTCCAAGATAATCTGAAAATAGTTTAAAATAGTTGACAACAGTTTTAAAATTGGCTTCAAGATTTGAAAATATGGTTTTTAAAATAGTTTCACCAACTGGCTAAAAATAGCTTGAAAACAATTAAGATTTTCAAAAATGGTTAAGTTAAATGTGAAAATGGATCAGTATATATACCTATTTTTCTGGTGTGTGCAATTTGATGTAGTAAAACAAAATTCGACCTTGTTATTTTCTAGTAAATTCTATTCTTTGATTTTAATATTTTTTGATTTATTTTTATAATTTTTCATTTAGAATTTTTATTGAATTATTACTAATTCAAATTTTTTGATTTAAGTTTCATTTTCATGAACTTTTATTAATTTTTTCAATTTCGTCGAATTTGTTGTGTTTTCTTGTTATGTTTGTGTTGGTATCGTGCGGATCTTGGTGCATTTTGTTATTATTTTAATTTATTTTTATGTTTATTATTTTATTTTTAATTCCCTTTTTTCTCATATTTTATAGGGTTTAATTGGTGTTTAATAGGTTTATTTAAATTGCGTGTTATATTTGCGTGTGTGTTACTGATCCATTAAAACATTCCTCAAGGCCGTTTACGTTCTGGCCCAACAATATCAACACCCACCAACCCACCAATATAGAAAGAGAAAGACATAAGACCTTCCATCGGCAATCAAGAACCCGAAAGTGAAAATATCATGAGGAGTAGTTCTAGAAATGGAGCTCACCTGCTCATGAATCTTCAACCCTTATGTACAGTACCAACATGGCAATCACCATGGGTACATAGGAGGGATAGAATAATAATCTTGATGACGTTTAGGTGGTAGATACACAAAAACCCTAGAAAAATTAAAATAAAAATCAACCCTATTCGACAACATTATAATTAATTATCATATATTTTTATTTATTTTAATATTTTATGTTCATTATTTTAATTTATTATATAATATTATTTTGATTATTCAATATTATAAAAGTTATTATATTTAGTAAAATATTCACTTTTTATTAAATGTATAAAAAAATTTTTTTAGTGAGTATATTTTTTTTACTTTAACAGTTATTTATTGTATTTTTTCATTCTACTCAATAAATTCATTCATTTAATAACTTTCATATGGTGGGTTACTGGGTTTTGGTATTTGTTTTAAACGTTCTTGTGTTTACTCCGGTAACGCCACATAAATATTTTCTAGTTACCACTCGGCACCCGTTGCTAGGCAACGTTGGAAATATGTTCGAGTGGGTGGATTGTCCGCAAAAAGTGAGCGTTATTACTAATGCTGTAATTGCTCGGACAATCCCTGGGTCCAACGAGCGTTCGATGGAAGACTTATGGTCGCTTTGAAAGTCCCTTGTGTGTGATGGCTATTAGGATTAGAGTTCATTAGAAGAGAATCTGATAATGTTGTACTGGAAGATAAGGAGACTACTACTCGTGGGAGTAAGGGTATTCGTATGTTGATCAAGTTTTAAATCATCGCTTTGAACAAACAACAGGAAATTATAATTTACAAACAAGCATATGAAATGAACAGATTAGGTCACACTTAAGTTAATTGAGTTTTATTTAATAACCGAGCGGCTCTGCGTCTAGCTCGTTCTTTTCGCCCCGGCCTATAGCTGTTGGATGTTGTTGTGGTTGGGGTTACGGCTGGTGTTGGATTGGTCACTGACTCCCGATAGGCCAACTGAGATGGTGCGAAAACAAGAGGGTAGGTTACGGCTGCCCCTTCCTGACTGGCGGACAAGGCAACCTCCAACCCCCTTATTTGTATTCAAAGGTTTTGGTTCATTTGTCTCTCATCAGCCCACCTTTTTTGAGCAGCAGTGAGCCGTTGGCGTAGTGTTTTGATTTTCGTCGGGTTCACCCAGGTGATTTTTGTTTGGTGGATTTCTCGGGTTAACTGAAGGATTTGTTCATGTAGAGATTTGTTAGTCCGCTGGGCACGGGCCAGTTCCATTCGTAGCAGTTGTAGGGAGTCCATTACTATAATTAATAATATTCGAATTAATAGATGCTGACTCGGAATTATTTAATATGCATGTCTTCAAACTTAAGAAACTTTTCTATTGTAATAATCAAACAACCAAAAAATAGTCATACGAGAAATTGCAAACTATTTATTACATCGTGGATGATCGATCAGTCTAGAAGGTCCTCACTAAAGAACAATGGTTCAGGAGTCTGTGAACCCCTTTTCCACCCACTCCTCCGGAGAGCAGTTGGATATTATCATCACGGGTCACTTTGTGTTACAAACCCGAGTGATTTTAGGCTGGTTGGGGTCTTCCTGGTGGTTGAGTGGAACCTTGTATTGAGGTGGGTGGCGGTAGTTGTTGGCGATTCGACCGGCTAAGAGGTCCTCCTCAACATTCGCCAAGTACTGGTGGGCCCTAATCACCTGTATGTCCACCTGCCGTTGGTGGTTCTCGAGACGACCGAGGAGATGGCGGGCCTGTTCGTGGATCTCCCAGGCCGGGCTCCATTTCTCCCATCGTTGGTCAGCCAGCCATGGGTTGTGGTCACTCTCCATTGATCGTCCGTTGAGTTGTTGTAGCTCTGGTCGGGGAAACTCGGGACATCTCTCCTGTCGGAATTGTTCCCATGCCCATCTCCACCGATCGGCAACAGAGGTGGGGACACGCATCAACGGTCCTGAGTTTTCTAAATGTTAACACAATCATGCACGTCCTCAGCTCATAATTAACATAAGTATCTGTATGATTCTATTTAGCCGATTACTTGACAAGTAGATTTTCCGCAATACACAAAAGTAGGACCAAATGGCACATGTTAAGCTGAACTTTAAAGCGTGAATATCCTTATAATATGGCATTATCTAAGGGGCATTGAAACGGTAAAATTAATATTTGTAAAATGTAAACGAAAAATAAAAAAATAAAAATAAAAATCAATTTGATTCGTACTAATCGTTAGACTAATAAAATTATAAATCTTATTAGTGTTAATCAGTAAAAGAAAAATAAAGGTTTTAATATGGGAATCAATTTAGTAGATCTGCACGGCTTCCCTCTACGAAACTCTTGATCAAATTATTTATCGGAAATACAGGAGGATTCTTAGGTAAGATTTATTAATTCAATTTTGTACTTTGTCGATAAGTAAACTAGCGTGATTATTTCTTATCCTAAACTTACTTTCGAAATATCCATAAAAATTTCTCCTGCCTAGCTACCATTGATTCTTTGAACTGAATAAAATTAAGATAATAAAAAAATGATTTAGTAAAGTGAATACGATCGTCATGGGCACGTGTAAGCGATAAGCCTGTGGGTTTGTAAATCTCATGGGCAAATCTCCAAATCCTCATTTGTCTACATCCACTCCTCTTCTAGCATCAACAAAATTCAGGATGATGAATAAAAATGAACTTATGAGAAATGGAAAACGTTCTATCGGAAAACCGCAGAAAGAAATTTCATAACATAATTATCAATTTTACAGCTTAACCTACTATTTATGGTGTATTTTCAGCTGGGAGTCCAAATATGTTATTTTAGTATTTAATAAATCGGTTGGGGTGTTGCTTGTTATTGGATTTAAATTAAGATGCACGGCCAGCACGCGCCTATCTCTGCGAGGGGATCTTTACACTTGGGATATTTACTTGGAATCTGTCAAAGACGTTGTGAGTCCTCCGCCCCTTGTTGGCTTCCCTATCCTTGTTCAAGAAAATAAAAATCTATTTCAAAAAATCCAGCAGGGAATTTGATTTTGTTCATGCTGCATTTATAATTGAGTGTCGGTACTGCGTCGGCAAAATCTAACCTTCGCATTTCTTATACATTGTCATTCGGGATCTTGTGGAATTTATCAACATTTAAATGTCTATGGTATTTCAATCGTTAGATTTCCTATTCGGAATGTTATATTTTTTAAGTTCTTAATCCATAACTGTATCGAACATTATATCAAGAGTTTTAGTTACAAAATTTTGTTTTATTAAAGCTCCTTTGGGTTGGTTTTGGATCAATAGCCGGGAGTTGCGTTGACTTCTATGTCCACGAGACCTTTATTTTATTTTATCCAAGAAAGATTTAAATTTTACCATCACTATACTGTTGTATTCCTTCACTTCCAACCGTAATTTGCATTAACGAATGCTTACAACCCCCCCCCCCCCGTTAACCCTACGCTTACTCAAGAAACTTTCATTGACTCTCGATATAATGTTAGAGCTTCACATTAGGATGTCGCCTACTTAGCAAATTTTTAATGACTCTCGTTTATAATGATAAGGGGTTTTAAATTTTTCGCAAATATTAATTTCAAATTTATCGCTATCCTTTATTCTATTCTTTAATTAACAAGGTATATTAAGTTCACAATGGCTACTTAGATCTATAATTTACTCAAAATTGTTAATTATCGTGGGTTCGTGATAACTATTCTATTTTATAATTAATTTAACTCCGCTTTTATGGTTTAAAATTTATAGTCGTATTTAATCTACAATTGATTCAAATTTTTAACAACGATTTCATTTTATTATTCCCCGTTAACTTCCTTTAATTGACCTTAGGCGCATTGTGTTCATATTATATTTAATGAGTGCCCACTGGACTATTCGGTGTGGTGATTTTGAGCCGTATGTAGATTAATTTAGGTCGAATTTACAGAAATTGAGAAACGAGGAAGTAGCCAAAAGACCCCTTCCTTATTTCTCCTTTCTTCTATACGGAAAAATATTGACGTTCCGATCCCTGCGTTCCGCACGCCGGGTCTTCACGGGCACAGATCATCGGCGATATTCCACGCACTTACACGAATCTGAATAATGTGTATGATTTTACTGACTTGTGATGTGTTTTGGCTGTGGGCCGGAAAAATTTCGACAAAAATAATTAATGAAAACAAAATGATTTTATGCTTTATAAATATTTTATTAATATTAAAACAATATAACAAATTACTTGCCCATAATAGAAAGCATACAAAAATACTACTCTCCCCACGCCGACATCCAAGCAGAGCTCTACCGAGGTTGCGAGGACGTGACGTGGAGAGAGTTTCCAAATAAAACTCTAACTCACCTAAAAATAGATTTTTAAAAACTGTTATGTGATTTCAAAAAACGATTAAAAATTATGTGAAAATGCATCGGTATATATACCTATTTTTTGGCTCTAACCTTGCATGTTCTTTTTGATTTAGTAAAACAAATTTTGACCTTGGATTTTCTAGTGTATTCTAATCTTAATTTTTATTATTTTTAAATTTTATTTGACAATTTTTTCTTTAGATTTTTGATTGAATTATTTCTAATTCAAATTATTTGATTTTTATTTCATTTTCATGAAATTTGGTATTTTTAATAAATTGTTAAATTTTGGTCAAAATCATTGGGTTTTCGTGTTGTGTTTATATTTAATTCGTGCGGATCTTGGTGCATTTTGTTATTATTTTAATTTTATTTTTATGTTTATTATTTTATATTGTATTATCTTTTTTCTCATATTTGATAGGGTTTAGTTGATGTTTTAATAGGTTTGAATTTAAATTTGCATGTTATATTAGCATGTGTGTTACCGATTCATTTAATTATTTACAAGGCCGTTTGTGTTATGGCCCAACATAAAACACTCGGGGGTCCATAAAATTGCGACCCGCAATTTCAATAGTCTTTTTCGGCTTATATATTGATTTATTCTCAAAATTCTCATTCATAAAAAGTGTCTACGGTATAAATAAATATCAAGATAAAGATGGACTTAAGGTCCGACTACTGTATGCATGATCAGAATAAATAAAATGAAGTCGAATAGTTTAAGTTTTGGATCAGTGTAAGTCACTAAGATCAATGTAAATCAGTTATACTTGGTCTCGAACGAATCACTGACGGCTTGGGTTTCGCTTTCAAGCTGGATTTCTCTTTGGGTTGATCTTGATTGGTCGGGGTGGTTGATAGAGATACGAGAGAGTTTTGATACTTCATTGGGTTTTCCGATATTTCGGATTCGGTTGAATAATCCCCTAAATTTCTGGATTGGGGTATTTTGTCTTTGTTGGCTTTTCGTTAGGCCGAGGATAAGACAGCATATTAGGAGTATGATATTTGATGTTACACTGAGTGGTAGGATAAATTCCATTGACGGGATTGTTGTATTAGGTTCATATTTCTGTTTGATTTGTTTTCCTTGTTGTCTTCTGATTGACAAGGCGATTTTTTGGATTTCTCGTATTGGTTGATTATCGGGGTTCGCTTTAGCTTGATTCTTGCTCCTCTACTATCTCTTGCCACTCTTTTCTTTCGGCTCTCTACTTTTTACTATAATACTTTAATGGATCTTGTTCTATTGGTTGCACTAATTGAATTGGGCTTGGTAGACATTCTCCGTCTTCTAGATTCATTTGAATTTCTGTTTCGTTCGAGATCATACTAAATATACATTGGTTTAGCTTTTTTACAATTTTTGTTTTTATTATTTTTTATTATTTTTTTATCTTTAGTAGATAGATATGTCACCGCTAGACCATGTCACCGCTGGACCACATACCCCCTCCCCCCACCCCCCGGGAAAAAATTTTTTCGCGCGAAGTCCAAAAGTACAAATTTTTTAAAAGTACAAAAAATTTTTAAACAAAGACAATGACTCATTCAAGGTCATTGAAACAAAGACCATGACTCATCAAAATTTTTAAACAAAGACCATGACTCATTCAAGGTCATAGGATGACTCATCATATATTTTCAAGGTCATTGGATGACTCATCATATATTTTCAAGGTCATTGGATGACTCATCATATATTTTCAAGGTCATTGGATAACTCATCAAAATTTTAAAACAAAGACCATGACTCATTCAAGGTCATAGGATGACTCATCATATATTTTCAAGGTCATTGGATGACTCATCAAATTTTTTAAACAAAGACCATGACTCATCCATTTTTTTTTCAAAATTTTTTCTATGTTTAAAAGTACACGATTTCCTATGTCACCGCTAGACCAAAAAAGATAGAATATTTTTCGAAATTTTTTCAAAATTTTTTCTATGTTGAAAAGTACAAATTTTTTCAATGTCATTTAAAAGTAGGTCAAGGTCATTCAAATTTTTTTTTTTTTTTTTTCAAAATTTCTCTATGTTAAAAAGTACATATATTTTCAAGGTCATTCAAAAATTTTTTCAAAAATTTTTCTATGTTTAAAAGTACACGATTTCCTATGTCACCGCTGGACCACAAAAGATAGAATATTTTTCGAAATTTTTTCAAAAATTTTTCTATGTTGAAAAGTACACGATTTCCTATGTCACCGCTGGACCACATACCCCCCTCCCCCCACCCCCCAGGGAAAAATTTTTTCGCGCGAAGTCCAAAAGTACAAATTTTTTAAAAGTACAAAAAATTTTTAAACAAAGACAATGACTCATTCAAGGTCATTGAAACAAAGACCATGACTCATCAAAAAATTTTTAAACAAAGACCATGACTCATTCAAGGTCATAGGATGACTCATCATAAATTTTCAAGGTCATTGGATGACTCATCATATATTTTCAAGGTCATTGGATGACTCATCAAAATTTTAAAACAAAGACCATGACTCATTCAAGGTCATTGGATGACTCATCATATATTTTCAAGGTCATTGGATAACTCATCAAAATTTTAAAACAAAGACCATGACTCATTCAAGGTCATAGGATGACTCATCATATATTTTCAAGGTCATTGGATGACTCATCAAATTTTTTAAACAAAGACCATGACTCATCCATTTTTTTTTCAAAATTTTTTCTATGTTTAAAAGTACACGATTTCCTATGTCACCGCTAGACCAAAAAAGATAGAATATTTTTCGAAATTTTTTCAAAATTTTTTCTATGTTGAAAAGTACAAATTTTTTCAATGTCATTTAAAAGTAGGTCAAGGTCATTCAAATTTTTTTTTTTTTTTTTCAAAATTTCTCTATGTTAAAAAGTACATATATTTTCAAGGTCATTCAAAAATTTTTTCAAAAATTTTTCTATGTTTAAAAGTACACGATTTCCTATGTCACCGCTGGACCACAAAAGATAGAATATTTTTCGAAATTTTTTCAAAAATTTTTCTATGTTGAAAAGTACACGATTTCCTATGTCACCGCTGGACCAAAAAAGATAGAATATTTTTCGAAATTTTTTCAAAATTTTTTCTATGTTGAAAAGTACACGATTTCCTATGTCACCGCTGGACCACATACCCCCCTCCCCCCCACCCCCAGGGAAAAATTTTTTCGCGCGAAGTCCAAAAGTACAAATTTTTTAAAAGTACAAAAAATTTTTAAACAAAGACAATGACTCATTCAAGGTCATTGAAACAAAGACCATGACTCATCAAAAAATTTTTAAACAAAGACCACGACTCATTCAAGGTCATAGGATGACTCATCATAAATTTTCAAGGTCATTGGATGACTCATCATATATTTTCAAGGTCATTGGATGACTCATCATATATTTTCAAGGTCATTGGATGACTCATCAACATTTTAAAACAAAGACCATGACTCATTCAAGGTCATAGGATGACTCATCATATATTTTCAAGGTCATTGGATGACTCATCATATATTTTCAAGTTCATTGGATGACTCATCAAATTTTTTAAACAAAGACCATGACTCATCATATTTTTTCAAGGTCATTGAAACAAAGACCATGACTCATCCATTTTTTTTCAAAATTTTTTCTATGTTTAAAAGTACACGATTTCCTATGTCACCGCTAGACCAAAAAAGATAGAATATTTTTCGAAATTTTTTCAAAATTTTTTCTATGTTGAAAAGTACAAATTTTCTCAATATCATTTAAAAGTAGGTCAAGGTCATTCAAATTTTTTTTTTTTTTTTTTTCAAAATTTTTCTATGTTAAAAAGTACATATATTTTCAAGGTCATTCAAAAATTTTTTCAAAAATTTTTCTATGTTTAAAAGTACACGATTTCCTATGTCACCGCTGGACCACAAAAGATAGAATATTTTTCGAAATTTTTTCAAAATTTTTTCTATGTTGAAAAGTACACGATTTCCTATGTCACCGCTGGACCAAAAAAGATAGAATATTTTTCGAAATTTTTTCAAAATTTTTTCTATGTTTAAAAGTACAAATTTTTTCAAGGTCATTTAAAAGTAGGTCAAGGTCATTCAAAAAAAATTTTTTTTTTTTTTCAAAATTTTTTCTATGTTAAAAAGTACATATATTTTCAAGGTCATTCAAAAATTTTTTCAAAAATTTTTCTATGTTTAAAAGTACACGATTTCCTATGTCACCGCTGGACCAAAAAAGATAGAATATTTTTCGAAATTTTTTCAAAAATTTTTCTATGTTGAAAAGTACACGATTTCCTATGTCACCGCTGGACCAAAAAAGATAGAATATTTTTCGAAATTTTTTCAAAATTTTTTCTATGTTGAAAAGTACAAATTTTTTCAAGGTCATTTAAAAGTAGGTCAAGGTCATTCAAAAAAATTTTTTTTTTTTCAAAAATTTTTCTATGTTGAAAAGTACATATTTTTCAAGGTCACGGATTTTTTAATCATTTTTTAATTATAATATATCTACTTACTTTTATAAGTAGTATATATTTTGTAAATTTAATTTTATTATTATTTTATAAAATATTATTATTTTTATTATTATGTTTATAAATATTATTATTATATATTGAAAACCGAGACATATACAACAAATTTATTATAAAGACACAATTCTACTATAGTATTATTGTCTAAGAGCTTTATTCAAAGCCCATTCCACATACTTCCGATATCGGGCGGCGCAGCAATGACATCCATCACCACAAGGGTATTCGGGTTTTGTTCGATATCCCATAGGAACTCATCTATTACAGTAAATATCCATATTGATGTATGATTGAATATCAAGTCTGGAATTATTGATGCAGGCTTATCCATGATTCCATGTATTTCTGGATAATAGAATTGCAGACGTTCTTTAATAACTTTAAAATAATCATCTAAAAGCAAGTAATAATAATAATAATATTAATAATAAATTACCGTAATGTTTAATTTCATTCATAGCTTGAACTGCGCTCGGTACAACCATTTTAATGATAAAAAAAATGAAATAACAATTACTTTTATACTAATTTAGAGACACACACACACATCTTTAGCTATAAACAATAAATATTAATTTATATAGATTTGAAAATGATTAAAGAAATTTTAATAATATTATTAGTTTTTAATATGGCCAACTCAATTGTTGTAACCGTTCAAGGTAAAAATTCAACAAGATGTGTATGTCCTGATACCGCTGTATTGATGGATATTTTGTATATGATAGATAGGCCTAGATATTTGAAAACTCCAGTCAAAAGATTATCTGAAAGAATGAGTAATTTAGAATTCCGATTTGAACATACATATGAGACTTTAAAAAGAGCTAAAAACGAATTATATGATGATATTATATATCTAAATAAGACCATTGGTACTATCAAAAATGAATTAAGAAAATCAGTATTAGAATTGAAAGAAAATCGTGTACTTAATGAAAAAATGATGAATCAAGTTCAATATAGTATAAAATTTTATTCTAATAAAACAACTGATCAGTTCAATCGTATAATGAAATTACAACAACACCCAGTTAACAGTGGCGGCAACAGCTTGAAAGAAGTTAACAGTGCCAACAAATCATCATTGCCATTTCCATTATATATTTTTACATATTTTCTTAGTATTACATGATTCTGATTGGTCGAATATAGTATAAATAAGCTTACACTTTCATGTATTTTTATAAAATGCCAGAAACTAAATTTTTTATAACTTTGTTGAATGAGCTGGTCTCTAATAATAGAGAAGAAGATGAAATCATTAAAAACATGAAATTTATGGTAAACCGTACCGAGAAAATCGTTGAAGACATCCCATTCGATTATGAAAAAATTCTCAATTTGCCACCATTGGAGAGAAAGAAGGCATTCCAATCAATATTTAGTTACATGTTTGATGAAAATAATAAATGGATGCGAATAATAGTAGGATTAATGTACATGAAACACATGATATTAAAATCTGGATCCGACTATGAAAATTATTTCCAATGGTCTATAGAGGTATATTACTTTATATTGTTATTAATTTATTATTATTTAGGTGATAGAAACAAAAATTGATCCGTGGGTAGAATCAAACGGTGGATGGACAACGATTATTCAAGTTGCCGCAGAAGCCAAACGCTCTGATATTTATATCGAGAATTGCAAATTTTTATTAAAACTATTCACTGGAGTATCTGTTTTATATTTATGTAACAAAGTTTATCGTAGATTTTAATAAATATTTCTTTGTTATTATTATTAATAAAAAACTATATTTTAAAGATTTATTGATTATTACATGTACATTGTTCATCACCACAAGATTCTATCATAAAATTTTCTATAACATGATCAATACAATTCTTAAATTCGGTAGGCTCATCTTTTTCGGTAGCTTCTTCAACATCATTAATATTTTCTTCAGTATCTTCAGTATCCTCAATAATTTCTTCAGAATCATTAATAATTTCAGTATCTCCATCATTAATAATTTCAGTATCTCCATCATTAACAATTTCATCACTCTGACATTCAGATTCGCAATCCGATTCTTTACTCAATGATTCAACTAGAGTCAACATATCTCTAATTTTTACACCGGTTATTTCTTCAAGTTTATCAAACAAAAAGTTTATTAAATATTCTAAACCTAAATTAATTAATTATTTTATATTTTATATTTTACCTTTTTCAGACATCATTTTAACAGTATTTTAAAACTACTTATAATTTTGTTTATAGAATAACAAAGAAACATTAATACATTTATTAAACACTAAACACTAAAATAACTGTGAAAGTCTAGCAGTAACAATTTTCCAGATTGGAGAAAGCACATCATTTTGATCAGCTTTATATCCTTGGATTGTTATTGTTAAATACCAGTTTTCCTGTTCTTTGAAACCTATTTCAGTAAATGCATCATAATATTTGGTATATTGACTCGTGAAGAAAGCATTTTCATTGCATTTTAAATTGGAATTGATCTTTTTGAACGTATTATCAATATCCTTGATATCTAACATTGATAGAGTGCCAGCGAGAGATTGAAATTGAGTCTTATTGAGTTTGACCGGATTTGCCAATTGCATATTAATAGGCTCCTTTAAAAAATACATTTTATAATTGTGGAACATCTGAACTGGTTGGACGCTTATTTTCTTGGTCATATTTGATTTATGATTTTTATAAGGTGGTGACGCACTTTTATACCCTTGACAGATACTGATTAACCAATCAGAATCATGCATGTTAAGTGCATGATAATTGCATGTTAAGTGCGTGACTCTATGTAAATTAACCCCGTTGAGTTTTATGATTTTACACATATCATCTATATAAAATGTATTATTATTAATATTATTATTATTATTATTATTATTATTACTATTATTATTATTATTATTACTATTATTACTATTATTATTATTATTATTACCAAAACTAACAAAAATAAAACTATTACTATTATTACCAACACTAACAAAAATAAAACTATTATTATCAACACTAAAACAAAACAAAAAATAAAATTCAAAACATTTATTTTTCGAAAAAGTTGGTATTTCGAAGAATTTCTAACTGATTTTGCCAGGCACCATTCCACGTAGCGCTGGTATCGAAAATCGCGGCAGCTACACCCCAGAATGCAGGGGTATTCGGGTTCCATCTCCTTTGGTCTTCTGTCAAGCTTAATATCCCATAGAGCTTGATCAATTATGTTAAAAATCCATATGTTGGTGGTTGTATAGACCAAATCTGGAATTACTGATTCAGGCTGGTCTTTGACTATTGCTCTGAGTTGAGGATAGAAGAAGAATAACCTTTCCAGTAATACGGCCTGATATTTATCTGGAAACAAAGATATTAATATTAATAAATAATAAATAATAAATTTACCATAATTTTCGATCTCTTTTTTGCTTAATTTTGTACTCGTCATCATAATATTTTCCATTTTAAAAATGAAATAAAATGAATAAGCAATTTGTTTTAATCAATCATTAGCCAATCAGATATCGACCAATCCGGTGATTTCATTTTGTATGTCACAAACAATATTTTTGTACTCTAGATTTCGCACCCCTAATATGACTATTTTGCCACTAGCAAACACGTTAACACACATTGGGTTGTATTTTAAAAGCCTCAGTGCAGGAAATAATTCTGGTTCGAACATACAAAGACATTTTGTTGACATGTTGTATAGATTGATAGATTGTCCTATATCCATGGTAACTGTAATTGACTGTATTTTAAGATCCTTTATTCTATATTGTAATTTATTGACATCTAAAGGTTTCTTACATCCCATGATTCTGCATTTGCCTGATTTGAAAAATATTATAGGGTATTTTCCACTCCTATCTACAATTTGCTGGGGTTTACCATTTGGAAACGTCATTTTTGATACATCGAAAGTTCCTTTATAATTTATATTTGATAACATAATTAAACAATAATGAAATATTAAGCTATATATATGAGTTTTTAGGAAGAGTTCATTAAATCATATAATATAAACAAAAACCTATAATTATACAAATAAATAATGGACTTAAGAAATGATGCTGTATATCAAATCGTCGGCCCAAGTGGTAGTGGTAAAACTATGTTTGTGTGTAAATTACTGAAATCTAATTTATTTCAAACCAAATTCAACAAGATTTATTGGCATAGGGGTGCAGATGAAGAACATGGATTAACTCAGGATAATTTCTGTAAATTGAAAAACATGAAAATAGTAAAGGGTTTCGATAAAAACTGGTCAAGTCGATTAAGGAAAGGTGATGTCATCATTATTGATGATTTGTATCAGGAAGCTAATAAAGAAAAGGATTTTAATAATTTATTCACAAAAATCAGTAGACATGTTGGTGTTACTGTGAATTTAAATGTTCAATATTTAGTTATTTTCAAGAATCCTAGAGATGCAACAGTTATTGATTTTCTTGCTCGACAAGCATACCCTAATAATCGTAATTTTCTCATCAGTGCATTTCAAGATGCTACAAAATCACCACATGGATATATATTTCTTGATTTCACACAACAATGTAACGATGATTTACGGGTAAAAACAGATATTTTCAATAAAGAAGGTGCCATGGTATATAAACAAAGTTGAAAACTTTAACATGTAAAAATGTTTATGAAATCCAGGCTTAAAAATATCCGAAAACTTAGACATAATATTAAAAAGACTATAAAGAAACGTGTTCCACCAAAAACTAGTTATACACCATCTAAAAAACTAATAACCGAGAATTACCCTGCAATGAATCTTATTTCGAAAAACATTATTAAAAAGAGTAAGAAAAAAGTTAAAATTGTTAAAAATCATAGGAGTTTCCCATATTTTAATGCATTGTTAAAGGCTTCGAGTATGAAAAGAATGTCTATTTTACAATCATTTCCAACTTTTGTTGTCGATGATTTACTCAAAATTCTATTAAAAGTAGTTAGAGGTAAAATTAAAATCAGTAATTCTAAAAAACTAGTATTGAATAAACATCGTAAGCCTTTGTTATCGCTAGTAAATAATAAAAATCGTAAGCAAATGAGAAAAATCATATATAAACAACAAGGTGGTTTTATCGGAGCAATGTTACCATTAGCATTATCATTATTATCACAATAAACGATGGGTCAATCATTACCTAATGTTAAATTAAAATTTAAATCATCTTGTTGTAATGGAGAAGATTTGGACGAACCCAGAAGACGAGGCAGGTTTCGGTGGAGTGGCAAAGTTAATGAAAAGAGTCCCAAATTCGAAAAAGGAAACGCAAAAGTGGTTGTCAGATCAGCTTGCGTACAGTTTAAACAAACCGATGCGGAAAAGATTTCCAACGAGAGCTTATAAGACATTCGGTATTAATGATTTATGGCAAATGGATTTGATGGAGATGATACCGTATTCGAAAATTAACAAGGGTTATAAATATATTTTAACGTGTATCGATGTTTTCAGTCGTTTTGCCCGCGGTCTACCAACAAAGACAAAATCTGCAGAGGAAATATCTAAAGCAATTAACTCAATGTTTAAAAATGGACATCCAGACAATTTGCAAACCGATTTAGGTATTATTATTATTATTATTATTATTATTATTATTATTATAGGCAAGGAGTTTTACAATAGTAAAGTTAAACAAATCCTGGATCGGCTCAAAATAAATCATTATTCTGTACATTCTCAATACAAAGCCGCACATGTTGAAAGATTTAACCGGACATTGAGGGATAGATTGAAGAAATATTTCGTGCATCAAGGTAATAAAATATGGATAAATGTATTACCGAAAATACTTGTTAGTTATAATAATTCATCACATCGAGGTCTGAATGGTTTGAGACCCGTAGATATCAGCTCAAAAACACGAGTGCAGTCTAAGAAAGTTACTATTACAAAACCGAAATATAAAGTTGGTGATCACGTTAGAATTAGTAAAATATCTGCTTCACCTTTCATCAAAAATTTCGATAGTAATTGGAGTGATGAGGTATTTAAAATTACTAAAATTAATACTAAACAGAGTCCTGTAATGTATGTTATTAAAGATAGTGATAACAATGTAATACAAGGGAAATTCTATGAACAGGAATTACAAGTTATTTCCAAACCTACAGTGTTCAGAATTCAGAAAATATTGAAAACTAAAATGGTGGGTAAGGATAAACAATACTATGTCAAATGGCATGGATATCAAAAACCCTCGTGGATATCATCAAAAGACCTAGTAAAATGAGTTTCTATACAATTTTACCGAGTAATAGTTGCCCACTAATCCATCCGCAAAATCAAGCGAGTAAATTTATGGTTGATCTTCAAAATCCTATGTATTTACATGGAAATTGGGAAGTTGCTTTGCAAGACTTTACATTTGTGTACAATACATTCCCATTTTATAGTCATTGTAAAATCGGTTACAAGAAACGTGTTCCCAAAACCTGTAGTGGTATTTTCACAATCAATAATATTGAACGATATTGTCATATTCCGAATCAGATTTTAGATGAAAATAGTGGCATGTTTTTTAAAGATGGATTGAATGTTAGTTGTGATTTTAGCCCATTTACAATAAAGTTTGAAAGTATTGAGGATGCCAAGCGAATGGGTAGTGATAAGATTAACATAGTTGTTCCTGGTACTGAATACCAAATACGTTTCAAAACATTTGATGAGAAAAGTGTAACAATCGAAAACATCAAAATATCCGTATCATATATTAATGAGGTGGAAGATACATTTACATTTACTAATGATTTATATATTGAAACCCTTGAAGAATTACATAAATATATTTCATTCAATTGTTTACACATATTTAAAACTATTGAATTTCTTAAAGATGGAATATGTAAATTCAGTCTGAATAATAATATTTGTGAAGTTACATTTGATAAAAATTTGGCTAATACATTGGGATTAGATAAGCAAACATATCGAGCAAGTGCTTTTGGTGTACGCAAACCAAAACTAATAAAACTTCATAGGCAAATGTTCATATATACTAACATCATCGATCCTATAATTGTTGGTGATTCTTTGGTTCCTCTATTGAAATCTGTTTGGGTTGATAAACATGACCAGGATGAAGTTGTCAATATAAATATCGATAATCCCATGTACTTACCGGTATCAACATCATGTATAAACAATATAGAAATAAATATTCGTGATGATAGTGGTAAATTTATTGAATTTAGTAAAGATACAAAAACTCATTTGACATTACATTTTCGTAAATTAGATGGCCAATAACGATATTATTAGTATGTATAGTGGTAGCCAAGTGGTGGCGAATTACCATATTTTATTGGTAAACAGTATGGATCAGGATGGTTGAGAACAATTGGTAGATTTGCACTTCCTATTCTTAAACGCCTTGGTCGTTTTGGTATGAAAACTGCTAAAGATGTGATAATGAATGAGCAGAAAATATTACCATCTCTGAAATCAAATGCATTATCAGAGTTAGGGAAAGTTGCAGGTATGTTTGATAAACAGGAAGCACCGGCTCAAAAACGTAAAAGACATCATAAACATATAAACAAACGAATGAAAGGCCATGGAACTATATTTCAAAAATGATTTGTGGTAAATCTGAATTGTGCTTATTTGATAGACCATCTCCCCAGGCGGTAATTGAAATGGGGGCCTTTGAAGATGTATTCCTGATGAATTCTATTATGGATAGTAGAACTGATATTGAATTTTATATTAATGGTTCCCAAACTGAATATCTAGATTTGAACGATACATTGTTAACTGTTCAGGTCAAAGTTGTAGATAAAGATAGAAAACCGTTGGGTGAACCTAGTGATGTTATACCAAACAATTTCTTGTTTCATACGCTTTTTAAAGATGCAGTTCTCGGATTTAATAATATCAAGATTGAGGGTGGTAACAGTACATATATTCACAAAGCTCTAATAAAAACTATTATAAATTACAATAGCGATACTAAAAATACATGTTTAACTCCTATGGGTTATGGTAGTGATGACGATAGGAAAAAGTGGATTAAAGGTTCGAAATTATTTACCATGTGCTCATCATTACAACTCGATTTTATGGATCAACCAAAATATTTACTCCCAGGTGTTAATGTGCACATTAGATTGAAAAGATCTGATTCGGCATTATCACTAACAAGTGCTACCACAGCTCCAATTCTTCAATTAGTTGATGCAAAATTATTGGTGAGAAGAGTTCGGGTTGAGCCCTCTGTATTAGCCGGTCATCAATTGGGGCTTAATTCTAAGCATGCAATATATCCATTGAAAACAAAGGAAATTGTTCAATTTGCAATTGCTAAAGGTTCAGCTTCTTTCTATAAGGAACAAATATTTGGAGATAGAAGAATGCCCAACTTTATATTGGTAACATTTCAAAGTGAATCTCAATATAATGGATCATACTTAACATCTTGCTCAATTTTCAAAAACTTTGGAGTAACATCGCTAACTTTATCGAAAAATAGTGATTATAGAGAAACATATACTCAAGATTTCGAAAATGATAATTATTGTGCTACATATATGCAGAGTATAGTGAGAAATATGGGTTATTTGGATAAAAACCTTAATTGTGGAATAACTCTTGATGATTTTAAAAGCAAATATCCATTCTTTACATTTGTTTTGGCACCCGATTTTGATTTAAATCAGAGTCAATTACCTCAAAATGGAAATTTACGATTAGATATAAAGTTTGCTAAAGCTACAACTGAACCGGTACATGTTGTAATATATGGAGTATTTGAAAATGAGGTTCAAATAACTGCAAACAGAACAGTATTAGTTTGAAAATGTTGGTATAAATGTATAGATAATATAGGATAATTTGTCATGGAGTAAGTTTTTCATGTATTATTAATATTATTGATGTAGTTCTGTTCAGGTCTATCGAATTGGAAAACAAATACTAGGACATGAATTTTTAGGGGTTTTTCCTCTTGATAAAATTCCATATTTACGTAATAATCAAGCCATAATCGTCAATACTCAATCATCTCATCTCGGTGGAGAACATTGGTTAGCAATATATATGAAACCTAGCAAGATATTTGTATTTGATCCTATGGGTTTCTATTATCCGGCTTTAATGGTTTCGAAACTTCAAACAATGGGTAAACCTATTGTCTATAATAAAACTATGTATCAAAAACCATGGACATTAACATGTGGTCAACATTGTTTAGCTTGGTTATTATCCAAGCGATTTGATGATTAATAAATGTATTAATGTTTATTGTTATGTTTTAACTATTAATATTTTTTATTTTTTATTATTATTATTATTTTTTATAAATATTATTATTATTATTATTATTATTATTTTTATTATTATTTATTATTATTTTTATTATTATTATTATTATTATTATTAATTAATTAATGGTCACAAAGACAGTGCGTGATAAGTGCGTGATCACAAAGACAGTGCATTATAAGTGCATGATCATCACATGATAATTGCATGCATACACAAAATTGAATAAAGAAAACACATGCAAACTCAATGTATGTATGTGATTTACAAAGAAAACACATACAAACAAAAGTATGTATGTGAATTACAAAGAACGCATGCAGTCACAGTGTAGACTGTATGTGTTTCACAAAGAAAACACACATACACACTATAGGCTGCATGCATAAAAATCTCTCACCTATATGTGTGTATTGCTTAAATGTGATTGGTTAAATCCTGAAAATATTATTCTCTTTATAAACATTGACAATATCCAAAGTTGTCACAATTAATTCAAAAATTTCAAATTAACAAAATATTCAAAATGGAGAAAACAAGTATTCTTAAACAATTATTAGCGGAGGGAAACGGTAAATTTTTTATTTTATTATTTCTTTTATTTATTTATTATTAAGGTACATTTAATTGGTATGATGTCACAGAAAAAGATAACGAAGTTATTATAATCGAGGATAGTGGTAAATTTATTTATTAAATTATTAATTTATTATTATTATTGTTTTAGAAGTTATTGTAACACCGACGGAAATCATTGTTATCAGTGATAGCGAAGATGAAATCGATCATGGTAAATTTTTATTTTATTTTTATTATTTTTAAAACCATTTT
Source organism: Schmidtea mediterranea (assembly GCA_022537955.1). NCBI lineage: Eukaryota > Metazoa > Platyhelminthes > Tricladida > Dugesiidae > Schmidtea > Schmidtea mediterranea. The sequence goes on along the minus strand of CM039680.1, from coordinate 51,211,476 downwards.
AGTAGATTTGGATGGAGATGAAAATGCTGATGCCCCCGTTTCTGGTGAAGATATGGATACCCACAATTATGCCCCCGTTTCTGGGGATGCCCCCGTTTCTGGGGAAGATATCGATGCATCCGTTTCTGGTGAAGACAGCTCTACAGATGATGATACTGATAAATGTGAGTTTTTTATTTATTTTTATTTTTAATAAAATGTTATTATTATTAACAGTTGTTTTTATTTAATCCATTTGGATTAAATAATAATAAATGTTAATAATTGATAAAAACTTTTATTGTAAACTTTTATTAAAAACTTTTATTGAAAAATATATTGAATACTTTATTGAAAACTTTTATTGAAAACATATATTTAAATTTATTATTGACAAATTTATTGAAAATTATATTGAAAACATATATTGAATACTTTTATTGAAAATTATATTGAAAATTATATTGAATACTTTATTGAATACTTTATTGAAAACTTTTATTGAAAATTTTATTGAAAAATTATATTGAATACTTTATTGAAAACACATATTGAATACTTTTATTGAAAATTTTATTGAAAATTATATTGAATACTTTATTGAAAACTTTTATTGAAAATTATATTGAAAACATATATTTAAATTTATTATTTTTAACAGGCAAATTATATCCAAAGTACTGCATCTCTTCAGCGTGTCATTCTTTAGAATGCCATGCTGAAATGAAGCGATACTATGGACAAAAATTTTATGGCATCAAGTTTTTTATATGCCCTAAATGCGAGACTGCCCAGGATGTAAAATATTTAGTTTTTTATAAGGATCACTCTTCCCACTTAAATCAATTCACTTTAAATAAAAAGGCTCTTCTACGGAAAATAATGAAAAGAAAAAATAATAACAGAAAAAATAATAAAAATAGTAAAAATAATGACAATAATGACAATAATGACAATAATGACAATAATAATAATAATAATAATAATAATAATATGTCGAGACGTAATAACAACAATAATACGTCGAAACACAATAAAAATAATAATAATAATAATATGTCGAGACGTAATAACAACAATAATACATCGAAACATAATAATAATAGTAATAATAACAATAATAATACGTCGAAACATAATAAACGACCTGCTGCAAATATCCAGTATGTTCCCTCTAAAATTAAAAGGGTTGAAATCATCATTAGCGATGATGAAGAAATTATCATTAGTGATGATGAAGAAATCATCATTAACGATAATCAAATAGGAGGTTCGATAAATATCGATAATGAACCCGAAATAAGGTCAGATTTAAATGGGACTCATAAAAGTATTAGATTTGATGTAGAATGTCAGAATCTAATACAAATCTCATTAACAAATAAAATAGTTAATAGATTAAAATATGAAATTAACCAAATGGGGTTGGTTAAAATACAATTCACCATTCTTATACAATTTGAAAAAGATGGTGAAATAAAAGACAACTTCTTTAGTAATAAGGCAGAACTTTTCTCGGATAATTTTCTGCTTGATGGTATTACTAAATTAAATAATAAAATAGAAAGATTCACATATTTAGGGAGCGGATGGCGGGTTGTTAAAATCAAAGAGATTGATTTTATATTAACAAAGTATTTCCTATAAATAGACTAGCTGGCCATAGTTATATCCCAACACCGAAATCTTTATCTGGCAAAAAAGCTATAGTTAACGTTCAAAACACTGACCATCACTGTTTTATATATAGTATATTAGCCCTTTTAAAACGAAGTGTAGTTCGCACCCATAGAAACAGAGTTTCTTCTTATGAGAATTATTTGGACGAATTAAATTTTGACCCCATTGACGATTGTCCTATGAGACTCTGTAATATTCCCAAGTTCGAAAGAAAGAACAAGGACTTAAATCTGGCTATAAATGTTTTGACTTTTAACGAAAAACCGTCTAAAACTCTAGATGATATAAACTATATCCCCCATCATCCGCATTTAGATATAATTCACCGCTCCAAGGTTACTGACGGTACACCTATTTATTTACTTCTTTTGGAGGACGGTGATAATTATCACTATACAGCTGTTTTTGATTTAAATAAATTAATGAACTGCCATGCAACTACATCTTGCAATGTGCAAATCTCTGTTCATTGGTGTCCCCATTGTCTTAACGGCTTTAGATTAAAACCTGCATTTGACGCCCACGTTGCCTTGTGCAGTAAAAATCAAACAGGCACTACCCTTTATACTTTGCCTAAAATAAATATTTAAAATTTACAAATTTCGCAAAATCCATTACCCGCCATTCGTAATTTATGCGGATTTTGAGTCAATTTTACCACTGGATATAAGGCATCATCAAATACATATGCCGATAGCAGCAGGTCTATTATTAATTAACAACTACACAAACACTAAACAATATTTTAATTTTATTGGCGATGATTGCGTTTTGGCGTTTTTAAAAAAGATTGATGAAATCGCTCTTTCGATTGTCTTGCCATATTATGAGGTTCATTGTCAAAAACCTATAGGACCACTATCTTTCAAGGAGGACCGAGAGTTCAAGGATTGTCGCACATGTTATCTGTGTAAAAAGTTTATTAGGGATAAAGTTAAGGATCATTGTCATTTCTCAGGTAAGTATTTAGGGGCTGCTTGTATGAAGTGTAATGTTTCTCGACGAATCCAGAAACAATTACCTGTGGTTTTCCATAATTTGAGGGGATATGATCTCCATCATATTTTAAAGTATGGTCTAAATAATTTTTCTTCTTGGGAATTAAATATTATTCCGACCACTACCGAAAAATTTATCTTCCTCATTGCATACATTAATAAATTGCCTGTTCGTTTTATAGACAGCATGCAATTTATTAATTCTTCTTTAGCAAAAGCGGTTAAGACACTTACTGATTTGCCTTTAACTGATTCTGTTTTTGATGGTGCAATTGTTAGAGCCAAGGCTATTTTCCCTTATGACTTTGCGAAATATCTTGAGGTTCTTGAATCGACGACTGAATTGCCTCCTATTTGGGGTTCTGTATCTGTTGATGAATATGCTACAGCCCAACAAATTTGGACACAGCAAAATTGCGAGACAATGCTAGATTACATGCTAACCTACTTAAAATTAGACGTATTCCTTCTTGCAGATTATTTTCAGCAATTTCGCGCAAAAGCAATTGCTTATAATACTCTAGAACCTCTTAATTTTTATGGAATTCCTGGTATGTCATGGGCGTCAGCTCTCATGACATTACAGGAACCCATAGAACTTTTGCAGGACATGGAAATGTTTAATTTCTATGAGGGAGGAATACGGGGTGGGTTAACATTTGTTAACAAACATTATGTCGCAAGTTCTGAGGATACAGAACTCTTGTATATAGATATAAATAATTTGTATGGTTGGGCACTTAGCCAATATCTTCCGTATGCTGATTTTGTTTGGGTGTATGATGGTTTGGATGATGTATTGAATGAGTGTATGAATGTTGCGGATATTGAAATCCTTCCATATGGATATACTATGGAAGTTGATATTGATATCCCTGATTATTTACATAATTTTTTGAATGATTTTCCGATTGGGCCGGAAAAGATGTGCTTAAGTTCTAAAGTTGAGAAGTTGATGCTCACGCATTGGCCAAAAAAGAACCATGTTCTTCATTGGCGACTTCTCAGGCTTTATCTTTCTCTCGGTGTGAATGTTGTTAAAGTTCATCGCGCAATTAAATTCAAGCAAGCACCTATATTTCATGCATACATAGACAAAAACACAAAATTAAGAGCTCAAAGTACGAGCGAGCTATATAGGGACTTGTTTAAACTTTATAATAATAGTTTGTACGGAAAGTCAGTCGAAACCTTAAAAAACGGATGAATTTGAGGCTATGCAATTCTGATGAAAAGATGATTGTATATGCCTCAAAACCGACTTTCAGAAAATCTATCATAATTGATGATAATCTGATTGCTACTCATCTGAATAAGGATTCGATATGTTTAGACAGGCCTAGTTATATCGGACAAACAGTTCTAGACCTGTCTAAACTTAGAATGTACGAATTACAATACAAAGAGCTAGCGAAATATCGCGATGAATTTAATTGTGAAATAAATATTGTTGCCGGCGACACGGATTCGTTTTTCCTTGAGGTTAAGAACTGTAGGCTAGACACTCTTTTGCCGGCAATGATAAGAGACAGCCTTCTAGATACATCGAATTACGACCCAGCACATCCCTTATACTCGAGGAAATTAGATTCCGTTATCGGAAAATTTAAAGATGAAAGTAAAGGTCTCGGGTATAAGGAGTGGGTTTTCTTAAGACCCAAGTGCTATAGTCTTTTAGGTACAAAAGATTCGATGAGAGCTAAGGGGGTGAAGTTGTTGGGGACAGAGATTGATCACCAGTCATATTTAGACTGTTTTGAAAATGACACTATATTTACGGTGCCTCAAACTAGGATAGGGACGCGGAACCACCAATTATTCACTTTTAAAAATAATAAAATTGCGCTTACCAATAACGACGATAAGCGTAATTGGGTGGGGAAAAATACCAGTCTCGCATTTGGGCACTATTTAGGATTTGATGTCATTGATCAAGTATCTCCAAGCTATCAAGGAACTCACAGTCCAAGTTATGTCAGCTCCTGCTCATATTTCAGTAGAGACATCGATGATATACTTTTATCTGATTAATTTTTTCAAATAAAATGTATTTTACGTTTTATTAGTTATTAATTTAACAATTTTGTGTTAATGTATTAATAACAATTTATTTAGAGTTTTTATGAAAATTGGGTCTAGAAAAACATGATGTTAATTTATTTAGAATTTTTATTTATTTTATAATTAATAATTTTTATTTTATGAAAAAATCGAGAGAGAAAAAATGCATCGAGAAAACTTGATTTATTGATAATAATATTAACAATTTGGTCTTAGTTTGTTGATAATAATATGTTTTATTTGTTTGTTTTTTATTGTTAATAATAATTTTATTAGTATTAATTTAGTAATAATGTGTTTTGTTGGTAATAATAGTTTTATTTTGTTGTTAGTTTTGCTTTGGTAATAATTTGTTTTATTTGTTTTTTATTAATAATAGTAATAATAATAATAGTAATATTAATAATAATGTGTTTTATTTGTTTTTTATTAATAAGAGTAATAATAGTAATAAAAATAATAATGTGTTTTATTTGTATATAGTTTTTATTAATAATAGTAATAATATTAATAATAATAATAATAATAATAATAATAAAAATAATAATAATAGTAATAATATTAATAATAATAAAAATAGTAATAATAATAATAATAATAATAATAATAATAGTAATAATAATAAAAATAATAATTAAAATATATATATATATACTACTTATAAAAGTAAGTAGTACAATAATAAAAATAATAATAATAGTAATAATAATAATATTTATAAAAATAATAATAATAATAGTAATAATAATAAAAATAATAATTAAAAAATATATAAATATACTACTTATAAAAGTAAGTAGTACAATAATAAAAATAATAATATTTTTAAAAATAATAATATTTTATAAAATAATAATAAAATTAAATTTACAAAATATATACTACTTATAAAAGTAAGTAGATATATTATAATTAAAAAATGATTAAAAATCCGTGACCTTGAAAAAAAATTTGTACTTTTCAACATAGAAAAAATTTTGAAAAAATTTCGAAAAATATTCTATCTTTTTTGGTCTAGCGGTGACATAGGAAATCGTGTACTTTTAAACATAGAAAAATTTTTGAAAAAATTTTTGAATGACCTTGAAAATATATGTACTTTTTAACATAGAAAAAATTTTGAAAAAAAAAAAAAAAAAATTTGAATGACCTTGACCTACTTTTAAATGACCTTGAAAAAATTTGTACTTTTCAACATAGAAAAAATTTTGAAAAAATTTCGAAAAATATTCTATTTTTTTTGGTCCAGCGGTGACATAGGAAATCGTATACTTTTCAACATAGAAAAAATTTTGAAAAAATTTCGAAAAATATTCTATCTTTTTTGGTCCAGCGGTGACATAGGAAATCGTGTACTTTTAAACATAGAAAAAATTTTGAAAAAAAAATGTATGAGTCATGGTCTTTGTTTCAATGACCTTGAAAAAATATGATGAGTAATCCAATGACCTTGAATGAGTCATGGTCTTTGTTTAAAAATTTTGATGAGTCATCCAATGACCTTGAAAATATATGATGAGTCATCCAATGACCTTGAAAATATATGATGAGTCATCCAATGACCTTGAAAATATATGATGAGTCATCCTATGACCTTGAATGAGTCATGGTCTTTGTTTAAAAAATTTTGATGAGTCATGGTCTTTGTTTCAATGACCTTGAATGAGTCATTGTCTTTGTTTAAAAAATTTTTGTACTTTTAAAAAATTTGTACTTTTAGACTTAGCGCGAAAAATTTTTTCCCCGGGGGAGGTGGGGGAGGGGGTATGTGGTCCAGCGGTGACATGGTCTAGCGGTGACATATCTATCTACTATCTTTTTACACTTTTTACAATGTTTTTCCTTTTTAATCAAACCATCGTTTCATCCGTCTCCCCAAATCCTTCATCGGGTTCTGCGGGGGGTTGAACTGGTATTTCTGTTGGATATAGAGGTACAAGCAGGATTGGTGGTCGGTTCTGCAGAGTGGTTACCTCCTCCCGTAGGGTATTCGATATTTGTATCTCCTCATCTAATAGGTAGGTGAGGTATTCCACATTTTCTGTCAGCTCTTCCACTTGCGTTTCTAATTGGTGCGTATTTTCTAACGCTTTCAACTTTTCAATCTCTTTCCTCAGGTTCTGTTTATTTTCCTCATACCCTTGTTTTATCGTTTTTATTTCCGCTTCGACTTGTTCTTTTAATTGTTCATTGACTTGGTGTCGCAACTGAATTTCTTTATATACCACTACTCCTCGATGTCCGTTCACATCCTGTTGGAGTTCTGTTATTCTCTCGTCTAACTGTTGGTTCTGTCGTTTTTCGTCAGTTAGTTCATTTAGTGTTTCTAATATTTTCTGGTTTAACTGATCGATCCATTTTCTGTGGCTGGTTTCGTTTTTTCTGAGCCTGCTTACTGTATTCTGTCTAATTCGTTCGTTGAATTTCAATGTTTGGATTTGGTTACTGTGGTCATCGAGTGTATGTTTCTGCTCTTCGATCTGCTCCCATAGCTCCCAATCTTCGGTATTCAGCAACTTCTTGGGTAATCGCCTTACTTCTTTCTTGACTTCTTGGTATTGTTGTTTCCACTTTCTTGCTTCCAATTTAATCCAGCTTTCTTTATTTTCCACTTTTATTTGTTGTATCTGTCTCTGTTTGAGGGTCTTTTCTTGTTCCAGTAACATCTCTTTTATTCTGGTTTGCTGAAATACTATTTCGTGCTCTAGTCTTACTATGTGATCAAACTGTTTTGCATTGGCGTCTTCAAATATTCTACATTCTATCCGCCATTTTCTTGCTTGATCCGTTATCTGGGTCATCATTCTCTCTTGTTTATCATCTTTGGGCTCTATTATTTTCCTTGATGGTTTTAGCCCTTGATTTCTCAGTTTATTAATTTCTATCTTCGCGCCTTCCCACTTGGCTTTGTAGGCTCTCGTTCGGACTTCCTCTTCTGTTATCATTTGCGTATAATATCTGGTGCGCGATTCCTCATCATTCTTGGTGCGTTCCTTTAGGTCTTGCCATTTCGTTTTCCAGTATGATGCTTGACGCTTTGCCGCTTTTTTGGCTTGCTATTCTCTCATTTTCTTGGTCCTCTCTATTCGGTATTTGGTTCCTATTTGTTCTATTTCTTCTTGCATTTGATTTAAGATTTTAATAGTTTCCTCCCCTTCTTCTTTTATCTCTGTTTCTTTATCTTTTATTGTTTATCGTAGTCTTTCTATCTCACTTTGTTGATCCTGCTTGTCTTGTTCCAGGGCTCGTATCTCTTTCCTTTGGTTTGTGATTCTTGTCTGATTTTGCATAAATTCCTTCATCAGTTCCTCTTCTCGCTCTTTGTACGTTTTCTCCTTTCCTCCTGGATAAGTTATTCTTTGTTCTATTTGTTTTTCTCACTTTTCTCTCATCATTTTGGTTTTTAAAGTCTCTTGTATTAATTCTTCTTCTGCGATTAGTAGCATTTCCTTTAACTGCATCGTTCTTTGTTTCCATTGTTCTACTTCTTCGCTTGCTTCCTTTAGTTGTTCTGGTTGATCTTCGATTGTTAGTTTTGACTCTTCATCCTCTGCTACGACTTCTTTTATTAGTTGGGTTTTTGTTTCGTTCAGGTTCATAATTGTTTTCTGAATATTAATATCGATTATTTTCTCTTCTCAATCATATCAAAATTTATATCATTATTTATACCATAATTTATATTCGTGTATCAGGTTTTTCGTGATTTTTGGTTTTTTTATAATTTTTTGTTTTTACGTTTTATTTTCTATTTACATTTTTACATATTGTTTTGATCCTCCTTTTACTGATCAGCGAAACGGAATCCTTTGATCCGCCCGTTGATCGGCTTTCTACACACTGGACATATATTAACTTTTAACCCACATGCTTCACATGTGACCATATGTCCACAGGGTGTATTATTTCAACATGCTTTTGCCAACATGTTACACATTGATGCTGCTCTAAAATGGCTTCTTTTATTATTGATTTTTCGCGATTCTCTTTTGGTTTCTCTTGGTATCGTTTGATGGCTCGTATTACTGCTTGTGTCGAGTCGTACCATTCTAGGTTGTTAGCTAACCTTTCGTTGATTATTTTCCTCATTTTTTGAGTGTTTATTCCTGCTAATAACATTAGAATCCTAGTTTTTGGTCGATCTAAGATATCTTCCACCTGTTGGGTTGTGATTACTATTTCTACATTTTATGACTCTTTTTCCTGTTTGTACATGCATTTTCCTTTGTGCTTTAATCTTTTGACATTCTGATCTGGTATTGGTTGTTGGTTTTTACATCCCTCGCACATTATTCCTCTTGCTGTCTGACAATATCCTTGACTTGCAAATTCTGCTGCTCTTGGATTTCCTTTGAAATCTTTAATCCTTTCCTCGAATGTTCTCTTTATAGTCTCTCTTTCCCATATTAGTTCCGTTGGATCTTCGAAACTCTTTACTATCGTTATCTTTTTCTCTCCTCCTTTTTCATCTTTGTCTACTTCCAATTCTTGGAATCCTTCTAATCTGTTCATTGCTTGGTTTCTGACATCGATAATAATTCTAAATGGGCAGGTTGAAAATTTCCTCAGATGTTCTCGTTTTGCTGTCTCTCCTTTCTCCCATTTTGCGAGCTTTCCTTTGCAATAGATGCATGTTACTTCATCTGGTAGTTCTGGCGTTCCCGTAAAATAGAATCCTTGTGCGGCCATTTCTTTGCTTTGCGGTCGGTAAATACTTTATTGTCTTTAAATGTTAAATATCTTTGTTCCTTCTTTCTCAGCTGCTCGTTTCTTACTCTCATTTGTGAGTATATCGCTTTCATGGTTTGCGTTGGCCGTCTTGTTCCGTCGTATTCTTTATAGTATATAATTGCTGCTGCTAGTTTATTAACTTTCTCTTCCTCTTCTGGTTTTTTCCAAAGTTTCGTCCATATTGAATCTGATCCTTCTCTCATCTGTACTGTTATCTCCTCGCTGATTCCGCTTGCCATCTAGTAGTAAATATCGTCATTATTTTTGAATTTTAGTTTTTCTGATTTTTCTGATTATTTGTATTTTTTGATTTTTTATATGGTTTTTGTTATTTTTATTTACATGCTATTTACACTTTCTTTTTCTCTTTACAACGTCTTGTCCGGCTTCTCTACTTCTAATTTTATATACAAATTATCTTCTCGCAAGAATCCTTCTCCTCTTAATCGTTGTTGTGAATAGAAGAATGGTGTACCTATTGCCGTATTCAAGTCAGTTGTTGGTCTTCCCATCTGTGGTTCATTTCTTGTTCTGATTGGGTTACGATATTCCTCTCGTCCTTTCATTGTTAGTATCATATTTTGTTTGAAAGGCCATGTTAATAGCTCGTCATATTCTCCTCTTCCTACCCTCACGAAGACACTGATATGGGTGCCTGTTGCATTTCCATCTCCATTTGGATATAGTCTAATGCCCAATTTGTATCCATTTTTCCAACTATATATCGGTGGACTATCTAGGATTCTCTGTGTTCCATCTTATGCTCTCTGAAGCTTCTCTGCGAATTCGGTTATTTTCCAGATAAATGGTGTTGTAGGTAGTTTTCTGGCTACCGGTCTGGTGGTTTCTAGGTCTCGTATGTTGTTGGTTATCTGTTGCATTTTCTCTTCCATTTCGGCTATTTTCTTGGGTGTATTTCATTGGTTTTTCTCGAAATTCTTTCTGGATTCCAATATTTCTCTTATTAGTGCCTTGTGTGCATCCATTTCTGTTCGTAGGCTTTTCACTTCCAATGCTATCATTCCTATCGTTTTCATCATGATTTCTGTGTGCTCGATAATCTTTTCCGTCATATGCTTTTGCATTTCCGCCATTGATAGTCGGGCTTGGCAATTGAATTATTCTAACGGGCATTTGACTGGTTTGCCGATACATTCGTTCCAATGTTCTTTTAGTTTGACTTTATCTTTCCTGTTGCAGTTGTTTGCGCATATTCCTTCGTAGAAATCGCATATTTGTTCCTCATTTGGATTCCAATGTTCCTTTTCTATTTTTATCCATTCGTCGATGGCTCCACAGAATTCGCATTTTTCCTCTCTCCTGATGCACACTTTATGGTGCTCCTCCATAGTCTTTTTCGTTGTGATAGTTAGACATTTTTCGCATGGTATCTCGTTATATTCACATTCATTTGTGTGACTTTCGGCTTCTTTCACGAGTCCTTTCCATTCACATTCCTTTACTCGGCATTGGACCATTAGGTTATTGATTTCTTTGTTGGTGGCTTTATCTATTGTTGTAGGGTCTTCATCTCCTTCGATCGTTTCGTCACATCCAGGGCATTTTATTGTTTTTGTTTCTATCACTTCTATCGTACAATCTGTACATATGCTGCATCCACATTTCGTTTGTCTCGCTCCAATCAGTAATCTTTTACATTTGCAACATGTTAATCATTATTCTTCATTATTCTTCTTGTAGCTTCGGATGGATTCTCGCTTCCTCTAATTCTCTCGATAATTGTCTGCATATCTACAAAATTTTTCTGATTACTCGACGTTGTTTTACTTCTATCGTTTTATTTACACATATTTACAAAGTACGTTTGTTATTTGCGTCGTTAGTTCGCATTGTCGTCTCCATATTACCTCGATTCCTTGATCTTGATATATCCCGCGATCTAATTCTATAATTTCTATGGGTACGTTGGCAGCTGTAGTTTGTTGAATTACTTCTATGAACGGTGGTATTCTTACTTGATTTTGTTGATTTACATTATTCGGATCCATCTGTTGATTATAACACATCGTTAATTCATCTGCATTCTTTCTGTTCTGATTATTTTCTCTGACGCATTTTTACAATATTTATAACTATACATACTATTACTATTACTATACTACATAATGTTTTACACTATATACAACGTCTTTTCCCATCTTATACCATTGTCTCCGGGGGCTCTATACGCAATGTCCGTAAATCCCCATATCTTTCATGATTGTTATCTAGATATACATCAAATTTCATCTTGGACCACATTGCTGTGTTTCATTAATGGGCGGATTCTATTTAAACAGAGTCCACTTGTACTTGGATTTCTATGATTTCGTATTCCTCGGTTTTCTTTCTTGCATTCGTATTTTCCAATTCCGATGTTTAGTTGAATCTTTTCTAACTACTTGGCCATAACTGTTCTTTTTTATGTTTCTGTTTTGCATTTGTTGGGTGGTTCTCACCAGTTGAATTATTATTCAGATTATCACGACTACTTGATTACCGCCGTTGTTAATCCAGATCATTTTTTTTTCTTAGTAGTTTGTAATTTGTTTTCTTGGTTGCACTGTTGTGGTTTCTCTATGAAGTTGGTTTTGCTCCATTAGTTCTTTCTTTTGGATTTGCACATTATTGAGTTGCTTTCTGAAGTTGTAGAGCTTCGCATGAATTGAAAGGTGGCGCATCGTCATGAGGCATTCCACTTTTGCCATGTTTCGTTACTTAGTTTTCTTCGGTTGTTTATGTGTGGGTTGGTCTTGTACGCGATTGACTTGGGTGGTTTCTATACTGTGCATCGTTCCCCCAATATTCATGATTCCTTTTTGAATGTTATTACATATTCCAGAGTTTTCCTTTTGTCTAGGATGCGATAGTTTTGATTCCTTTATTAGTTCTTGTTTGTCTTCGCATTTGGATTCTTTTGTTCACTGTTCCATTTCCTTTCGGTTTCAATCATACGCAGATTTTGTGTATGTGGCTTCTCCAATCTCTTCTCT